>JANIIA010000003.1:45658155-45692875 GCA_027478495.1 Erythroxylum alaternifolium | reverse complement strand
TTATACACTTATGATGTACTTTTTATATTAATTAGTGTATTATGACATGTTTGCAAATTGCAATTAAATAATAAATTATTTGCAAGTATGAAATTCTTGTGATACATGAATAATTATTCAAATTAATGATATACTAAAAAAATTGAAGAATTAAATAAATAAAATTTATAAATAATATTGAATAGTTATTAAACAAATAAGATTTATAAAATTTTTTTAAAAAATAATTATTAAATTAAAATTATTTTCAAAAAATAAAAATAATAATTAAAAGAAAAACGTCGCAGAATGCTTTCCGCGACGTTTCCAAAAATGTCACAGAAAGCATTCCGCGACGTTTCTGAAAATATCGCGGAAAGTTCGATCTTTTTGTGACGTTTTTAAAAATATCGCAGAATGTTAGTATTTTTTGTAACGTTTTTTTGAAAACTGTCGCAGAAACTTTTTGCCTATATCACATTCCGTGACGTTTTTTAAAACGTCACAAATGGTATTCTGTGCCGTTTTCTGAGTTATAAGCTCTATAGTAGTCATACCCCATAACGTGCGAAGTCGCTTGTATGCAATCTCACGCTTTTAAAAGGCGCATATTTGCTCGTCTGCATTCTTTTGCCTTAAAAGACACTTATTTGTTCCCACGATATAAACAACATAAATTTACTCATACGTCAACACGTTAATATACGGTATCACACTTTGAAAAGACGTAGGCACGGGGTCTCATACTTGACATGATATAGACTCACAAACTTGCGGTATCTTACTTGATAAGAACTAGATTCACACACTTGCTATCTCAAGCTCAGGAAGATTTAAGGTCACAAACATATGTTCTCACGCTCAATGTGAAATAGAGCCATAGATATGTGATCCTAAATTCGCACATATTTAATTTCACCTTGACAAGTTGCAAAATTGCAGATATCCAATCTAACGCTTATAAGTTGCAGACCCACATATATGCAATAACACACTTAAGACTTGACAAGATGCAAAGCTACAAACTTACAATCTCCTAATCGATGCCCATTTGACAACTCGCAGACATGTGGTCTCGCGCTTTAAGATATGCAAACTTGTATACATGAAATCTCACAATAGACAAGTCTCAGACCTACATACTATGATGATAACATATAAACTCTCTTGTACTGCCTTACTTGAAAAGGTAATCTTAAAAAAAGACCCAAAGACTCACTTTTCAGCAATTTTGTACATAAAGATTCACATAAGCACCTACTTGTGATTTCCCAATCAACGTCTTTCATGGCCATTTGCCTAACCCAATGATAGCTACTTATATGTAAGATGCATATCTCTAATAGGAGCTAGGGAAAACAATATATACATACGATTCATGTTTATCTTTAAAACTTAACAAGGTCCCAATTTGATACATGACCTTAACAATGTCATAAAATTCATTCATATATATAATAAATATTATGCAATTTGGGAGTATCAAAAAGGAATATCCTAAATTGTGTGAGTTTAGTGTGCTCAATATTGTTTATAACTCAAATAAATATGAATATTATAAATATAACTTAAACGACGGAGTATTTAGTATGAAGATCAGATCTATCGAGCACAATATAATCCTAACAACAGATGGTGGATTTAGTAACATTAAGAATAAAGAAATTTATTCCAATTTGTTACATTAAAGACAAGAATTTCATTCCAAGCTATTCATTAAATATAGAAATAATTTCTTCTTTTTTAATGTAAATCTTAAATAACATGTTTCTTGCTTCCTTGCCACTAAAATTCTAAGTTATATTCACCAAAGCTCTACTTTCTATTTAAAATTACATTTTGCTGCATTAAACTTATAATTGAACTCGCTAATATTCTAAGTTTGTTTAGACAAAAATTTTATCAAGATCAAGACCAACGTGAGATTAACTCTCATTTTCATTTTAAAAGATAGATCAAATTGAAAGATTCAATATTTCTTTTTCATTTTTCCTATATGTAATTTAAAAAACTCTTGAATAAAAAGATTCTAGAACTCTTTTTTATTTTTCATCTAATTATAGAATTCTATATCTTTATTTTATATAGAATGTCCTAAATATTTCACAAATTCAAGCTACAAGACTTAAAATTTCTCGGACTCTCATATCGTTTTTGTCAATAGCCCTCATCCTCAAAAGAGTAGTCTTCATCAAAATTTTTAGGGTTTTTTAGTGTTCTCTTCCTAAGTTGCCACCTCCTTCTTTGTTAAGCAATTTAGCACTCTCCAAATAGTTCCTTGAGCATCGTTCTAAGTATTTCTAGCTTTTATTTTGACATTTTGTTTTATATTTTGGTAAAACTCTATTGTAAATATTTTTAGGATTTTTGTTAAAATTGATTGATTAATTGTGCTCATAAATTAGTTCTTGCTTTTAAAAAGATCATTTTTTGCTCAATAATTGGTATTCAAATTCAACTTTGGAAGTTTGACATGGTTTAAAACTAGGGATGTTGCAAATGTTAGTTTTTAAAAAATAATGAGTAATTGGGGATTGTTTTATGAAATTGAATGATAATTTGAGAGTTCATGAGTTTTAAAAGCTCTATATTTTTTCAAATGAAACATATATTCATTTCTTTGGGATTTTTTTCGTAAAATTACATTTGTGAAAGGATTTTAGAATAAATTTTGAGTTTGTAATGTTATTTATAGATATTAAATTAATTTGAACAAGGTTTTGAGATTGTTTGAGACATATTGTATATTGTTTAAGCTTATCAAATTTTGTTATATTGAAGTGATTTTACTTTTTAGGTTGTATTTTGCTTAATCGACTAAGAAACCCCTTATGCTATACTCACTTTTAGAACCTTTAGGAATCTATTTCTTATTATAGCTCTTGATATCTGATAGTTCCAAAAGATTATCATAGTTCTTACCTTGGTTCATATTATCACTTTTCAGAACTTAAGACAACTCCTAGTAAATTTGAACCTTCATTTCACTTGCAAAACAAGTACTAGCATCAAATGTTATCTCTGACTTGGCTTCTATGCATACATTGGTGAAATGTACTGGTTGCATTATATAAATGTTTATAAAGTTTACAAATTTGTATAAATTATTGATTTTATGTACCTTTTTCCTATTAATTTACTTGTTATTTTTCTAAGAAGTATCATGCATCATTATTGTAAATATGTTCATTATCACATGCACTAAGATGATGAAATGGATGTATAGATGAATAGTAGAACATTAGATATATATCATAACATGTATAAATATTATCAAGTTTATCATGTATGGTATTGAGTCAATTTTGAGGAGACTTCTTATTTCCCTTTATGTAGTGTGTGCATGGGTTGATGATTATCACCTTGATTTATGAGCATTATAACCTAATGCCTAGCTACTATTGCTACTTGACCTGCAAAAGCATTTTCTTTTTTTAATAGCATTACTAATTTTTATTATTGTGATTTATATTTCTAGACCCATTATATTCATATCCTTTATGCCTACTTTATTTTGGCTTAATTGTAATAGTTGACCAGCATAATAAGATCTATATTCAATTATGGGTATTTACAACACCTATTTATTATTAGGTATTATTAATATCTAATTATGTGTGTTTATTATGGCTAGATCTAAAGTTACTTTCTCTTTTTCCTCTGGGTTAGTCTAAAACCTAGAATAAAAGTTAGAGGTTTGCCTAGGTGATGCAAGTAATACTAGTTCAAAGTTGGAGATCCATGGTATATAGGTGGGGAGTGATCATAAGACCTAGAGTTGGAGAAAATTTTGACCAAAAACAATTATCTTTGGTTGAAAACAACTTCCAACATGGTTATGGACGAAACTGTGTCTATCTTAAAAAGTTATAAAGAGATCCAGAGATCCACGATCTCAAACATGGGCATCTCCTAAATTGTCTTTCAACTTTATAGAGTTATAAAAAGATCTATTATCTCAAAAAATAGATGTGTCTCAAAAGATGCCTCATGATGTCAATTTATCTGTAAGTAATATGGTGTAAGTCACCATTATGTCTTAGAGCATGTCCATTTAAAACCCTAGTTTTCATATTTTGTATTTAAGGTATGTTTCTTTTTAATTAGAATAGTTTTTATATGTTTATTTATTGACAATCGTCAAAGCTTCTTTGTTGTGTTCTTTATTGAACTTTGAAATTATCAAAGAATTTTTTCTTTGTGGCGTTCAAATAATTTGTGAATTTGGTTTTTAATTTTCATAATTAACCTTTATACAAATTTTTTAGCTTTCTTAGGTTTGAATCAAACTTGTTCATGGGTTCTCTAAGGTATTTTCCTAGTGGTTTTACATCAGTTGGTATCAGAACTTGACTCTAAATTAAATGTGATTATCTTTTTTTTTTGTATCGGTTAAATCTATTCTATTTTCTTGTCTAATATTTCATTTTTCTTATGATTCCGTAATTCCTTTTATTAAATATACTTCTTATTTCTATAGTGTCAAAAAAAAATATGTTATCTTCTTACTTAGAATCTTCCTATTTATTCTTCTTGTGCTTGGTATCTTCTTATTCAATTTATTTGTTTCATGTCATTCATACTAGAATATTCAAGTGGTTTTGAAATAAACAAAAAGAAACTAAAAGAAAAGAAAAGAAGAGAAAACAAAAAGTGGTGTAAGAATGGTGAGATACAAAATTGTCCCCAAATATAGTTTGAAATCTTTGTTAATCTTTCCTAGTTTACTTGAATTCCTTATTTCTTACTCAACCTATATCTATTTTCTCTTCTTAATAATAATTCATGGGTTTTTTTACTTTAAAAGGATGAATTATTATTTGATTTTATATAGTTCTTTAAATAACTTGTGAAGGAAGCAAAAAGTAGTTAAAAGACAATAGAGTGAAACATGAGTGATTTGATTGACATTAATTAAGAAAAATGTATGAGATATTTTTGTAAGAAATTATGAATATTATTTTGCTAGTTAAATCATATGTGATTAGGATAAAGGGAAAAGGAAGGACAATATGTTCATACTTTAAGTTTTGAAGCAATAGCTTGAATGCATGAATATGATGTTTATCGATATTAGAAATCAATTTGAGTTATAAGATATTGTCATAGCAAATTTGAAAAGGTTACAATCATCATAAATTCCTAATGCATGTCTATAGCAAAGGAGAGTTATCCAAAAAGATTTCGAAAACAATAAAGAAAGAGATGGCTTGTATGATGATTACTAATCACCAAGAAATAATATGGACATCCTTATATATCAAGGTGATTGAAAAGACAAAAGGTCATAGAAGGAAGCCTAAGCAAGATGGAAACCTTAGGAATATTAGATGAAGATTTCATCATTTTGATAGTGAAATGACTCTAACACCTACTTAGAGTGGGAAAAGGAGATGGAATTGGTTTTTTTACTACCACTATTCCATTGAAGAGAAACATATAAAACTTACTATTAATGAGTTTATTGATTATACTATTATTTGGTGGGATCCTGTAATAAATAGGCGAGGAACTATCATAGTTATATCAAAAATTAAAATGATGTGAAGGCAATAAAGAGCAGATGCTTTATCCAGAATCACTACTATAGGGATTTGCTCTAAAAATTATACCACCTCACTCAAGGTTTGAAGAGTCTAAGAAATACCTTAAGTAGGTAGAGATTACAATGATTCGACCTCATAGAGGAGGGTAAGGAAGCCATTATAGCTAGATTTCTAAATGGTTTGAATCATGAGATTGGGAATATGGTATAATTATAACATTATGTGGAGTTGAAAAATATAGTTCATATGACTATAAAGGTGGAGAGGTAAATAAGACACAAGGAATATCTAAGTACTCTACTAGTATTAGTGATTCTTAGAGGCCCAGTTAGGAAGAGGATGATAGGGGTTCTTTTGAAACAAAAAATGAGCCACCTAAAGCTAAAGAAGATATTTAAAATAAGGAAAAAGGTAAAAACTAATTATAAATCCTCTTAAAATAAAGATATTAAAGGTTTGTATATAACAAAAATAGGCATATTTTCTTGGAGGATTATAAAACCCATTACCTTTAATACCTAAGCAGGTCAACAAAGACCAATTGAGATTGATAAGAAGAAGAATGAGAGTAAAAAAATAAAGAGGGAATATAAATAATGTTATTTATACTAACTAACATATATGTGCACCTTTATACAAAGAGACCTATGTTTCTTTTAATATAGATGAAGATTTAAGGATGAATCCTTTAAAGAGTGGGGATATAATGCCAGCACCATTAGTCTAAGATGAGGGATCCATTGCATACAGACATGGAGAGATAAGAAAAGTTGGAGTTAGAGAAAATTTGGAGGCAAAAGACTTATCTTTGTCTTAACAACTCCAATACATTGTAGGAATTATGTCTGCAACTTCAATATTAAGGCTTTACAAAGTGTCAAATATCACCCAATTATTAGCTAGGATCTCAATTATTTATTACTTCACTCTTTATTGGTTATTACCTTTTCAATGTCATTGAAGCAGAAAGGCTAAGATGTAAATTCACTATAGGGTAGTAAGTTTCTAAATACTTCTATAAGGTAACACATCTCTATTTTATGGGCAATAACCAGTGCTTTTATCTTTTAATGGAACCCTAGGATTGCGGTCCTTACTTAGTATGATGGTATAAGTTTTACTGCTTTTCTATTCCTACTTTTAAGTTTTACATTTTTGAAATGCAAGGTGCATCGTTTGGTTCAGTTGGATTCATATATGGACTTATTGGCCATCTTATCTTTTTATTTGTTTCTTGTCTCTCCTTTTTTACCAAAACTATTATGTCCCAAATGTTTTGTGGAATTTAAGGGTAATGGGCTTGACACAAGAAAGTACTTATTAGGAAAAGATACTTAAATAATATTACTTTTGTTAATACAATTTGATGATACTTAAATAATGTTACTTATATAAAGAATGCTTTACATTTTGAATTAATAATTTTTCTCTATAACTTAATTTGATAGTAATAAGAAGATAAATTACAACAAAAATCATGTTAAGATATTATATAACAAACATTACAAATTGCTCAATAACATGGATTACACAAAAAGTTGCAAGAAGCTTTTGACAATGTTTTTACACGCTCATGGTTAAAAGATTTTTTCTTACAAAATTATAAAAACATAGTTAAAAAAACGTAGCAAAATATATATAACTACAATAACATAAAACGTAGCTAAAAAGTATTCACTTCATTTTGAAAAATGTAGTAAAAATAGTGTTTATGATTATGAGAAACGTCTTGTAAATTTTTTTGGAAACAGGAAATTGGTGATGTTTTCAACGATGATAAATACTATAAGAACAATATATACTAATTATAAGGTTATTTAGAAAAAAAAGGTATAAGACATTATCAACAATAAAATTATTTATTAACAAATCTTTTAGATTTTAGAATAATAATATTCGGAAGATTGCAACCATCCACATTGACAAATAGATTGTATTTAGAAAACCATACAAGAGTATAGAACCAAAACAATAAAATTACTACTGTTTGGCCAACCAAATTGAATAAATTTGACATAATAATTATAAAAATAAAAATTAACTTACAAACAAAAATTTTAACTTAAAGGAGCATTCTATGTTTTAAGATTAAAAGAATTGGCATAAGCTAGGACTTGATTTAGTTATCCCGAGAAAAAAATTTATTTAGGAAGGTGTCAAATACACATTATATAATATACAAAAAATAAAAATAAAGTTGATAGTGGTATAACTTTAATTTTCCGGCAAACGCAATAAATATAAATAATGGCAAAAAAAACAATAGTTCACGTATTTCTTTTCTTTTATAAGTTGAAGGTTTGAAGTTTTACATTATCATCGTCATCGTCATCACGCTCAGCCGAAATTTTGCAACAAAGCGAAGTTTAGGGAGGTCGATAATACGCAGCCTTACGCCTACATAATAAAGAGGCTATTTTCGATAGACTCACATGTATATGTGACAATAAAAGAGTTATGCAGGTTAAAAAGTAAATAATTGAAACTGACATGTTAAAAGATTATGTAAATAAAATAAAAAAATACATGAATAAAAAAAATAAACAGAGAATATACTGATATGATGTCCAGATCTGCTAGTATCTGATAAGCTACAAAAGCTAGTTCTTCTTGTCTTTAGTTGGGCTAGAAGTTATTGCTTAGAAACCATGTGAGTATGGCAATACTATGGTTTCAGACGGCTTGGCGGGATCCTTCTCCATACGCCTGTCCTGAAAAGCCAAGTTGTAGGACATATAGACTTGTTCATGACTTGCAACTAGAAGAGATATATAGAACATTGGATTGGACTTCCTACACGGTAAATACGTTGAGCGCGTGTTAACGTAAATATCTTTTAATGACTTATTCAACTATTTTGGTGAACTTTAAAGGGTATCTTTTATCCTTATCCGATCACGCCAGACTTTTCTATTTCTAACCACTTCCTCAATAAGGGTCAGCTCTGTCATATCTTTCTTGATTACCTTCCTTCAGTTCTTATATAGCCTTCTTTTTCTCCTCTTGTAGTCCCTAAGGGTTATTTGTGCTAATCCCTTTTTGGGTTGTTTCTAGATCAAATCACTTTTGCAGTTTAGATTGAATCCCATCGAAATGAGCTTAATTATAGAAGAAATACAAAGACTGAAATCTTGCCTTGTGCTTTGCGCATGCATTAATCAACCGAATCATCACTGGCAATTGCAAACGCACGTTTTCTCCACCTTAAATAAGGTCTAATTATTCGTGTATTTGAGTGCAAAAGTAGCCATATCAAAGCGTTTCATACTCTTTACCTGAATAGGTAAATGTCTAGTTACTAAAAAAAAGACTAATTAAGGTTGAAATGTAATGACAAAGTAACGTAACAAGGGTAAAAAGATTATATATACGTATATGTAGTAGTTAAAATTTATTATTGATACAAGTTGACTGGTAGGAATAAAGCTGCTTGTTATCAAACTTCTTCAGACCCCCTTTAATGCAGAACTCAGACTGAATGTAATAATAATGACAAGTTGCACTCATAAATTAGCGTTGTGGCAAAGAAGAGGAGATCATTGCAACCAAAAAAGGCAAAGAATTCATGACCCTATATATCAGACTCACACACGGCTTCCCCTGTTCCACGTTCGCAGGATTAATTGCAGGTCACGTATTCTTCTACCCTACTTAATATATAGAGGACAGAAATTAGCAATTATTAGTATTTTAAATTATACACTGTTAAAACATTCCTATATTATTCTCTCAACTTTTCGAAGCAGCACTTTGCAACTTCCCAACATCGAACTTGACAAGCTTGAATCCGCGAGCCTAATAAACCATAAACAGCTTCACTTGGTTTCATCTCTGTCAATCCTTTTCAAAGGCCAATGCTAAAATATAAATTTCTGAAAATACCATAGGAAGATCATCGACATTAGGAACTAAGCAGTTGGAATAGAGAGTAAGATTAACTTAAGGATCTAAGTGGTTTAGGTTCTTTACTTTACAATAATAATTTAAAGAGCTTGAAGAGATTGTCTGATAATAAGAAGAGATCCCTGGACTATCAGGAAAATGTAAAACAATGATGTTTTAGGTTAAATAAAAATTTCAGTACATTCTTTTCTCATTTGGAGGCAATATATAGAGATACAATTACATTTTGGATAGAATTCTATTAAAAGAAAAACTCTAACATACTCCTATTTTTATCCAGATTATATTTATCCTTGTATATTTATCCAAATAAACAAATCCCATACACACTCTCCCTCAAGTTTTAGCATCAATATCCAACATACCTAACTTGCCAATCACATTATGAAACGCATTTTTTGAAACTAACTTTGTAAGTACAACAACAAATTGATCTTCAGACTTGACATATCAAAACTGAATAATCTTTTGATCTAACTTCTCCTTGATGAAATGTCTGCCAATTTCAATTGCAATTTAAAGAGCTTGAAAAGATGGTCTGATAACAACAAGAGATCCCTGGACTATCAGGAAAATGTAAAACAATGATGTTTTAGGGTAAATAAAAATTGCAATACATGCTTTTCTCATATGGAGGTAATAGAGATACAATTACACTTTGAATAGAATTCTATTATAAGAAAACTCTTATGTTTTTCCAGTTTAACAAATTATATTTATCTTTGTATATTTATCCTGTCTAATAGATTATATTTATCCATGTATATTTATCCAAATCAACAAATAACGTCCACACTCCCCCTCAAGTTTCAACATAAATATCCAACATGCCTAACTTGCCAATCACATTATGAAACGCCCTTTTTGAAACTACTTTTGTAAGTACATCAACAAATTGATCTTCAGACTTGACATATCAAAATTGAATAATCTTTTGATCTAACTTCTTCTTGACGAAATGTCTGTCAATTTCAACATGTTTGATACGAACATGTTGTAGAAGATTTTGTGCACTATCAATAACAACTTTATTATCATAATAAAGATTTATAGGTTTTGTATGCTCAATCCCCAAATATGATAGAACATGTTTAACCATAGTAATTCACATATTCCATGAACCAAACCTTGAAACTCAGGTTCTGCACTTGACCTTGCAACAACCTTTTGTTTATTTCCTTTTCAAGTTACAAGATCTCCTTCCATAAAAATAAAATAAATAGATGTAGATTTTCTTATTGTTTAATCACCTACCCAATTCGCATCCATGTATCATTCAATGTTGGAAACACTCTTCTTTGAGAAGAATAAACCTTTTCCTGGAGAGCTTTTCAAGTATCCTAAGATTCAGTATATTGCATCCATGTGTTCTTCACTCGGCTGATTGACTAACAACACTCACTGCATATGCTATATCTGGCCTAGTATGAGACAGATAAATTAACCTCCTAACTAACTGTTGATAGTGCACTATATCTATTGGAATTTGATTTAGAAAAATTGCAAGCTTATGATTCATTTCCATAGGCATTTCAGCTGGTTTACAGGCAAGCATTCTAGTTTTAGCCAAGAGATCAAGTATGTATTTTCTTTGTGACAAAGAAATTCCTTGATTTGTCCTTACTACCTTGATACCTAGGAAGTATTTAATTTTTCCTAAGTCCTTCATTCAAAATTCAGTGGCTAAGTGTTCTAGTAAGAGCTTCATCCCTTCACAATCATCTCCTCTTAATACCATATCATCGACATACACAATTAAAACCGTTACTTTACCTCCTTTGTGATTTATAAATAAGTTATGATCTGCACCACTTTGTTTATAACTAAAAGCTTTCATTGTCATTGAAAATCTCCTAAACTAGGCTCTAGGTGATTACTTGAGCCCATACAATGATTTTTTCAACTTGCAAACTTTATTTCTATTTAATGAACCAAGCTTTATACTTGGTGGCAACTCCATGTATACTTCTTCTTCTAGATCCTCATTAAAGAAAGCATTTTTATCATCAAAATATTTTAGGGGCCATTCCTGATTTGTTGCAATAGAGATGAGAATGCGAATTGTATCTAGCTTGGCTCTTAGTGCAAAGGTCTCTTAGTAATCTACTCCATACTTTTGTATACAACCTTTTACAACCAGCCTTGCTTTATATCTGTCTATGCTCCCATCAACCTTAAGTTTCACAGTGTATACCCATCTATATCGAATTGTTTTCTTTCCTTTAGTTAATGAAACAAGGTGATAATTAGAGTTCCCTTGCAAGGCTTCTATCTCTTCATTCATTACCTTAGTCCACTTTGGATAATTTGAAGCTTCCGACAAATTACTAGGAACATAAACACTAGATAATTGATGAACAATAAGTGCATATGACTCAGACAATTTTTGAGTAGAAACATGATTGTTGATAGTGTATTTGACATTGGAGTTAAGATTAAGTTCATATTTTTTCTTTGTACAAATTTATTTAATCTTTATGGATAACTCGAAAGAGGAACAAGAAATTCATTACTAGAATTATTAGATACTGGACTTGAGATTACCCGAGGGTTGTCATTTTGGATATTCTGGATTGAACCTTTGGTTAGTGGTTTTAAAGTAGGCAAGTTTGTATTACTAGGTTGTTCTTCATGGCTGTCATTGTTATCAACTTCTTCTAGTTCTGAGAACTCATCTGCATTTCTTGGAATATCGACAACTTTGTCCAGTTCTAAGTAGTCATTTGCATTTCCTGATATGCCTTGTAACATATTCTCTCCACCAACATTTTCTCCCTGAAGGGAAGACGTTGAAACTCCCCTTGAATAAAATGGTTCTACTCTTGAAAAAAGGCATCCAAAGTTACATGCAATTTTGAGTTCGAGGACCATAACACCGATACCCCTTTTGAAAATCTGAATATCCAACAAATACACATCTTTTTGTACAAGGATCAAGTTTAGTTCTCAAGATCTTAAGGATATGAACATATGCTATACGACTAAAAAATCTGGGTTCAAGGTTAGGGAGATGAGGAATTGAAAGTAAGTATTGCATTTTCTGTCGAGGATTTTGAAAATCTAAAACCTGAGATGGTGATCTATTGATGAGATAAACCGCAGATTTTACTGCTTCTCCCTAATAAAAACGTGGCATGTTCATCCCAAATAGAGAAGCACAAATCACATCTAATATTTGTCTATTCCTTATTTCCATTAAACCACTCTATTGTGGAGTATAAGTGCATGAAGTCTGATGCCAAATTACAAGCTGATTCAAAAAATTTCCAAGAGTGGCATCTATAAATTCCATGGCATTATTAGTTTGCCCTATATGAATTGGTTTCTGATATTAAGTGCTCACCATGTTGTGAAATTCTCGAAATGTAATACAAACATCATTTTTTGGTAAGTAGTGACATCTGAGTCATACGTGTACATTCATCAATGAATGTAACAAAATACTTAGCCTTAGACAATGAAGGAATTTTTTACAGGTCCCTATATATCTGAATTTATAACTACAAATGGTTCAGAACTTTTATTTAAACTAGATAAATAAGGAACACGATGGCTTTTTGCTAGTTCACAAACATCATAATAAAAATCTGAATCACTTAAGTTTGAAAAAAGATGGGGTTATAATTTTCTAATATATCCAAAAGAAAGATGACCCAATCATTAATACCATAATAAGACAATTGCTCATACTTTTTCTTGACTATTAATCTAATATACATGACTAAAGTTTTGTCCTCCATTCTCCATTAATTCCAAGTAATATAGTTTGCTTCGTTTAACACCATAACCAAGAGTCTTCTAGGTCAGAATATCCTAAAAAAACAAAATAAAGGCCAAATAATTACAATATATTTTAGAGTTGAAGTAATCTACCCAACAGAAAAGAGATTATACTCAAAGGATGGCACTACTAAAACTAAATTTGGTGTAAGAGAATTAGACAATGTAACAAATCCTTGCCTAATAATAGAGCATATAGTACCATCAGTTGTGGAAACAATGGATTGAGGGGATGGAATGATGGACTATAATTAGCTAGAATCTCTACTCATTTGATCATATGCACATGTATTAATAATCCATATATTTTTCCTAGAAATTATAGAGGAAGCATTTACCTTACCCACATACTTGAATGAGTAATATTTGCCATGGACACTAATGTTTCCTCTCCTTTAGATTCCACTTCATCCATAGTTTTCACCATAGCCTTTTCAATAGCCCTTTTTTATGATTTTTTTGAAAACCAGTTAGGATAGCCAATAATGTCGTAACAGTGTTGTTTAGAGTGACCTATTTCACCACAATAATCACACATAAAATTGTTAGACCTTCCAGTGGATTAATTTTTGTGATTCTTTCCTGAACAAGATGATGATCCTTATCGGTTTTGATTAGCTAACAATACTGAGTGTTCAGAGATTGAGTGAGATCCTCCCATTATTTGTCTTTATTGATACTCTCTCCTACATATGCATATGAGCTTTCCAAGTCAAGTTTTTTGTCTTTGCGTAAGATTTCTCCCCGAACCTAATCAAATTCAGAGTCAAGTCCACTTAGGAAAATGTGAACTCGGAGCCTAGCCATTGCTGAATGTAATTGGACTATTCCTTCAATAGTCCCTTCTTAAGAAGTTGACTTATGATCAATGTCCTAAAAAATAGCCACAAATTCATTGTAGTACGTTAATAACGATCTACCATCCTGTTTAGTTGAAAAAGATTTTGTATTCAATTCAAAGTGATGGGTTTCATCATATCCCTCATAGAAAGTTTTTAACATCGCCTCCCATATTTCTCTGGCAGTAGAAAGACAAATAAATCATTGCATTAGTAACAAACTAATTGAATCAATAAACCAACTTTTCACTCTTTGATTTTTAATAGTCCATGTCTCAAAATTTTGTTCTTTCAGGTGTAGGTTTTTTTACTGCTCCAATGAGATATCTAGCCTTATTGCATGCTCTTATTCGCATCTCCATAAGCTAAGACCATAATGAGTAATTGGTCTCATCGAGTATAATACTTGATGGAAAAGTAGAATGGTCTTGTTGGATGATAATTGGTTGTGTTGGTGGGTTATTTGTTGTTGCAAGAATAAGAGATTCCCTAGATTCCATTTGATTTTTTTAGTATAGGTTCCAAAAGTTTTGGTGGGTATAAAATCAGAGGGCTGACAACAGGGCGCTGAGACATGTGTTGGTGTAATGCAATGGTGGTGGGTGTAAGACTATTGCAATGTTGGTGGAGTACAATTTGTGTGGTTCAGTGCAACTATGGTCGTTAACACGTATTGTGCTAGTTTGAAGGAGTGTTGATACGTTACAACCTTGATATGATGTTGTGCAACAAAGTGAGATACTGGAAGTTTATAAGAAATCAAATGCAAATAGAAGTAAGTGGCGGTAGTCACTACTTGGCTATTGTGTTGCTATGATTTGTAAATTGGCAGCGTAAAGTTGCTTAGTAGCCATTACTTAGCTATTGTGTTGATGCAACTGGAGAAATTTGCAGCATGAAGTTGCTTGGTTACTAGCTGGTAAATGGACAGGTAGTTTCTGTGTAAATTGGACAGTGACTGGAACACCCTAAATAGGCAGCAGATATGCTTCGTGATACTGGATATGCTTGGAGGTTAGGTAACAATATACTGTGACACAATGTTGTTTTACTTGGAGTTCTTCTGGTTCATTTGATGCTATGTTGTTTTACGATTTTGAGTAAACGAAGAGCACGCTCTTCAAAACAAAGCAAAAATTTGACACTACTCTGATACCATGTAAAACAATGATGTTTATGGTAAATAAAAATTGCAGTACATTTTTCTCTCATATGGAGGCAATACATAAAGATATAATTACACTTTGGATAGAATTTTATTATAAGAAAACAATCTAACAAACTTCTATGTTTATCCAGTCTAACATATTATATTTATCTTTGTATATTTATTCGGTCTAACGGATTATATTTATCCTTGTATATTTATCCAAGTCAACAAATCACATCTACAAGGAGCAAAAAACATCCTCAAGAGATTGTTAATAACAAGATATACTAAGGACGAGGGAGGGACAAACAAAATGAATAACGAAGTTCTCAAGAGATGTTGATAACAAGAAATTCTAAGGGAAATAAAATGGCTAACAACACCTTTGAGCCTAGAGAATTACAAACCGGAAGCAAATTTCCTCTTAAGTCATCATTAGTGAGAGGGCGTAGAGATCCCATCATGCATTTTGATGTAACGAAAAATAAAGCCCATATGATCCTCAACAACATTTTTATATAAGAGATTGTGAATGAGTCATCTTTAACACATCACACTAGGACTTTAACGAGAAAGTCTCCCTTTAGTCTAGCATTTAGAGAAAAGGCCTTGGTCTTGATAAAGTTGGATGTATATTTATAAAGAGCCAATAAGGAAGCCTTGAGAAATGAAATTGACCTTTTAGAAGAATGAAGAGACACCTCCCTCGTAAGGAATACTACATACAAATAAAGGGTAAAGAAATATAATGTCAAAAAGCCAAACACGTAAGATTTAAAGGAAATGAATCTAGTTGCAAGGAGAATTCACGCGTAATATAGAGCTAAAGCTAAGAGAAAACTTGCCCAAAGTAATTTAATATGTTTATCATTGGAGAAGTTATATGATCAAAAACTTAAAAATTGTCTTATTTTATTAAGCGTGAGATTTTCTGATCATGAAATGGAAAACATTTGCACTTATATTCTCAATAAAAGCTTGTCTTTTGAATGTTCATATATAGAGAACTATGAACTATGTTCAAATTGCTTAACTAAGATGTTATTTATTTGAGAAAAAACACACTTATAAGAAGCAAATATGTCATAATATCACTTAACTTAGATGTTTTCATTCTAAAGTAAAATGCATTAATAAAAAGCATAACTCTATAATATCACTTAACTAAGATGCTATTATTCTAAAGAAAGACACAACCTTAAGATGCAAGTTTACCATAAGATTATGCATCTAAAACATCACTTTAAGGCAAAAGGCACCTTTAAGACTATATCTTCCATAAGGTCAAATAAATAATATACTATTAATTAAACTACAAACAATAAAAACATTCTTATATTATTCTATTAAATGAGAAACTAACTTTATCATCAAAGTATTAAAACCAAAGCAAATTTTGATAGTTTTTTAAATTTAATACTTCTCAACAACAAACTAGACAAGTTTGAATGCGTGAAGACCCTAAACTTGTAGACAACTGATCTATTCAAGTACCAACAACCATTTTCTAAGAGGGTTTTTGAATTAGGTTTATAAATATATGCAAGTAAAGAAGTTGAACATGTTAAATTCATTTAAACCAAATCAAATGATCGGCCCAAAATTATAGTAAAATTCGGATTGCTGAAAGCACATACAATAATTAAAAGTTAAAATATAAAGATAATTATTATCTACCATATAAGAATGTAATCAAATGGAAATTGACACATTAAAGGCACCACATTTTTCGGGATACCTAGCTTTTGGTTTTAGTTTTTCTTTGTGTCAATCTATAATAATTTACTAGGTAGCACGTCTATTCAAGTACCATATATAAATAAAAATTAATCTATATAATCTAAAGAAAAGTATGGTCAAATTAGTGATAAATTTCAAATACATCATTTTGATTTTTATTTAAAGCCCCTTTCCTATTATTTAACTTGTATCATCACAAAATGAGCACCACACCATTATGCACACGAGGTTCTCTCATTCTACCTCACTGCTTCTCTTTTATATATGTAAAAATGTTAATGGAAGGAGATCTTTGTTTCATTACCTAATCATACCTTTTGTAGCAATGATGTCTACTTACTCCGTCAATTTCTAGGTTCCACGTCAGTTACGGCTATTTTGGTATTACTTATTCCTTTAAAACTCTGTATTATTACTCAATATTTATTATCAATTATATTATTATTAGATTAGGTATTTTAATTCTAATTATTAAAATTTGAACTATTTTTTGATATTATCCACTAAACCTTATTGGAAGTTTCTGTATTTATTAAAGATGCAAATTTTAAATTTCCCTTAAAAGCGGGAAATTATTTTTGGTTTCTCCTGAAAATCACCCCTTTTAAGATCTTTCCATATATAGAAGGAATGAGAAATAAACGTATAGGCAGAGGCATAACTAACACATACAACCAAACAATCATCCAAGAAGGATAAACAAGAAAACTGGAGGAGGCAAAAGGCATGAGGAAGAAGGAATGACGGACTAATGCCAATTAGCTAGCATTTAATGCAAATAGACAGTCGTAGCTTGTAATTAAGTAATACCCAAATATACTTACTTGCTATATATGTGTATATATGTATGGTAGTACTTCTTCTCACATACGAGCTAGCTGTATGTCTGTATCCTCTCTCTCTATCTTTCAAGCTTCTTTTTCACATACATACAGATGATGATGAGGCCCAGGAGTAGTCCTAATGGCAGTAGCAGAGTGAAGACGTGGGTAGTTTCTTCACAGGCAGTTACGAGCATGTTGTTAGTCCAATTATTTGCGACCGGAATGCAACTGCTTTCCAAATTCATACTCACTAATGGAACCTTTGTCTTCGCTCTTATGACCTACCGTCATATCGTTGCTGCTCTTAGCGTTGCTCCTTTTGCTTTCTTCTTTGAAGGGTCCGTCCCATCCATACTCTTTCACTGTTTCTTTCTCTCTCTCTCTCTCTCTCATATATATATATAAGATCATTCCTCTATCTTTCCCTACGATGATGATCCGCTAGCCATAGCTATATATTGATTAGACGACTAATTCATACTCTGATTTTCCTTTTGTTTGATTCCAGAAATATCATGTACAAGCTGAACTGGTCCATTTGCTTCTGGCTTTTTGTTAATGCCTTGATTGGGTATGTTATGAATACCCATTCTGTTTGTTAATACCTCATATGCTTGTGTATATATTATGCCTACTCGTAGAGGGATGCAGAAGACGATTAACTCACCTCCGTATACAATTCTATATCTTAACGAAATTAGTTAGATATGGATATCCAGTTATCCTTGCCCATCTCAATATAAAGTGCATCTACCTGTAATAAACTCACACGCATATTAATATACTCACATGTAGGATAACAACGGCGATGGGTCTGTACTACTATGGTCTCAAAGACACGGATGCTACATATGCTGTTTACCTCCTTAACTTGATTCCAATAGTCACTTTTATCTTCTCCGCTATCCTCAGGTACGCGATGCTTTTATTTACTTCAGTTTTTGGAAGCCAAAAAAAAGAATAAGAGAGAGAAATGTGATGGTGGTGATGCAGAATTGAGACAATAGGACTGGATAAAAGAGCAGGCAAGATCAAGTGCTTAGGAGCAATCTCATGCGTAGCAGGCGCACTCACAACTGGCCTGTACAGAGGAAAATCATTTTGCATATCTCCTCATCATCACCTTATCAGTCACTTTAAGACCCATGAATCTGGGGCTCATCGACTCCGTGGATCTTTGATGCTGCTTGGGAGTTGCTTCTCATATTCTGCTTGGTATATATTGCAGGTATACCATTCATACACACAAATCACAACTTTTAATTACTAGAGAATAGATTGTGTTCAAGCAACCAGTTTTTTCTACGTAATTTATTTATTTTATTTATAAAAACAAAAATTTCCTTGAATGCACATTCACAGTTCCAGGTGATCAAAGCACTTCCACAAAAATACTGGGCAACCATGTTAACTTGCATCTTAGCCTGCCTGCAATCTGCGGTGATAGGTTTGTGTATAGACTCAAGAGCGAGCTCCTGGATGTTGGGGTGGAATCTGCAATTCGTTACAATCGTCTACTCGGTAAATTACTTGAAAACAAACTTTAATCAACATCACTAATTATATTTAGACATATAGATAATCCAGTTAACAAAATCAAAGAAAGACGATTAAAAAATGGTTGTTTCTGTAAACATTATGTTTATTGGAGAACGATTTAATTGCTCAGGGAGCACTGGCCACAGCAGCAACATTCTGTTTGATTTCATGGGCAGTTTCAAAACGAGGACCAACTTATCCTTCCATGTTCAACCCCCTCACTGTTATTTTTGTGGCCATATCAGAAGCTCTACTTTTTGGCACAGCCATCTATGCTGGAACGTAAGTACACACGAATATTAAGCTTATATTCTCGTTAATCCATAATTAAGCAGGCACTTTGCCAAATTTATTATATACATGTTCTTTCCTTTCCTTTCTTTGCATAATGTACGTGCTGAGACATCGAATCCTGATCGTCAAGTACTAACATGCAGTTTGGTTGGGCTGCTTCTCATAATAATGGGCTTATACTCCTTTCTGTGGGGAAAGAAGAAGGAAATGAAAAGACCTCAACCAAGTCCACCAAATTTAGAGTCAGTAGCAGAAGGAAACGTAGCTCCTGATGGTTTATCAACTTGGACAGGAAGTTCAGACTCCAATATCATCCCTAAAGATAACGAACGCCACGTCTCCATCATCCCCACCTAATTTTACAATTTCCATATACCCATTCAACGCCAGTACTAATGACGGAGTCCACGCTGAAACTTGCACTTCAAAGTTCAAACTGATAATCTTACCCTGGTCTAGTCTTCTGTTGTTAATTGCTCCTACTTTCATCTAGCATGAGCTGATCCCTCACTGCAAATAACTGTACTATAAGTTTACATCCCTTTTTCTGGGATCTGGCTTTTGACTGTATACATCTTTGTCGAGGTTAGAATTAAAGCGTGACCTCGGAGTTTTTCAACGATATTTGCCAATGCCAGAAGAATGACATTATTTCGAGGAATGAATATGGATCTTTGAAAATTTTCAAGTAGCAACTGAAGAAACCTTTCTTGCATAAATTAGCTGCTAACTTATTATGACAAATGCCCATCTCATAAGCTAAGAAAAACGAAGAATGTCATAAGCAAAGCTAGCCCTTCCATTTTGTTCGAATCATGAGCACCCACTTCCTATACCATCTCTTAAATGCGTTGCCTCAAGTTTGAAATTGGAAACACAGAAATCTTAACAGATCAGATAGTACCTGCAAACACATCATTAGGCAAGGTAGCCGAAAAGCAAATCCTCTCGTTGTTCTGCACTTTCATCTTTTCTAGCGACTATATCATTAGTCACAATGTAACATCGTAACAGTTAAGGTTAACTAACTATTATTATTTAGCAACTATAGATGAATAGTCAAAATAAAATTCAATTACTTGAAACAACCTATTTAGCTATGAACATTTGCCTTCTATAGGTACTTCTTGAATCTTGCTATACATTACAATTAGCATACAGAAATATGCATCTTTTAGCCACTACAGACTAGACACAAACACAGTATTTACAACTTGCATTAGTAAACCACTATACTTGATTTTTCATGACAAGTATTAATTTCATAAATGATACTACTCTAACTAGCTTATTTAGTTGTGAACATATGGCATTATACATTTACTACTATAGCACAAATTGTTTAGTACATCAAAAAAGGTTAGCATACACTAAAAATCTATCAACCCTTAGTTTTGACAAATAAACAGATTCTCCTACTTTCATAACATCAGCCCAAATCTTAAAATTTGATATTAAAGATATTAACCATTTGACAACCACAAATACGGCACATAAAGTAATTCTCTTTGTTTTCTGTTTACAGAACACTTACAATTAGTTAAAGCTCTTCAATCTCTTGGCTCCAACTTAAGCTTTTTGTTCATAAAATCGAGGTACCCCTACCATGACACAAACATGTTAAATAGATTTAACTCCGAGATGCTATTGTGTAAAAACTAAGTTCAGAAGTGACTACAATATATGCCACAAACAATATAAGGCACAATAAATTCCTAGATATTTACCGAGGATGGATTATATAGATACCTGAAGTATCGTAACAGCAGCAAACTTGTCAATGATAGATTTCATTTGAACTTGAGGCAAATTCAAAGGCTTCAGCATTTCTTCCTCTATCTATAAACAGAAAAATTGTGAGATTCAATAAATTAGTACTACTAATGCTTAAAGCGTTGTTCATTCTTTTACCATTATGCATGGAGGTTAGTGGTTTAAGAATTATATATTTGAGGATGCAACTCATAAGCATGTACTGTTGAGTGGCCAAATCAAGTCCTGTATCAGTTCCTAGACTTCTTTATTAGTTAAAGAAACATTAAAAATAAATTTGCTTTACCCAAGACTTCTAAATTTGTCAAATAACAACTTGAACCACTCAACATGTGTGTCATAACTTTGATGAATGCTCATATCAAAAGCGCCATAAGGAATGAAATCCAAAATTTCAAGTGAAACAAGCTATGAGTTTTCACCTTTGATGTAAAGCATTCATTCCAATATGTGTACTTTACACCTTGAAGTTTCCCTGTTTGCGAAAGGTTGTCAATGAGAAGTTTGACTTGCAGAGCCTAGCAACAAAGAAAAGCATAAATTATGTCAGAATTATTTTATTAGAATCTACAAAATATCAAAGATCAAATTGACAACACACATCAGGAGAAGGCTTCAGTCTGTGAAAAGGGTAGCCAACAACAAATCCGACCAAGGAAAGTTTGGAAATCTGGACATAAACAGGACATCAGAAAGTAGGAATAGATGAATCACAAGAAAAGGCAACTGAAATGTAAAAATCAAAACTGAATCAAAATGCCAAAGACAACACATTGCAGAAATGAGAAAAGCCTATTAAGAATAAGAAGTGATCATACATTTGAAGCGAGGACTAAGTAGCCTTGACCATATATGGAACAAAGCTGAGAATTTTTAAAATAAATCAGTCTTATCAATTTCCAATTCTTTGGTGGCACATTTACATTAACTGTACCTGAGGCGACTACTCGGGGCAGATATTCCCATGAGCAAATAAAAGCTACAACGAACAAATTTCTAAGTACAATAACTGAAATCAGGATTTTTTTGGTTTTGAAAATTGATTATAAGGCCAAAAAGAGCATGAGAAGATTAGATAAGATGAATCAAATATGAAGTGAAAAATGATTCCATAAGAACAAGAACAACAATGACTCCAGATTATGAGAAGTAGAGCACACAATGCATTACTTCTCGAAGGTTTTTTGGTTTCAACACCATTTCCACCAACTTATTCTCCCCACATTACAAGAAACAATCAAAAGCAACTATTTAGAAAAACAAAGTATCCAAAACCAAGTATATTCACCAGAACTTCGAAGTCGGCAGCCATCAACTCAATGTTTGAACTGCTCCTCACCAAAACACTGCACGGTCAAGTTAACAATGAAAGACCCACAAGAGAAAACATAAGATATGTGTTTAATATATACCTTAGAGGAGAAGCAATTTTGTAATGTAGGTCAGAGATAGCCAGACCAACATACTTGTCTCCAACATCCAAACTCAACAATCGCCCTTTTCCCAATACATTAGACTTGAGCAAGTCATTTAACAAGGCCAAGGGCTTCATACATTTCATAGTTCTGTTGAAGAAACAAAAGCCACATTCATTGGCAGTTTTAATTCTTAAAACAATTTTATACACTTGGTACAAGAACATGAAGCAACTCTATACTGCAGCCAAATTTGGGATCCACTGATGAAAACAACTAAAGCTAAAGCAAATTAAATGGCCATACCTCCTGTTTGTGAAGACCAATTACTGGAGAAACAGAATCATACATATATTCATAATTGCCATCAGACGCAGTTGTAGAACCGTCTCATGGGAATAATGATAGTAGGGAAAAAAATATTTAAACAAATATTGGAATTGAAAGACACTAAAGCAATTGGCTACGGATTATCGTCAGCAAAGAATTGTCAAACATGAAAGTTAAAAGAAAAGGAAAATATTGTTAAATTCAGCATGAATTTCTCAAGCTACGCAACCAGCAAGTCTCACCATAAAGCAAACCCAAAGGAAAATATGAAAAAGCATTTTACTCTCAACTTGAAACTCCTAGTCATAGTATGGTGATTGAATTTGCTACTGTTATAAGGCCAAATGATGATGCTATGGTTTTCCGATTTTAGGACGAATCCACAAAATGGAAACTGGTGATGGTTGTTGCAGAACACAGAGACAATTTTTAATACCAAGACTAGGGATGGTAATAGGTCGTGCTAGAATTGTCCTGGTATGATTCAGGCTTGGTCCAAAATTTTTAGTCCAATTTTTAAAACAACATTAGTTGGAGGTCCTAATCCATGAAAGTCCTCCTGTGATCTACTTTTTCTCAGAAGTTTATCAGATTTTTATGCGTCGAATAGATCAACATCAACCAAAGTTAGCCACTTCAAATTATGTCGGAGACCACCAACTGAAGAGAAGAGGAATAAACTTTCAGTTTCTAATAAGCAGACATGAATAAACTAGTGAACATTAATAATAAGCAGACTCAAGGAACCAGTGAACATTGAACAGTACCATTTTAAGGTAGAGTGAACACAAAGTGAATAAGACAAGGAAAATGCCATTGCAACAAATGTATATTCATGAACTTAAAATTGAGCAAACTAAAACAAAGAAAAACAAAACTTAGAAGAAACATTGGAAATCAATGGCATATGGAACTCAGAACAACAACAATAACATAAACAATGAAGAATAAAACAGAAAAAAGGAAACCAAGAGAAGAATGAACAAAGAACAAACGCAAGAGTCGGGTGATGCAAGACACCGTAATTAGGTGAATTCGTGTTTTAATGATTGACCATGGAATTATACGTGCATTGTCTGTAACTTTTAACTCACCATCAACCCAGAGACGATTGGGAAGAGAAATGGCGAGCAGGCGACTAGGCGAGCGGCGACCGACTATCGGTACCAGGCAAGCGGCGAAGAGACGCCACTGGCAGATAGGTTTAGCGCCACGGAGAGCTACGGAACTCGGAGGTCGTCAGAGTTGACGATTGGCACGACAGGCAGTTGGGCTTTTATTTTTTCTTAAGCTATCCATCAAAGCCACGGTCTTAATAAGAAGAGGGTTAAATGGGAATGACAATATTTTTATTTTATATTTTATAAGAATTTAATTTACACTTAATTTAATTTTTCAATTAACTCTTTATCATAAAAATTATATTTTTATTTTTATATATTTCTACATAATAATTAGGATTCAAAATAAAATAATTATTTCTACGTTGAAAACTAGGCATGCTTAACCTTTGCTACTTTTTATTAAAGTTGTTCATGAACAGTTAAAAGGTGCTTGATTAACTGAAATAACTACTCCATTCACAATTTATTCTTAGTAATTAAGTATTCCTTTGTTTGGTTAAAAAAATATACAGAATATATAATTATAAGATTTACTTATTTCTTGAGTTTGAGGAATAGGGAAACTCACCACCCCCTATCTTTTTCTATTTCAAGTGGCTAGGAATAAAATTGAAAACATATTGAAAAAAAATATCCTTAAAGAATCCACATAATTACTTAGCTATAATAATAAGAAGAAAAAAATTAATAATAATAAGAAGAAAAAGAAGAAAAAAATTAATAATAATAATAAGAAGAAGAAGAAGAATAATAATAATCATTATTATGATAATGATAATGATGGTGATGATGATGATGTAGTTAGTCTTACTGTGGAGACTATTTGGATATTTTGATCTTTTTGTTAATTATTTCTTTGTCATTTCAAATTTATGTTTTCAAGCTAAACATTGACATTACATCAACGTTAGAAATTCTTAGGAATAAACTAAACTAAATAATACTCATTTCATTCCATTTCTCATTTATTCTATTCCTAATGAATAATTATTTCATTCTTTTTATATTTCAGTAGATGAACCAAACGCCCTGTTTTAAAGAGATAATTTTGTAGAGTAGGCAAAGAATGAGAGTTTAGAGATACAAAACAAAGTTGATGACACCATGTGTCCTTGAGTTCTTTTTTACTTGTTTCACATTGTTGTAAATTGACTTGATTATTTTCCATATTTGCTTTTTTATTAAAGAGGGAGAAATAAAATTTTACAAAAAATATTGCTAATTTTGAATATCAAAATCCTTTAAATATATATAAAACATAAGTATAATGTTATAAAAATCATGTTAAAAGTAATATTTTTAACATGCATCAAACTCTCTCAGGCTTAAACATTTGCGTATCATCAAGCAAGTTAACTTTGTCATTTTAACTAAAATAGAAAATACTAGAAAATATTAAATAAATCAAGCATATTAACTAAAATCCTCCACCACTTTATCCAATTGTAAAGCCTAAAGATCATCGAAATGCTATGCAATTAACTACTTGTGTTGGTTTATAAGTCGATTTAATTCACTTTATAATCTTTAAAACTTCAATTTAAATTACAAGATTGATTCACTTTCCTTTAGAAAACAAATATACAAAAGAAAAATGTATCAACTTTCAAACATATTTACACCCCTTATTAACATAGAATGAAACATAAAATTAAACAAAATAGGAGTATTTAAGAGCTTGTTTAAAAAGCCACCTATCCTTTTATCACGAGAGTGAACATCTTGTCACGAATACTCTCAATTACTTAACTACGTCACTAACTCAAATGGTTACTAGCACCACTCTTTAACTTTAACCTTTTTATTCGTATGAAGTTAACATAGAAAAATTATTTATGCTCATTTATTCACAATTTTTCATTTATCTTTTTTCAAGATAATGAAAATGCTAATATAAAGCCACATTTACTCGATGCATGTACATTTTACACAAAGAATGTCAAGATGCTAAGTATTTATTCTCCTAATTCATAAAACAAATTGAATTCAGTTATTCACTAACTTGCATTTCTGGTTACCTGGACAATTCAAGTCGCAAATTAGATGATCTCCCTTACTTTGTCTACTAAATCAACCTCCCATAGAATGTCTCAGTCCATTTATCTAGTCACCTCAAATTGTTTTGTATGGAGGGATTGGAATCACTTCAATTGGGCGTTAGTGGTAAAGTGAAATAATGGGTGGTCTAACCACTCATGCGCCTCCTGAGACACAACTAGAGGTGCTAATGGTGGGACCTTCAGTGCTGGCTATCTCATTAGGGTATGAGTCATAGGAGCAACAATTTGCAAGGTAGATTCAGAGGCATCGACTCTAGGCCTCTTATGCTAGGGCTACCTTATCAAGCTCTTAGGTGGGCATGGTGGTCGTTGTCTCATCACAATCCTATATCCTAAAATTAAACGAAATATGAATCAAAAATTTAGAAAAAAAAATGAACACTATGTATACATAAATTTCGAGTATAGGGCATTGGATATGAAACAGATAAATACCCTATAGCAAATCATAAATGCAATGCATGTACACTTAAAATATGTGATAACGACTATAACATTCCCATGTTTATGTTTTTGTCATTAATGTATGATGTAACTAACAACTCTCATCCCATCTTGTAAACATACAAAATCAAGACAATTAAATTCTACATATTAAACTATCATAAATTTTTGAAAAATTGATAGTCATCAAACTATGTATCAAATTTATGTATAAATACACAAAGATAAGTGGTAAGTAAACTCAAGTAAGTATGGGTAAATTTACGCAATTTCATATTTTCCCTAGCCTAACCTAGGAATTCAACAAACCAATACAACAAATAAAAGAAATTATAGAAGCCAATATAATTCATACTAACCATAAATTACACACAGAGTACATAATTCATCAAAATTATTTTCTTAGTAGCCTAAAAGTCATGCATAATGGTTATTTAGTCAATTAAAAGAACAAAACATAATTCATAATTGTAAATAATCTACAATGCATTAAAATATTAAAATAAAAAGTGAAGTAGGATGAATGGATCTTAGTAAAAAATTAATGGAGAAAGTATAACGATAATTAGTAAGCTACTCAAAATAGGGAAAGGGAAGGTTTGGAAGAGTGGAATTCCTTGTAAAAACCTCTAAAAAATTAAGAGAAAACTAATGGAAGAGGCAATAAAAATGACAGTATGTAGTGGAAAATTCCTTTTATGGTGTCAAAATATAACCAATATATAGTACTGTGTACAAGGCATATTCTGACTTTCACAGGGCTAACATATGCAAAGCATAGGTGCATGCCATTGAAACAGGGTCAATATGAGCACATAAGAATGTTAACATAACATGAGTTAGATACGATTATAAACATATGACCATGTTATTCGAATTAAATGTGAGAAAAGAAATAAAAGTGTTAGGTTACCAATATGGGGAGGACACGTTGGGGTGTATGCCTCATGTTAAAAATTGTCTATTCTATTTCTTTACAATTAGACATAGGTCTCCCATAGTGACATATTATTCTTGTGTTATATATAAAAAAGTTGAAAAGTTTTAGCTGGGTAATACAAGTGGTGTCTTTGAGCCTGTTCTATATATATGTGGCATGTTTATAAATATGAGGAGGACACAGTGCTGTATTACTCTCATGCTTAAGGGTTACCTATTTTGTTTCATATAAATACTTACAAGTTAATACAGGATGTGGCATGCCGAGTTATGGTATGGACACGAGATGCATATGGTACCATATATATATTATGTCCAAAACTAGCATATGTTATTTATTTTTGGCCTTCTTTAGAGGTGAACACAAATATGGGGTGAAACACAATAGAATGTCTTGAGACACTGGGACATGTGTTGGCCATGTTCAAAAGTTATGCTCTCAGGATTCTTAAATAAACTTAAGGATAGGTCAACATGGGGTAAGACATAGGAAAGTGTCCTTATCGCATTAAATTGAATATGTATAAAAACAGAAAGGCAATAACTTTATAAAATTCAATAAGATATGTTCTAGATCATGATATCAACGCTAAGCAAAATAAATGACTACTAACTAAAACAACTAAAATAATCAAGTTTAAATCATGAAAATCAAATAGATGTTAGGTTACATCCTAATAAGTGCTCAGTTTTATTCCTAAGCTCGATCCTTTTTTTTTCAAAATTCAACCTGGTAGTCCCCTACTTATAGGGTGTATAATACATGGTGAATGTTGTCGCCTGCAACCAAATATAAAAAGAAACCAACTTCCTGTAACTCAAATTAATGTAGTAGTGGAAAGTATGGATTATTCCCACGAGGAATTCAGACGTTAGTAGGTAAACGATAAAAGGGTTTTTTAATGTGAATTAAACAGAATTTAATTAGAATACAAAATTGAAAAATAACTAATAGCAAACAATGAGAATTTCATAACCAATAGGAATAAATCTTGGTTTCCGATTTTCTTCGTTATTGAATTTGCGTAGATCATCCCCACTAAAATTAATCAATTTATTGGTTAATCATTCATCGTGGTAAATTTCTTTACCTATTTTCTCTTATGTTTAGTTAATCGAAACATGTATTCAAATTAACCCTTATTAATCAATAATCTGGATACAAAAGAAGATTTAAGTAATTAATAGCTTTACGAATCAAGAAAATCAACAAACTAGACAACATATATACGATGTATATTTAGCGTAGATAATTATTTTTCCTAGAATCATGTCCCTAACGTAGTAAACAAAAATCCTAGTAGCTACTTTCGATTAAAAGAATTGAACGTCAACTTATTTAATCTAGCAATTGATTGAATAAAATCACAAACTAGTTATGCACCTAGCTGCAAAATCAAACAATCAAATAATAACCAAGAAAAATAATTAATACTTGATTAATAAATCAATTCAAATAAAGAATGAAAAGTCTCATAATATCCAAAGTTCAATAACTAAGATTCCATAAACCAAGAAATAAGAGTTTACTTACCCAACATCATAATTTTTCCTAACTATTTAGGGCTGTCCACATTTGGGGCATTTTTGATTTTCTTCTGTGTTTCCTATCCAGCCACGGTCCTTATTGCTTTATTTTTCTCTTTTTCTATTGGGCGTTATCCTCCTCTATGGACATGTTTTGTTCCCCTTTTTCTTTGTTTGAGCCGCCACCTTTTCTTCTCTATTCTATTCTACGCTATTGTTATGTTGATGTGACAAATAAACATTCGTGGCCACCTTACTATTTTCGTATAAACCCTTAGTTGTGCGTTTTGAGAAAAAAATATGATCTGCATTTTTAGTGTGTCACTGTATGTCTGTGCTTTATCTCCCACAAGCTAGCATTTTGGTGCTTCCCATGTTCCTGGCGTTTTGCATGCTTCGCTGTCGTATTGGTCATCTACTCATGAAACATGCACACATTACTTGCTTTTTGCATACTGTGTATTGTTGTTTTATATTTAGTGAATTAATTCTTGGTCCATAAACAGTGTCACTTCTCCTTTAAAAACCTACGCTCACTCCTTTCTACTCTACAGCCTTCAAATGTAAGGCTAAAGCTAAAAAAAACTTTAAAAAATTCTATGCTGACTGTCATATAGGTATCACTACACGAGGCCATGTCTAGTTAGGTTCAACGCCTAGTTTAACTCTTTTTGTCCCAAAATGTTTGCAGTTCTTTCTGTTTGGTTCCAAAATACACCTTGACATAAAACAATATTAATTTCCATTAAGCATAACTTCAAACCTTAAAAACAAAGAAAATTAACACACAAAAAGATAGAAAATAAAGACACTAACAATATATATTTTATGTTCTCATACCATTCTAATCTTCTTCTTCTTGACAAGGTTACTAACTTTCTAGCATTCTATACAATTCCCATCAATGTGATCATTTTTTTTCATTCTTTTGTGCATAGTGCTTGTTCCTTTAGAATTTGGTGTAATTGCCTCATGTTCTACATAAGATGTTTTAGTATCAACCATAACAAAATAAAGACAATAATCTTGCTTACATACAACTTGATTCATATATCTTGATTTCTTATGCTCCAACTCTTTATTCCCAACCTTTAGAGTTTGCTTCCCTTTATATACACCTATTAGGGCCTTGGAAGTGGTTATAAAAGGTTGTCCCAAAATTAAAGATATTTTTTTTATCTTCCATCATAACTAAGATCACAAAGTCTAAAGGAAATGAAAAACTTATCAATTTTTATAGGTACATCCTCTAATATACCTACAAGATTATTGATATAACGGTTTGTCAATTATAAGAAAATGATAATAGGTTTTAGCTTGCCTACCTCGATCCTCTTACAAATAAGCATAAGACTAATACTTGCCTTTACATCACACAGAACATAAAATAAAGCTCATGTTCCCAATAATGCAAAGAATAGAAAAGCTACTAAGGCTCTTGAGTTTTGGAAGCAATTTGTTTTTTATTACGGCTCTGCACTCCTTAATTAAAACTACATCTTCATACTCCTTGAGCTTTCTTTTATTGGATAATATCTCCTTCAAAAACCTTTTATAAGAAGGCATCTATTTCAAAGCATAAATGAAGGGATACTAATATATAATTCTCAAAGAATACCAAAAAGTTTCCCAAATTATTTGTATAATTTTTCCTTAACCAATCTTTGAGGAGAAGGTATAGGCAGCTTGTATGGTGTAAAAGTTATCTCAAAATATTTAACCTCTATACTTATCACTAGATGGATGAATTGATAAGAAGCCATTTGTTAGAGAATATTAACATTTATTTCATTTCAACATCTTTGATTATAGCACTCTTCATTCTATGGGTTACCAGTTAGTTGGTGGAAAAATGACTAGACCCCATCATCGATAATAGATGCAATAATGACTTGATGAAGATGCTCTTACATATGGCACTGGGATTTAAGATCCTCTTATGAGTTATACTATTAAGTTCCTATTAGATGACGAGGCCACCATCTTAAGATTATATCACAACTCTATAATGGATTCTCGCTTTGATGCTCTTGAGGCTTAGATTACTTTACTTTGAGGTGAAGTTACTTCAGTTTAAGATTGCATTGAGGGCTTTTTCACATTATTTCATTCTTGCTTTCTTCATTGATGGTTGATTTCCTCATTCTTAATATTTATGAAAGAGTAATTTTAAGATATGTTTATCTCCTTATAAGTTAAGATTCTACCATTTAATTTTTTTCCTTATACTTGCGGTTGAATAACAAATGGGTTATCTTTTAATCTTTGATATTTTCGTGACGCATAAGTTAGGAGGAGTCAAATGTTCACATTGGTTTAATATAAAGAGATTGGTTATGGTTAATTGGTTAATTTCATTATTAACTTTTTAATATCATAACATATTTTATAATCGTTAAAAAAAGGAAGATTATTAATCTAAGAGAGGTTTCAATTTATGTTTTATGATAACAAAATATAAATACTAATAATGATTTTTTTAATGTTATCTTAAAGAAAGCAATATGAAATGAAGTCAAGAAACACATTATATAGACTGATAAGACTAAGACTAAAGAAGATTAAGGCACAAAAAGTCAATAAATTCATTTTTAATTTTTTGTTTTATATTTTACCTAATTTAATGCTTTAAGGGCTCTTCATACAGAAGCATATCATATTTTGAAATTAATACATAAATCTTTTCAATTGTTAGAGGAATTAAGGTTTTAATTCTAAAAAAATGCTCTTAATTTTTAAATAAAATTTCAGGGAACTTTTTAAATGTTTTTGGATCAAGTTTTATTAAAGGAATGTAGTTTTATCTTTAGAATTGAAAAATATTTAGAAACATGTTTAAGGTATATTAGTCAACCAATCTAGGCTAGTAGAAAACTAATACATTTTCTTTAGGAATAATGGTTAATCAATTTTTGATTGTGATCTACCAATGTCACTTGAGAGTTGGTAAAAATGTGTATTAGAAGTTGTATGTCATGATGGTCAATATTATGTTTGAACAATATGTTAGATTGGTCAACTAATATCATTATCAATAGTTGTCATAATGACTAGTTTTTGTGTCTAACGATATTTTATAGCTAGTATAAGCAACAACACTTGGGTATTTAATTGTTGCATATCTTTATAACATTTGGGAATTATAATAACACATTTTCAGTAGTTTTTAATCATTAACAAGCAATCGTTCATTGTTTTATGAAGTCATAGTAAGCCTTTGAGTATTGAAGTACGCAAGCAAGGTCTATTCAAATTATAAAGATCATTTAAGGATTGTTTATCTTATATATGATTGATCTAAGAGTAATTGAGGTTGTTATTCACCTTTAAGGAAGATCATACAAGGGTTTCTTTTTACCCAAACAAGGATTAATGTAAGGTTTACCTAGTTGAAACAAGAGTTTAGTAGAATCTAAGAAGAAACTTTACGAGTGAATCTAAGCAAGGATTATTTGTTGAAACATTATAAAATTTGTTGGTAATTTCTCTTCTCTACACTCTTTACTTTATTCTTAGCTATTTGTTGAGATTGATTAAATTTTCATCTCATATCATCATTCAATTTAAAATCAATCAATTTTCATTTTTAAGTAGCAAAAAGTTTTTTAAAGTCATCAACCCCTAATTTACCCCCTTTTTAAATGTCATTAGAGACCAAAAATAAACACAAATATAGAGGGTAAGCTTTTGATTTATTAAAAGGTAGTATGTTGAGAAGGTTAGCCACTGGGTTTTGAAAGATTTTGGTGATATTATTTACTTAAGATTCTCAATTTTTATGATTGTTTAGTGCCAAATGAAACTCCACTAGGGTTATTGATTGCATAGAAGAAACTTATCGGATGCTTTATACTGCCTTATAAGTTAATGTGATGCGCCTATTTATATTTCAAAAATCAATACATTAATAAAAAACTAAAATTTAGCATTTTACGAAAAATTTATTCTTGGTAAAATGGAATTAATATATATTTACATGTTTAATTTGCTTTCATCTTGAAAAGTTGTTGAATTGATTATTAGGAAAGGATGACGTAATAAAGATGATATATTTTTTTTAGCTAATAACATCATTTGACATGATGTTTTACAAGAAAAGTTTGTTTTAATTTGTTTATATGTTTTTATATTTTATTTTTAAAAATAGAAAAAGTGTGTTATATACTATGACTTGAACTTATATGATAATGTTGCAATAATTATATTATGTTTTTTATATATAAAGACAAGTGTAAAGTATTTGTGAATAAGAATACAACCTTATGTTAGTTTAGAGCTTCACATTAGTTGGTGGTTATAATTGATAGAAAATAATTTTATTAATTTTTAACTACTTTATTTTATAAATCAAATATGATTATGGTGGCCTATGAATAAATTATTTTTAGTTTTTAAAGAGAGTTGGAATTATGAAATGAAAATTGGTAAATGAAAAAATAATATTTATTTAAATATTTAAATATTTTATGATTTATTATCTTTTGAAGAAATAAAATGCAATAATGTAAAGGGAAAATAGGTTTACGAGAACCTAAACTAGGTATATGTGACAAACAAACTAGGAAAAGCTATAAAAGCCTAAACTTGTAGCAAAAAATTTTTTGCAAGTTTTTCATAGAAGGAATGGGATTGTCAAGTATCAATCCTTAGCATTACAAGTTACTGATGTGGTTAGGCTCCCTAAACATGATTACATGTAACATCCCCTCACCTATGGGAAGGGTAAAATGGTAATTTGGAACGGGTTAGGAATGCTTAAAAGTGTTTTGCTATGTTCATGCATTCATTTATGCACATGAATAGGGAATAGTGAATTTTTGCACATGTCAACGATTGTACATGCATTCATGACATTTCCCGGTTTAATTGTGAATAACTGTGATTTTTGAAAAATAGGCTTTTTGTGTGTAAAATTGGTATTGGAGAGGGTTATTGGGGTTTTCTAATTTTTAGAGAATTATAGGAATTTTTTGAAAATTTTTCAGAGTCATTTTGGGATCGGAAAAACTATCCAGTGATAGAATAGGGGTTACCAGTAGAGGAAATGACTGTCCAATGACACTGAAAACTTAGACATATGAAATTAGGAATTTTTAAATTGAGCCATTGGAATTATGGAGAAAAATTGGAAATTGAATTGGAAGAATATTAAGTGAATTAGTGAGATTGTGACATGTGGCAAGTGACACATGTCACTTGCCTACATGATCACTTTAAGTTAGTCTTTATTAAATCATTCTTTTTCTTAGTCTTTCACGACTCCTTCTTGGCTTCTTCATATTAAAGTGTTTAGGGTTTATTTTGAATGGAAAATTACATCATCCGTAGCTCTTCTCCTTGTCTCTTCATGAGTGATCAAATTTTTTTCCACTCTCTTCTACACCTTGACCTTGTCTTCTCTTCTTTGGTTCACTAACATACCAACCTAAACTCTTACCCCCCTTAAGAAGGTGATTGCCGTATGTGGGAGTGAAGTGTAGAGAGAGTTGTGTGATTTTTGAAGGGTTGAAGTTT
>JANIIA010000003.1:45625675-45657098 GCA_027478495.1 Erythroxylum alaternifolium | reverse complement strand
AGATTGCATGAAGAAAATTTGAGAAATATGTGCTTATGATTCAATGTAAATTATTTCAATGGTTTTGCTTGTTACTAGTTATAAATTTGTTACCCACAAGCTTTAAGCTCACCCCTATTTTCCTCCCTATATTCAAGTGATGAGCAAGAGATCGAGTAAGTCAAGAGTTATGGCCTCACTCCGAATTGGCATACTGTTGTATTTTTAAGTTAGATTTTTGGGAATTCAAGGCTTTAGCTGCATTTCAAGTTCTGCTAGTTCAAATGTATTTTGTATTTTTAGTTCTCAAACTCAACTGATGTATTATGGCTTGAAATGCCAGTAAAGCTTTGGAAAACTTATATCTTTCGTTATAAATGAAATATGTGTTTGGATTTGTCTAAGATTTTTCTTGTTTTCGCAAAGTATTCGATTATGAAAAGGAGATTAAGTTTTAAAGAACTTATTGTGGTTGAAGGATTTTAATTTGACATGTAGTAAGATAGGACATTTTGGGTTGAGGGTTCTGTCATAGGAGTTTTCGCCGCAGCGAAGCCAAAAGTTCGCTGCGGCATAATTCACCCGAAAGGTCAGTTAGGTTTACTCTCATATGTTCGCCGCCGAGAGACCAAATGGTCGCCGCAGAGAAAATAAAATTTTAGGCTTGCCGCGTCAAAGTTCAATATGTTTGTCACGGCGTAAAATTCCCAAAGGGTCCAGGGAATTTTCCAACATGTTCGCCGCGGCAAAACCCACAGTTCGCCACGGCGAAGCCTACCTTTGCTTTCGAAGGAGTTTTCTTTCAAATTTCTAAATTCTAAGCCCTCCTCCATGCTCTAGCTTCATGATCCCAAGTCCGATGTTGGGCTTTGGAAATGGGGTCTTACAGAACCTTTTAAGAAATTCAAGTCTTAGTAAGTAAAAAAAGTAAATAACTTTCAAGGTTCAAAACAATAAAAAGGATTCAAAGAAAAATTAGATAAGGGTTAATATGTGGTTATAATTAATGAAAAAGGCTAATGCTCAACTTGGTTATTCCTAAAAGACAATTTTGTGGGTGTGATAATTATCAAAGAAATAGGCTAAAGTAAGTTTTTGAATCTAAGTGCCTTCACCATGTCAATACTTCTAATTTAACAAATATGATCTCAACATGAATAACAAAAGCAAGTTCTAGAATCATCCTACTATATATGATAACATACATGAAAGAAAGAAAAAGAGCTTTAAAATTTTAGAAATTTTGCTTTTAAGCTCAAACGCTCACGAAAAAGATGAGTATTATATGTGCAAATAATATGCAATATGATTCAACATGAATATTTCAATGATTATTAAAAATATGACTCATAATAGCGATTTTATTCTAACTCTCATCCTTTTACACACTAATTCAAATTAATATTCAACAATGAAATAAAGTATTGATGGATAGATTTGAACCAATTCAAAATATCATTTGAAAGAATTTTACAATCAAGATTATAATAAGCTTAAAGAAATTGTTAAAAATTCATTAAATCCATCCCTACACTCAAAGTTGTACATTGTCCTCAGTTTACATAATACAAGTATATATAAAAGTGAGAGAGTTTTTTGGTACTTTCCTAATTGTGACAATTTTCTAATTTCAGATCCATCTAATGTTAAACTACATCCTTGTAAAATATAAGAAAAAAAATAAAAAGATAAGATAAAATAAAATAACTAAAACTATAACAACTAAGAACCATGAAAATAAAATAGCGTAAAATAAAGTTTATCATAATTCATTGGTTGCCTCTCATGCAGCGCTTCTTTAACGTTGTTAGCTCGATGTAACCTGCACGTTACCCTCAGTTTGAGTCTGTGATTAGTGGCTTCCTTCCACCTGTTTCTTTGCATAGGGGTTTTGTAACTTATAAATAAGTCACCTACTACAAGATAATAATAAGGACATAATTTATAAAATTAATAAATCCAATTACATGCATTAATGCCCTTTCTAGTGACTAACTTTTAATAAAAGAGGGAATAACAAAACTTTTTGAATCATCAGTTGACTTGAACAGTTTGTCTTTGAGAAAGTGGGAGCCCTCCGTACTTAAGGTGACTATCAATGCCTCATCTGTAATTTCCTTGTTTGATTCCTCCACCAGTTCTTCTCTGACCAACTTTTTCCATTCTTCTTCTTCTTCTTTTTGGACAAAGGTTTTTGGTTCATTTTCTTCAATTTCCTCCAACCACTCCTCTACTTCATCTTCTTAGATAGAGACCGCCTCTCCTTCTTCGTGTTCTTCTTTTGGAAGCTCATTTCTACTCCTAAGGATGATTGTCATTCAATGTTCTTTAAGATCTATGTCAGTAGTACCAGGTAAACTCCCTTACAATTTGTCAGATAATATCTCTGACAGCTGGCGGATCTGATTCACCATATTTTGTATATAAGTCTTTTATGTCTCATGTTTGATTCTTGAATAAAATCAACCATTATATCTTTTAGAGCAATAGTTACCTCCTCACCTTCTTGAAATGTGTCTTCATTCATGAAATCGACCGTTGTCTCTTCTTTACTCTGAGACAATAGGGAACTTAGATAATATGAAGTATTATGCTCATCATATGCAAGTGAAGAAAGTCTCTCATCAAATTCACATTTACTGGCTACTTTATTGAGAAGGCATTCCATTAGTTTATCTATAATGCTTTCGTATCACTACTCTTGTTGTACATATTAAGTTGGAGCATAGTCATTCCATTTATATGCATAAGATTTGCTCGATTTTGAATTATACGTATTTTTGTATAATGGGCCTTGAGGTTGGTTGTACATATTTTGTTGCTCCCATATATACATTGGTGCTTGACATTTATAATTGTAAGAATGACTCCTATAAATGTTGTAACACAACATGGACATCTGGTAAGCTTCCGAAAACATGTAAGGAACTGACTCTTTTCGATATAGCTATGTTACATATTGCAAAGACATATTTTGGCTCCCCTAATAGTATTATTTGCTCCATCCATCCATTGTGAGTTATGGTTATGATGTTAAATCTCAATTCCTAAAATAAACCACCAACACACTATAAATATAGAGAAGTGCAAAAGATAATTAAATCAACCAACTATTGTATAAAACAAAACAAAACAAAACAAACTAAAATATAAAAATAATGATTAGAGTAATAGCATTCAGGTGTTCCTAATATCAAAGTCCCTAGTAGCGACGTAAAAAACTTGATTAACTTTTTCTAAGTATCAATTATGAAATAACCGTAAATGCACAATGTAGCTATAGCTAGTACTCTTAAGCACAGGTCGATCCTAAGTACAGGTTGATCCTATGAGAGCTATAAGTAGTAGTAATTACTATTATCCTATTATCTAGTTTACGAAATTAGTTTTGATTTTTAATTTAAAAGAAAATAAAATTAAAACAAGTAAAATAAATAGGTGGCAAGATTTAATCAAAGAATTAAGGAAGCACTTAATAAAACAATATCAGAAAAATTAGTATCTAGGTTTCGAATCCCCCTAAAACCCTTATTAGATTGATCTTTTATTATGCAATTGTTTTATTGATTTATTGGACCATGAGGATTCCTATTATATGCTAATAGCTGACCTTAAAGTGTAATAACTACTAATCTTGAGGTTTTCAACCAAATTACTCAGGTTAAAGTTTATAGGATTGCTTTACCGATTTGTGAATTCCTTTATTAGGTTTAACCCTACTCCGGAAGATTTATGTCATCTTATTTCTAGGGTTGCAATCAACTCCTTTTAGTTACTATATATATATTCAAACAAGGATTTCCCAATCTCTATGTTATGAAATTATATTATGATCTAATGTTTCAGATCTATTAGAACATAAATAAAATACGTAATCGGATCACAATATATCAATTAAACCAATTGTATTAATAAAAGAATCAAAACATATTAAAGTATCAACATAGGGTTCATCTAACCTAGACATTAAAGGAATTTAGTTACATATGATTAAAGATGAAATAAAAAAATAAGAGAAAGAAAAACAAAATAAAGGGTTCATAATTCTAAATCTCTTTGTTTATCTCTTATCAAATATTTTTGCAAGTAAAGGTTTGATTTTGTATTCTCTTGGATATTTTGATGGTTTCTTCATATTTTCTATTTCTCTAGATCAAAATCACCATTTGAGTCGCCTCTCAAAGTCTCTGGACGTCTCTCTGTGTCTGCTCTTTTCAATTGCCTTTGAATACTTCCTTTTATATTAAATTTTAAGGTTCTGGGTGATGCACGGGTTGATGCACGACCGTGTATAACTTAAAATACCCAAAATTTGCAAATCTGCACGGCCTGAGAGAAGTGCACGTGCTATTGCACGCCCATGCATCTCTTTTGTGCTTTGAATCTTAGTTTTATGCTGTGTTTTTATCCAAATTATTCTCCTTTAAGTTCATGAAGGCAATTATACTCTATAAACTTACTTGGAACAAATTAAGTACCAAATATACAATAAAAGTATAAAATATCAAACAAAAATATATCAAATATTGGCTATAAATATAGTTAAATTATGCATCTATCACAATTAAACATATTTTCATTTCTACTTCTACTATTAAGTGTTTCTCCTTCAAACTCTTATAAATGATACTACAATTAAAATGCCCAATTACTAAATATGATTGATTAAAAGAGCTCCCTGTTTTAAATCATTTTATAGTAAATTTCTTTGAAACTTATAATTAGCAGTGTGTACAAAAGTTATCTTAAAGTATTTAACCTTTATACTTATCACTAGATGGATGAACTGATAAAAAGCCAAATATTGAAGAATATTATCTTTATTAGGATCATATCCTACTATAATTGTGACGCTCCTAAAAATTCTGAAACCATAATTACCTAAATCATTCCCAAAACATAATACTAATTACCAAAATCTTCAATAATTCCAAAAGAGAGATGTTCATCAGAATACTTTTAAAAGTATTCTATATAACACAATTACCTGAACTGTCACATAAAAAAATATGTTCACATAACTTTACCTAAGTAATTTTCTAGCCCTACGTAATCGCTACTCTATTTATCATATACTCTGGGGTTATCAGTAATCACTCGATTTTTTAAAAAAAATTATGGCAAGGGGTGAACTGCCTACTCAATAAGGGTAATTGATTGTATCCTTAAAATCAAATAACTCAATGTAATATAATATAAAACTTAGTCAATTAATTAAAACATTCATAAAATACAAAGATACACAACATTACTAAGTCTAATCCGAACAATTAACAAACATTTCAAAAATTTACCAAACAATGATTAACACAAATATTACTTTATTACTGCCATTTATGCTTTATCTTATAATTAACTGAATTGACTAACATTGCTTAACCTAGTAAGCTTACATTCAATGATTTGCCGGCTCATCTCAACTCATCATAATCTTTTACTAAGTGGAAACGTAATTAAATGTATAAATATCGGCATAAGATACCTCAATTTCTCAATCTTTCTTGGTGCCCTGATACTACTTCAGTACTTAGATATCGACATAGGAAATCCCTAAGACTCAAGATATCCTGGTACCACTCTAGTACCTGGCCATCGACACAGGACATCCTCGGGACTTAGGATGCCTCGGGATCTACACCACGGACAGATACCTAGCTATCGCTTGGTCATCTCTAAACAACCTATCAATTTATGACCATTGAATGTAGACTATCCTAGGCAAGCCACATAATCTTAATTTTGACCAATTATTCCCAACATATTATCACCTAGTTTCTATTTAATTAACACATTTTTCATCAAATTAATAAGCAATAAACCTTATAAAATGTAAACAATATAAAAGTGAAACATCTTATTTTTCATTAATTATTTGATAAATAAAATAAACATAATTCATTATGTAACTATTAATCATTCATTTAATTGATGATTAATTGAAAATATCAATCATTATAAAATAATTTATTAACAACCAAACGGTAAGTTATTATAAGAGTACAATCTAAAGTTATCCTTAACTTAATTTCGGACTCAACTAATTGATAGTCCAAATTACTCCTTAAATTAACCTTCAGACCTAGAAATTACAAAATTCTATTAAATTAATTTAAGAAAATCTCCAACTCAATTATACTTAGTAATCTAACATTATTTCCTTTTCAAGTTTATTCCTAATTATAAAAATAATATCTTTACTAACCTAACCACCAAAATTACTAAAACACCCTTAACTAATTAAAAGTCCTATTTTACCCTTATTTATTTCAATTAGTATCAAAAATACCATTCTTAGAAGTAAATTCTAGATTTACCCTTCATTATTTGTATATCCTATTTTGCCTCTTTATGCAACTTAAAATTTTCAGAAATGTTGTCTTCTTTACCTTCTTCTCTTCTCATAACTCATATTTTTTTCTCATTTTTTAGCCATATTTTTTTCATTTCCTCCCTTTCTATGACTTCAATTATTGTCTCAAACAACCACAATATATAATCTAACTATAAACTAGTATATGATGATAAAAAATTCACAAAAAAGACATAAAATAGTAACTGAAAATTTACTTATGTTTTAAGAGATTTTGAGGTTGTTAACCTTCACAACTTCCTCTCAAATTTCTGTAAAACAAACATATGGAGGAACCTATGAGAGAAGTATCATATGTAGGAGAAAGAGTGGTGCTCTAGACACTAGTTGACATAGTTGAGAGAAAGGAAAAGAATAAGAAAGTTTCGTTGGTGCTTAATGTTTATTTCCTTCTTATTACTTATTTTTATACTTTAACGGTTTAATGAGCCAATGAGATAATGAATCTTTTACTCTATATTTATAACCTAATCATTATAAACAATGATGATAAAAGAGTTATAAAAATTTTCTTTAAACCTTTTTCCATATAAATGATATTTTATTTTTTTAATAAGTGAAAGAAGAATTAGATCAAAAGCCTTTTAAAGGCAGGGTTACAACATTAGTTCACAAAGCCAATACAAAATGACACTTAATCAATCCTACCAATGCATATCAACACCACCATGGCATATTACTTAATCGCCGTCGAAGCGTTACGACTATCTCTAACTTTGATTACCCCTCGTTCCAGCTTTGAATTTTAACAAATGATCATCACATTAATGACTTTTCTTCACTGCAAGCCCCCTGGTTCCTCTTTTACAGGGTTGTTGGTCTGTGATTACGGTGTTGTTGTCCCATTAGTCAGTCGTGACATCATTTTCATAATTTCCTCAATCTCGAGATTCTTAGAAGCTTGACGTGGTTGCTCCAGGTCAAGCTTGTCAACTGACCGCTGATGAGATGAGTTGAGTTGAATATTAATTTGAGCGACTTATTGTGTCATGCCCCCGTTTGAATGGTGTCGCCGTCTTGATTAAGGCTAAGCTTCCTGATTGGCGTCCGACGACGACAGCTTATGTTCATGGTAGCACTCGTAAGTCTCTTGTAGATGTTTCTACTGGTGCCCTTTTATGTCCAAAGACATAATATGATTTCGATGACAATGGGAAATTAAAATTAAAAAATTATATTATTTTTTAATTGAATCTTTAGGTTAACCTAGGTTTGGACTGACGGGTTGAAATAGATATTAAATGTAATTATTTATAGGGATAACAATGAGTTGATCAAGTCTAAATCTAGATATTTTTAATAAATTAATTTATAAATTAAATTAAACTCAATTTTTAAACTGTTTTATTTAAAAGAGTTAATGTCGATAAATTTAGGTTTAAACAATTCAAACATGGATTCATTAAAAATAAAGTTATTATTTTACAATTCTTAATTTTAAAGAAATTATTTTTAAAAAGTTAACTAGATCCGACTATGGGTCGGCCATTATTATCCTTGTTTGGATATTAATGTTGCGACAATTTGAAATGTTATAATAGCACCAGAGAGCGCGAGCGACTGAGCGACGGCTCAGTTCTGGGGCGCGTATTGTACGTTGGATTGATCCACATCTAAAGGATGAGTGATTTTATTCTTTTACAATACAATCTCCTCAACGACCCAACCACAGTGTACTAGTAAGGGGGCCTCGCTGTGGCCCTCACTCTCTTTTGTCTCCGCTACTGTGTATGAAACACTCTCTTTCCTGTGTCTACCGATGGATCAGTCACAGAAACAACTAAGGCATGATCATGGAGTAAAACAGCTACAGCTTGTGGAAGAAGAAGAAGAAGAAGAAGAAGAAGGTGGTCTGCAGCTGCGAGGTAGAAAGACTCAGTGCCCAACCACCATTGTTAACAACAAGATCACGGAATCTGCCCTTTTTAGCATTTCCAGCAATGGTCAACTCTATAATTCTGCTCCAAACTACTGTCACACCGATCAGGAAGAGGACCACGAAGCAGTTCCTCCTGCTAGCGTTTACTTTGACGAACTTGGAGGTATTCTCTTTCAGTCTTTTTGACCTTTTCCTACTCTGTCATCTACGTTCCTCAGTTCTTCTAATTTTCACTCTCTTTATCTACTTCATCATTGTCCTCGTTAAATTTTCTCTCTCCTGCTTCTTTTTCTCATAGCAAACACATCTGCAGGGCTTCGTTCATCAAAACTAAAATATTAAATTGCTTGCTTGGTTCTATTGTGGCCCTCACTCTCTCATTTTACTATAGTATTGGCTTATGTATGTTTATTCTCTTAGAGATGAAAGCCATTCTTTTCGCTTTATTTTGTTCGTGCCAAAAGGATCTTCTTCTAACCTTTTACTTGATGATTTGCAGTTCAACGATTGCTGCCTTCTTTACTTTGTTAAGCACAATCTTTTACAAGTCTGAACATGGCCGACCTAAATATTACCATCTACTTATTATTTCATTAAATTTGTTCATTTAATGAGCTTTAGCTGCGTTCTTGGTTTTGGATGTGGCAGTTTACTACCCATGTGATTGACCACACGAATTTCTCAAATTGTGCTTTATGAATTTGGTCCTTATTACTTCTACTGGGGTTTTTATTAACTGCAGTTTGATTAATGACACTATTACTCAGTAATGAAGATAAGCTTCAATTGGGATAGATGGTGTCTGTGAAAGTAGGCCACCCCAGGTTCTAGAGTGCAGTACAACTGGCCGTGGCTGGCTCCAAAGGAAACGTCTGTTAAAATGTGATCACAGATCCAAATAACTTATTCTGAATCTTTATAGAAGAAAAAAAAAACGAAGAGCATGCCATGTTCATTTCACCAGACTTTTACATTTCTTGTTTTCCACAATATGATTCTCGAAATTTCTCTGTAATTCACTGTTCTGTGAGTATACCATTACTCTTTCCTGTTTTTGAGTGAAGGAAAATGGCAATGTCGCCACTGCAATTGGACCTACTTTCTTGGAATTCCATCGAGTAATTTTACTTCCAACCTTAAAGGGCACATCCTGATGGATGTCGGAAATTTTAATCAACATGGACGATATTTTGTTTTTGAAACTAAAGGTTAGTGAAATGACAATATTTCTGGGGAAAGCAATTAGTTACAGTTAATAAAACTGCTTTTCTTAGTCTCTTTAACTGGAGAACGGTTTTCTGGTTTGGCTTATAAGTGCCCATTGCTGATATCTGTTGTCCATCTGAACCAATAGCAGCCTAAGTAGTTAGTAGTTAATTATTTGATAACATTGATATTGATCTTTTATTACAGGTTGACCAAATATTACCTTTCAATTCCTCATGGATACGCAGTTATCAAGTTAAAAACAATTTATAAAGAAAATCATCTTTATCTATTGTGGGATGACTAGTGACATTTCCACCGTTACACCGGTGCTGTGTTTTAGCTAGTTTCATGTACGTTCTTGGGATAACATTGTATTCATGCAGCTGTGATAGTTCCCTTCGCAGTATACTTTGCTGATGAAATGCATTTGAACTGCGTGGTTTCAGGTACTAATGGAAAATGTTCTGAAGTTAACTGTGACAATATTACAAGTTCTGATTTCAAAACAAATCCTGGAGATGCAGACACTCTTACAGAGAATTTTGATACCCAGGAAAAGTTAATTGAAGAAATAAAACACGAACACGGGGGAGTTCTTGAAGATGATAGGTGTTCTGATTTAAGTTCGGCACTGTATTCAAAGGGAGTAGAAGGACAAGGTGCAGAATTCAAGTCTTTTGACAATGAAGCTATAATAGATGAAAGCATTGACTTAATAGAAGAAATAGACAGAGAAAGAACAGAATTTGATGTTGAGAAGATATTAGCCAAGCAAAGCACACATGATCTTTATTGTCCAAATTGTAATTCTTGCATTACCAGAAGGATTGTCCTTCGTAGAAGAAAACCAAAAGTCCGAAATCCACGCCGTAAGCCAAAACATGATAAAGCAGAGACCCCTTTTCACTATCAGCTTGATCCTGATTCTTTGAGTGCAGCCAATGATCATGACAGTAACAGACTTAGCACTGGTAGCAACATTCCGGCCCCTAATAATGACATTCCTTATGGAGAACCAGATGTGTTTAGATGTTTATCATGCTTCAGCATTTTCATTCCCACAGGTATTAAATGCAATGTGAATTGAATGACTATGTTCATGTAAGTTTGTTAATAACTTTAAGATGATAATTTCTTGTAAAGTTGGGAAAATAGTAGTCGTTCTTCTGTTCTTCTGTTAAAGATACAGGTATCTTGTATTTCTTGTAAAGGTAGGTGTCTTCTTTTTAAGATGTGCTGCTTAGTACCTGCGTACTTTATCCGCTATTGATACTGTTAGGGACAAAGGAGTTGTTTTGATTATAGATTATACATGAGATGTATAATTGAAGCTAATTAAATGAATTCGTGTGTCATGATCCAGTTATCGGCATTATGAAACATCTTAAAATTTCAGGTTGAATGATTCCTTGATATTGTAACAGAAAGGTTTCGAGTTTAAACCATGTTATCCTAGTCTTGTGTTAAATCAGATACCAGTTTAGCAAAGGGTATGGTTGGCTCGTGTTTTCTCCAAATTTTCAGCCTAAGGCTTTTGTTAGAGCTAATATATGATTCAGTTCTGAGCCTCATCTAACATTTTAAGCTTTTCGGTAGAATGGTTCCTCCACTATAAACTTGATTTTTCCATCTCATAAAGGATAGCGAGTAGGCCTATGTTGACTGATGTTACATAATCTGTGACCTTTTTCTTTCTTTATTTTAGCCCCTGTTCCATTCAATCTATTGGTTTGATTTGTTCATGAGCTACAGTAAGCTAAGGCCTCTGTGTTTCACAACCTAACTCATGCAAGACATGTTTTTCAGTTGCATAAACTTTTTCATTATAGTAGGAGTTTTGGAGCAGTAATTTTGGACATGCTTGAAAATTGGTTATGTATGATGAATGTATGACATGCTTGGACACTAGGATAGTTGATTTGATGGTTCCACTGATTCTTCAAATGGAATATTTTGAGAGCGATATAAATTATTTGCAGTATCTCTCCCTCCCTTCCTCCTTCTCTCTCCCTTTTCCCTTTCTTCTTCCTCTTCATCATCACCATCATCCCTTGTTTCCTCGTTTCCTATGTATGTTATTAAGGATGTATCTATATTACCAGCTTACATTTTTTCTTAAATTAACAGGAGATGGTTTTAAATTGTTTCGGGTTTTTGAAGATAGCACTGAAAATAAGAATATTCAGAATCCTCAAAAGAGTGCAGAAGTAAAGACAAATTGGTTCTCCATTTTTGCAACAAATCAGAAGAAGACTAAGACTGAGCAAGGTTTTATTTTATTTATAATGCTTTTATAATTAGTTATCATATTGTAGCTTTGATTCTAGTTATTATATATACATGAGTGCATGCATACACATGCTTACATACTTATATGCATACATGCACATGCTCTGATGGGAGCTTTATTTTATCTTTCCTTTTTGTCTTTTATAATTTCATATTTTATTAGATTCAGCTCTCTACCTTTTGGATATTTATTAACCTTCAGGCAGCCACGTAAACTGTAACAGACTGTTTTGTGAGCGGAAATGCTTGTTGTAGTAGCAATAATTGGTGGAAAAAGAATGCAGAAAGTATGTAACTAGATAATGAATATTGAACTATTTTTGTTTCAAGGAAGTGAATCTGGCAACCTGCAGCAAAATTTGAGTTGTTTCTATGTCTAGTATATCTGTAGGTTTGAAAATTAGTGGAAGAAAAAATTGAAGAAGCTAAACAAAAAGGCGATTTGTTTTCCTGAAAATGGCTAAAATGTGACAACCAAATCGAAGTTTTTAAGTCAAAACTAATTGAAGTTTTAAGAAATAAAGGAAGATAATTTGCATTAAGATATACAAAATCAACGATTATTGTGAAGAAATGCTAACAAAACCTGATGGTTGTGTAAGAATCTGGCTGATTCAGAAACCCTTATACAACATTCGCCATTCCCCTAAATTAGTGGCCCCTGTACTTGTTACACATGTCTGTGATACGAGTGCCACCACTTTTTCTAAATGGAAATGTTTGCTCCTTTATAGTGAGATACCAACCCAATTTTGTGCTGGCCAACTCTAGGCTTTGGTTAGTGAAAAAAATTGTTAACAAGTGTATAAGAGGGTGAATTTTATACAAGTTAATCGAACAATAAAAAAGGAAACAAAAATCATCAGATCCCATAATCATGAAATATTCTAACTAAATAGGAAAACAAAAATAATCAAACCTAAGATTATACGAGATCTTAACTAAATAGGAAATCCTAAAAAATACAAAAATCCTAAAATAGTTAACTTACCATAAATCATGTTTTCCCACACTCCCCCTTAAGCTGGTGAATAGATGTTCTTCATTCTTAGCTTAGACACAATATTGCCAAAATTTGAACTACTTAACCCTTTGTTAAGTATATCAACAAGTTAGTTCTTTATAGTCACATAAGGTGTGCAAATCAAACCAATATCAAGTTTTTCTTTTATGAAATATGTCTAACTTTGATGTGCTTCGTTTGATTATGTTGCACAAGGTTATGAACTATCCTGCTTGCAAATTTATTATCATAGTAGTCTTATTGGGCGATCCCACTTAATCAAGTCTTTTAGGATAATTTCAAACATAGTAGTTCACATACATCTTGAGCCATTACTTGAAATTTTGCCTCTGCACCAGATTTGCTATCACATTCTACCTCTTACTTCTCCATGTCACAAGTTTCTTACTAATAAAGGTGCAATATCCTAAAGTTGATCTCCTGTCAACAATCGATAGCTCATAATCTGACATCTATGTATGTCTTAAGTATTAGACCTCCATTTCTCTTAAAAAGAATCTTTTTGTCATAGTGTCCCTTTGAGATACTACAATACCCGGTGTGCTACTTGCAAATAAACTTCTTCCATGTTATATATGAACTGACTTATCATAATCATTGCATATATTATATCTGATCATTTGTGAGATAGATAAATTAAATAGGATTCCTATAATCATGCCTAAGGATCCTATAACCTATACAATCTATAGTTGTAGATATACAATCTATAACACTTTCCCTCAAGTTGGAGAATAGATATTAATTATGCCCAACTTATTACAAATATAATGATCCGATCTCTATTTAGAGCCTTTGTGAAAATATCTTCAAGGAGAAGTCCAATTTTCACATATCCTGTATAGATCAAAATTTCCTGCACTTTTTCATTTATAAAGTGATTGTCAATCTTATATGTTTAGTTTGTTCATGAAACATACGATTAGAAGCAATATGTAGAATAGCTTGGTTATCACACCACAACTTTGCTGGTATTGGGGCTTTAAAACCAATTTCCGTTAAGAGCTAATATATCCATATTATCTCACACACTGACTGTGCCATAACTCTATAGTCAAATTTTGCAATGGATCTGGACATAATATCTTGCTTTTTGCTTTTTCATGAGACCAAATTTCTTCCAACAAGGAGACAACAACAACTACTTTTCTATGAAACTCTAAGTCTCCATTTTTAGTGAGTTGTAAATTAGGGAGCGTTAAAGTACTACATGGCTTAACCCCTAAGTTTTGGTCTCATTTAATAGATCAAGTACATATTTCCTATAAGATAAGAGAATGATTTTCTTAATTGGCACCTTTACTCCTAAAAAAATACTTGAAAACTCCTATATTTTTTGTGTAAAACTAATTATGAAGTAAGAACTTCAAAGATGAAATGCCCATATTATCACTTTCGATAATGATAATGTCGTCCACATTCATAACAAGAAGAATGATGCCAAATGTAAAATGTTTATAGAAGGTTGAGTGATTAAACTTACTCTTTTTCATTCCAAACATTTCGATTTTCTGACTAAATTTTTTGTTTTAAACAACATAGGGACTATCAGAGATGACAAACTTTCTCATACTTCTCTTGAGCAACAAAACTATGTGGTTGCTCCATATATACTTCCTCATGAAAGTCACCATTCAAGAAGGCATTTTGATGTCTAATTGATGTAAGGGCTAATCATGAGTATTTGTCATAGAAATGAATAGACGAATGAAGATTAATTTAACAATAGTAGAGAAAGTATCAGAATAATCTACATCATAAGTTTGAGCGTAGCATTTTGCCATAAGTTATGCTTTAAATTGAGCCATTATTCCATTGGAATTGACTTTTGATTGCAAACACCTACTTACATCCAGATGGGAAAGTTCACTTAATCCCATGTACCATTGGCATCAAAAGCATTCATTCTCCAACCATGATGGGATAAGGTTTCATGAACATTTTTCAAAAGAGTCAAAGAATCAAAGGAGATAACAAAAGAACAAAAAGAAGAAGACAAGTGATCATAATAGACAAAAGATAAAATAGGGTAAGTACATTGATGTTTAACTTTCCGTAGTGCAATTGGGAGATTAGGATCATCAATTGTTGGATCTGATGTCAAAGAAGAGATAGGTATCAATCTTGTATTTGGATGGTCTTTTTATCTACAATAGACTAGGCGAATATGTGGTGGTAATGATTGTGTAGGAGTAGAAATATTATTAGTGGTCTGATATGTGATCTTATTAACTAACAAATCATCATTCTGCTCTGAAATTAAGCATGTAGGAAAGAAGAGAATGTGTTCCAAAAAGGTAATATCGATTGACGTAATTATTAAGATTAGGATTGATACCCCTTTTGTGCAAATGAGAGAAGTCTAGGGAAATATCTCTTAAAGCTTTAGGATCTAACTTAGTTGTTTGGGGATGAACATCTCGTACAAAACAAGTACTACTAAATATTTAGGGTGTAATAGAGAACAAAGATTTAGTGGGAAAAGAATACTATATGGAACTTAATCATGACGAATGAACTAAGGCATGCAGTTAATTTAAATATAGGTTGTGAAGATTGCATTAGCCCAAAATTGTTTAGGAATGTGCATTTCTAAGTAGGAGTGTCTAGCCATTTCAAGATGTCAATTTTTTCTTGTGGAAAAATCATGTATATTGATTGATTGAATGTATTTTATTAAGTTTCCTATTATATTACAATATCCCATAAATCACGAGATTATAGAGTATCCCATAAATAATAGGATTAGATATTGTATTAGAATTATTAGTTTTCATTTATAGGCATTAGAATTTGTATATAATTAATACTTGCTATAAATTTTAGAGATGTGCAAAAAATAGAGTTCTTATTCGAATTTTGATATGGTATCAGAGTCCAGTTAGACTCTTTGGATCAAGTTGTTTCCAGCCTTTATTGCTTTAAACATATCTCTGTTTTGTATTTTTTGGTTCAGCCTTTGCACCCTATTTTCTTCATTCCATTTCAGCCTTCATTGCTGTCTCCTCCCTGTTTTCTCTCTTTCATCATAGCCTTCATTGCTGATTATTGTGCTCTAAAACAGATCCTTTCTTCCAGCCTTTATTGTTGGAAGTGTCTAAGGTTTAGCCTCCTTGTAGAAAGAGGAAAGTATCAAAAGTCGAAGAAGCAAGAAATATGACTACTATAAAGTCGAAAGAAACTGCTCGATTCCAGCATTAGCATAATTAACATCACAAAAGCCAAGTAGTCTTAACCAAGAAGAGATTCAGAGAGTGAGATCTCTTATAAATAACCATGAAAAGCCTTTAGGTACTTGTTATTTGGTGTATTCGGGTAAGTTTCCATTTTCCTTCGCATTAAATGCCTCAAATACAAACTTTACCAACTCTTAGGTTGTGGACTCAGGAGCTACAGAACGTATGACCCGTTTATCCAAATGTTTCTCAACCTACACTCCATGTCCAAGTAGTAGAAAAATAGCCATAGCTGATGGATCTTTAACAACTGTAGCAAGTGCAGGGAACATCAAAATAAGTCCATCAATAACAGTAAGAAATGTTCTTCATGTTCCTAAACTATCAACCAATGTTGATTCCATACAAAAACCCACCCAAGATTTATGTTGTAATGTGATTTTTTACTGTAGACGTTGTGTATTTTGAGACAAAGATTCATGGAGGATGATTGGACTTGCTAGAGAACAGATGGCCTCTACTATCCCATTCTTTCATATCAGATTCTATTGCATCTAGTAAAGAAAAAATTTTACTTCACCATTATCGATTAGGACATCCATTAGTTGAATTTTTAAGATTATGTTTCCCTCTTTATTTACAAATTTTGATGCTGAAAAATTTTCGTTCTGAGGTATGTGAGCTTGCTAAACAGAAGCGTGTGCCTTTTTCAATTGGCAATCAAACAAGCTCTATTCCTTTCTATCTTATTCATAGTGATATTTGAGGTCCATCTATTGTTGCTAATACTTCTGGGGCAAGATGGTTTGTTTTTTATTGATGATTGTACTCGTGTTATATGGATTTTTTTATTCAAACATAAATATGATGTTAGTACCATACTCCTAAATTTTTGCTCCATGATCAAAAACCAATTTGGGACTAATATCAAAAGGTTTAGGGGAGAGAATGTCAGGGATTATTTCAATTGAGTTCTTACCCCATGCTTTCAAAAAGAAGGAATAGTCATGGGTCATCTTGTGTGTATACTCCACAACAAAATTGGGTAGCAGAAATAAAAAATGGTCATCTCCTTGAAATAATCCGAGCCCTATTATTTAAGAAGAATATGTTTAAAGCGTTTTAGGGAGAAGCAGTTCTTATAGACACCTCATAAACATATTGCCTTCTAGAGTCTTGGGTCTCAAAATTCCTATGGATGTCCTTTCAACATTTTACCCAAATCTAAACACTACCAATAATCTTATTCCTAGAATTTTTGGGTGTGTTTCATTTGTTCATGTATAATAGAGGGAAACTAGATCCTAGGGCTCTGAAATGTGTCTTTGTGGGCTATTCTTCGACTCAATAAGCGTATACGTGTTATTACTCTCCATTGAAGCAACTTTGTGTCTCAATAGATGTCTTATTCAATGGATAAGATTCATATTTCAACAATCCTTATCTTTACACGGAGAATTCAATTAGGGAAGACAAGGAAAATTGTTTGCTTGATTCGATTCCTGTGTCCAATTCTACAGCACCAACCTTTTCTTATTCATCCTGTCTAAACCATATGCCAGAAGAACCATCTGACATTCCTAAACAACCCATATTTGAACCCTTTATAGAAGCACCGAGTGAACCACAATAAAAAATTGAGTTTGCCCTTGGAGATGTGAGATTTGGCAAGGGCAAGGTGTTCGCAAGAAAGAAGATGGTTGTTCCTGAAACTACGCAAGTCGAAGAGTCCAACTCATATTCTTCACATGAGGTAACAATTTCTAATCGTAAATTACAAAATAAAACTGAAGTTCATATGGATAATGATCAATAGGACTTTCCTATTGCCACAGAAAAGGAACCAAAGAGTGTACAAAATGACCATTATACCCTCTTTGCACATTGCTTATCATTTAAAAAATTTTCACCATCACACAGACCCTTCCTTATGAACCTGAATGCCATTATCATCCCCTCCACATTATCTAAGGCTTTATCTACTGAAAAATGGAAACAAGCTATGCATGTGGAGATGGAGGCGCTGGAAAAAGACAAAACTTGAAAATTAGTGAAGTTAACTGTAGGAAAGAAACCAATGGGTTGTATGTGAGTATATAAGGTGAAATATAGGGCAGATGGGTCAATTGAGAGATACAAGACCTGGTTGGTAGCAAAACGCTATACTCAGACTTATGGGATTTACTTTTAGAGACTTTTGCTCCTGTTGCAAAGATGAATACGATTAGAGTATTATTGTCATTAGCAGCTAATTATGGTTGGGAACTGCAACAGTTTGATGTCAAGAATGCATTTCTACATGGAGATCTAGAGGAAGAAATTTACATGGAAGTTTCACTAGGTTATGGAAAAATTTTGGTTGTTCATACTGTGTGGAAATTGAAGAAGGCACTATATGGCCTTAAGTAATGGCCTAGAGCATGGTTTGGAAGATTTGCTAGAGTTATGTTGGCTATGGGATACAGACAAAGTCAAGGAGATCATACATTGTTTATCAAACACTCTCCTTCAAAGGGAGTTACAACTCTTCTAGTGTATGTTGATAATAGGAGATGATGATTAAGAGAAATACTTGCTAAGTCAATGATTAGCTAAGGAATTTGAGATTAAGCCAATGGGAAGGTTTAGTTGTTTTCTTGGAATTGAAGTTGCACATTCTAGGTATGGAATTTTTATCTCACAACAAAAGTATGTTGCGGATCTTCTCAAGGAAACAGTTAAGACAACATGCAAACCTACAAGCACTCCTATTGATCCGAATCTCAAGCTTGTAAAAGTAGTGGAGGATGTTGCGGTAGATAGAGAGATGTATCAACACCTATTAGGAAGACTAATTTATCTGTCGCACACACTACCATATATAGCATATGTGGTAAGTATAATCAGTCAGTTTATGCAAAGCCCGAAGGAAGTTCATCTGCGAGCAACTCGCAGAATACTTTAATATCTTAAAGGAACACTAGGGATGGGTGTTTTGTTCAAAAGAAATGGAGGTTTGGTTCTTGAGGCATACACTGATTGTTGATTATGATGGATTTATTATTAATAGATGATCAACTTCAGGATATGATATTGTAGTTTTCTTGGTGGGAACCTTGTGGCCTGGAGAACTCAAAATTGTGTGTGACTATGCTCAAATCTACACATGGTCAATTGGTTGATATTCTCACCAAAGATTTGAGCAGCTCAATTTTTCATAATATGGTATCCAAGTTGGGAATGGAGAATACCTATTCACCAGCTTGAGGGGAAATGTGAAAAAAACATGTATATTGATTGATTGTTTTTTATTAAGTTTCCTATTATATTAGAATATCCAATAAATCATGAGATTATAAACTATCCCATAAATAATGAGATTGGATATTGTACTAGAATTATTAGTTTTCATTTATAGGTACTAGAATTTTGTATATAAGTAATACTTACTATAAACTTTAGAGATATGCAAAATATATGGTTTTTATTCTAATTTTGACATTTCTTTTAGCCACACTGTTTTGAGATAGTGTGGGTCAGTACATGAGGATTGATAAAAAATGCCATTTTGGGTCATGTAGGTAGAAACAATATGGAAAAATACTATTTTCATTATCAGTTCTCAAATCGTAGACAAAATTATTAAATGAACAATTCTTCATTAAATAAAGCCAAGTCACGCAAGAGAAGTCATCAACAAAGGTAACAAAGTATCAAAATCCAATTTTGGAAACAAGAAGACATGGACCAAAAACATTAGACGAATGAACTCACTCAAAAGGAAAACTAGCTCGTTTAGTAACCGAAAGAATTAAAAACAGATAGAACTCACAATCTAAGCAAGATATATTATGAAGTTGAGGACATAATTGCTTTAACAGAGATAAGGAGAGATGTCCTAACTAACAGTGAGCTTCAAAAGGAGTTAAGACACCTAAACTAGCAATGAGCCTTGGCACCTTGTATCTAGAATGTAGAGGCCTCCTAATTCACGTCCTTTACAAATAATCTTCTTTTTCATGAGTTCTTGTAAAAGACAATTTGATCAGGAAAAACTAGGATGTAACAATTTAAGGCACGAGTGAGTTGACTCACAAATAGTAAATTAAAGAAAAATTCCCATAGATTCAAGAATGAGGATGGAGAAAGTAATGGAATAAGATTAACAATATTAAAGCTAGGAATAGAGGAAGTAGGTCCATCAGTTAAGGTAAAATGAGAATGAGATATGTGTTTCTGGAAGCTAAAGAAAAGATAAGAATTGCCTATCATATGATCCGAGGCTCCATGATCACTGACCCATTGTGAAGAAGAGGAAAAAGAACACATAGGTGTTAGTAATAATAGTGATAAGGTGAGATTAACTTTTTAATGCTTCTTGATACTGAGTGAATTTAGCAAATTCATTGATAGAAATTGTATCTATATTTTCGTGTGTCTCAGTAATAGTTGCCATATAAGCTTAATGAGATTTCTACAGTTTGTTTGCTTCTTTTTGCTTGTTTGTTTGGTGTGATTCGAATCATAACAATATTGAAAAACAATTTCACCTGCATTTTAATTCTTATTGTACAAAATGCTTATTCCTCCTCCTCTATTATTTTTCTTATGACATGACTTACAAATCTCAAATTCATTATTTCGACTAACGAGAGCAATAGAAGTTTGAATATTGAGAGTAACAAACGCGTTGATGTCGTGCAAAGTATTCGAGTAAAGACCTCATTCAGGGAAGAAATCTCAAACTAATAGTTAAAATCGACCAAGCCATGTGCTCTCGTTGAACTTGTTGGACTTTGATATCATGACTAAAAGGTAACAAGACATTTAATTCTTTATAGATCTTTTTGAAATTTATAAAATATACCTAAAAAAACTTCTCACCTTATATTTTTCTATTGATCTTTATGTCACATACTTCATTATGTAAACCAAGTTACAACTGATAAGTTTCTTTCTAGTTGGTAGCTTTACAAACTCTCAAATTTTTTTCCCATCTGCTCTCGTTGAAGATGGACTATATTATCATGACTAAAAGGTAACAAAACATTTAATTCTTCATAGATCTTTTTGAAATTCATAAAATATACCTAAAGAGACTTCTTGCCTTGTATCTTTCTATTGATCCATATGTCATATACTTCATTATGTAAACTCATAAGTTTCTTTCTAGTTGGTAGCTTTACCAACGCTCAAATTTTTTTTTTCAATGCCTCCATTTCCACGTTTATAGCTTGTTTCTATTTCTCATTGGTTAAAGCCTTAGATAGGGTTTTAGGGATGGCATTGGTGTTTAGGCTAACTAGGAAAGCTTTACGAGATATTGAAAAACTTTTGAAAGAAAGGAAATGAGCAAAAGGATATAGTGACTATTTGGTACATTCCCTAATCCCCTTTTCTAATAGCAATTGGAAGATCTTAATCGTTATTGTTCAACTCAGGTTCAATTTCACTATGCAAAGAAGGTTTAAAAATTGTTACTTCATTCCCAGAATTCGGGTTAGAGACTTGGACTTGCTTAGATTTAGGAATAATCGTCTTCTACCTTGAATATATCTTCTCAAATCTCACTATCTTTAGAATTTTTTTGGTTGGTTTTGAGGTATTGTTGAAACATAGGCTTAGAGGAAGATGTTGGGTCAAGTAAAAAGAAATCCTTAGATTCCCTTTATCCTTCTCTTTTTTTGTTGAATTCACCCCTTTAAGGGATGGTGATAATAAAATCCTTTTTGACATCGCCTATACTTTAAGGGGTGGTGATAATAAAATCCTTTTTGACATTGCCTATACTTGCTATAGTGGTCAATGAATCATCAACTATGGCTATTTTTATACTACTGGAGAATATATAAAACATAGGTTTGGTGAGTGGGTCATATGGTCAGTAGCTTCTGTATCCATAATCTAGGAGTTGGCAAAAGTTGTTCCCAAGATATTTAATTCAATAGAGAGTAAAAATTCACATCAATGAGCTACAGAACAAGTAGTTGAAAGTTTGTCGAGGTTGCCAATAAGAGATCTTACACTCGCAACCTTTTCTCGGTTGAGCCACGTAACTCCTGGGATTTTCCTTCATTTTGTTGAATTGTAGAAACATGGGCTTGACCATCTTTTCAAAATTTTTGGCTGAATTATTGCCACCTTAGCCACCATAGCAGAGCTATCTGTGTTTTATGGTTTAAGCATTAGGTTTCTTCTACTTTCTTCTCCACAAACTAAGGCCACAATTTCATTGGAACATGGAACTTTATGCTTGCCAAGAATCTAGATTCCAACTTGGTTAAATTTTGGACTAAGTTCAATAAAAAAATCATAGACTCTATGATGCAAAAGAACTTAAAGTATATAGAAGAAATAAAAAAAGAAAGATTAGTCAACAACCAGTCCTGTGGTGGGATGAGGATTGGGAATTGAATTGAAATTGAAGATAAAGGCTGAAATTCAGATAGCATTAGGATTCCTTTTTAGATAGGAAGTAGTAGTATTATATTTATTCTATTTTAGATATGTTATCCTAGTTGAATAGGACTTATAGAATTTTTATTAGAATATGATTTAAATTAGAAATCCTTTTCTTAATAGAGTAAGGATTCTAAGAACTCTATATATATGTACTTTGCCTTTCATTAATAAAAGCAATCTGGAATTTTTCTATAACTTGAGAGTTTCAATTAGAAGGCGTGATGCTTTCTTCTAAGAGTGATTCTTAGACCCTAGGAGTGATTCCTAGACCCTAGGATTGATTCCTAGTTTCCTACCTTCCATTCTTTTTGTTCTTTCCTAAAATTCCAGCAACCCTAACTCAAATTCCAGCCCTCTTAAACCTACATATTCCAACCATCTTAAATCCTAAATCATAAGCCTAAAATTCTAGCAAGCAACCCTTAAATTCCCAGCTTTACAAAATCTGAAAATTTTGCATCCTAGCCAAAATTTAACCTTGAAACCTAATATTCCAGCAGCCTAATACCATCCACACTTCCTAATTTTGTGCTTTTAACTACTAGTTCATAATGCTTCTATTTGTTAATAAATCCTTTTAAAGCAATCGCATCTTTAGGACATCTAATTTTTAAAACCTTGTAATGGTCAAGCTCCTGCCACAAAAATTTCAACTGATTGGTATATTGATTTCAAATGATTGTTATATTCAGTAATTGTCCTACTTCCTTGTTTTGCAGCCATAGTCTTTATTTTTAATACGTCTGTTGAAGTGCATCCGAAATATCTTTGACAGTTGCCAAGAAAATATATGTATCACTAATCTTCAGTGTCATAGAGTTCCATTGTCACACCATAATCATGGAATCTTTTTCATCCCATGCTTCAAACAGAGGATCCTTTGGTTTCATCCCCTTACTTGTGAGATGGCTGATCTTCCCTTTCCCTTTTAGTACGCTGCGAATGAGTTGAGTTGAGACCATTTGAGGTAAATTTTTTTCATTCAATTTGTATACAGCCTGGATATTTTGCAATTCGTCGAGATATTAACATTGAATAGTCTCCTCCGTTTGTGCTGTAATGGTAGTTTCTACTACCTCCGACATCTCAATGGAAAAAATAATCTCTATGCAATTTTGGATGATTGCTAAAAGAAAAAAAAATCGCAAGCAATAAAGGCTAGTCAGAATCACAACACTGTTGCAATGAAAGTCAATCACTCAATTTGATTTTTCTGGACATCTCCTTGGGAAAAAAAAATCTCTAAACAATAAAGGCTGATTGCTAAAAAAAAAAAACCCAACTATGGAAGTTGGTCAGAATCACAAGATTACAGGCAATAAAGGTCAGTCACTCAATTTGATTTTTCCTAGGAATTCAAAGCCTTACAGCTCTAATATATGACATAACTTGAGATTGGAAAAATATTTTTTGTATTGCTTTGTTTAAAAGTGTATAAGAGGGTCAATTATATACAAGTTAACCTAACAAGAAAAAGAGATACAAGAATCCTAAAATAGCTAACTTAATCATGAGTCGTGTTTTCCCACCTTTAGAACTATTTCTTGGGATTTATCATTCTCAACACACTAGTGCAATATAGAGGTCCAAGATTACTTGATCCATGCCAATTTATATTTGTATATAGTTTCTGGTACCAAATGAATATAGCATCCATTTATATCCATGCCAATTTATATTTGTATATAGTATCCATTTATATCTTTGACACTAAATGGATGTTTATATGCTAGCAGATGATGCTGCTATGAGCTACTCTGAAGCAAAAGGGACAAATGAATATAGCTCATCATGCATTTCTGGCACTGTTACTACTGAACATAAAATTGATGATCTTCCAGTAGTGACTGCACATGATGCCCAGACCAAACCTCATAAACATGTACAGGAATCAAGAGATCTTTCAACTGGGGAGCATTTACATTGTGAAAAAATGCTTGCAGGAAGCGACAAGTCCAATCTGTCTATAAGTAGTGAGACACTCTCCAAAAAAGATGATCTGTTACCATCTGCTTTACCATCAACTGAATCTTATTGTCTTGAAGGACTGGTGAATGATATGAAAAGGTTTGATCAAGAGACTGGAAAGGAGGTCGGAAACTTATCAGTTGAAGAAATTGAATATCATAAAATTGCAACAATAAGGCTGGAAAGCCAATCAAATGTTGCCACTGAAAATTCAAGTAGAGGTGAACAAAGTGGTTTACTTTTAATTGCATGAGTGACATATTTCCAGGAATTTGGATTGGTGCTCAGTGATTCATTGTCACGTTATTTCTTCTCAATTCTGGTACTTCATCTAACATTCCACTACGCATATTTTTCTTTTCAATTCTGTGCAGGTGTTGCTATACTAAATCAGTCTATAAATGATACTACTCGATATGAAAGACGAAAAAGTGATTCTTTCACAGCCTCTGAAAGCATTTTGATGGATACTGGAAAACCTGCTGAAGACGTCTCATTGAAACTACAGAGAAGTTGCTTAGATTCTACATCACCCTTAAATTATGATTCTTTAGTACTTGAGGAGTCCAACACGACAGCAAGGGATCAACAATGGATCCAAAGTGGTCAGGTCTTTACAATGAAAGACAATTCATCTGCCAAACAAATACTTTCTGAAGAAGGATCGACAAAAGATACGTCTATCCAACCTGATAAGGCTATCAAAAGTGCTTTACTTTCTTTTTTTCAAGGAATGTTGATCCTTCAAAAATTTAAATTTGGTGTGGGGCTTGGAATAGGTGATGCTGCAAAGGAGAAGTATAAAGGTAAATATAGAATTCAAGGGCATTTGAACAGAAATGATATTACTGGAAACTCTTTTAATTGATGGAAAAATATTAAACAATATAACTGATCTTGGCTAACCCATCATCCATCATTATAATGCAAGTTGTATTATTTTCATGAATGATATGTGATGAAATTGGGCCTAACTCCACCCTAAAAGGCATTTTAAAGGGGAAGAGATTGTCCAAGTCTATCTTGCTCTTACTTCTAGGCAATATAGGACACTTTAACATACTTAACAATATGATAAGTTAGTGACAATTTATTGAATTTGACATGCCATTAATGATACCATTTCATGCATGTTTTATTTATTTGATATGCAAATGGTAGATGAAACATGCAATCCTTCATCTTTATGATGAAGTAGATAGTGCATCTACAACTGTTTTCTTTTTCTCGTTTAGGTACAAGTGCATGTAAAACTGTAATTGAATGTGTTTGAGATATCAATCTATGCAATGAAAAGGGGTGGAAGATAAGTATGACTTTTTATTATTAATCTGATTTGAGTTCATTTTTAATGGTGATTTCTTTGCATGGATGCAGCCATGAACTTCTAACTAGTTAAATTTTCTCGATATATATCAATATGGTGTAGGGAATGATCTAGCAATTAGTGTTGAAACGGAGCAATTGGAACCGTCTCCTCAGAGCTCAAGAAATGTTGTCGTTGTGGAGGACAGAATTTTGCTGGAAAGTGGGGCCCGAGGAAATTTTGATGACCAGATAAGTACTGGGGTTGGGGTGGATATTTTGAAAAGTATCGTGTATGGAGGCTTGATAGAATCAATCACAAGTCTTGGTGTTATTTGTTCTGCAGCTGGTGCTAGTGCTGCAACATGTAAGCATAATTATCTGTTCCACGACATATTACTACGTCTATGGTACTAAGCATCAATTACACTTTCTTATCGAGAATTAATCCCTGAGTAGATTTTCCAGGGAGCAATTGCTCAAGTGGCAAAATTCTTTCTCCCTTATCAAAGGCTCAGTTTTGAGACCCAGCCATCTTGAAAAAAATAAAAAAAAAGAAATCCCCTACTATTTTATCTTCTATGCAGAGTCCCCGGTGTCTTTCACTTATCTGAGATAAACTCCCTTTGAGAAACCCCCCAATAATTGTCCTCTCTAATTACTAAAATAATATATGAACCATTCTTGGGTTTCACTAAGTAATGTTATAACTCCAGATTTCTATGTTATAATTCCAGATGTCTAAGTGTTATGTCTTGGCATTGTGTGAAACCATCCAAACAGCAAGTTGATGTCTACCAAAAAGAGCATGACTTGGCAATAAATACCCGTTTAGAGGATGGAACATTTATTTTAATCTTAACTAATTTACCATATCAGTTTACTCGGAGTTGAAAAATCTAACCTTTGTCAATTTTCTTTCGCTTTTAAGCCTTATTTTAGTGTCTTGTACGGTTATATTGGAAATTACATAATGTAGGTGTTCTCAATGTGTTTTGCAGTGGATATTTTAGCTATGGCCTTGGCAAACTTGATTGGTGGACTTTTCATCATAGGCCATAATGTAAGTGATGTACTCTAATAACTACTATGATGTTTAGCATTAGTAACGAGGAAATGGTTACGTGACAAATTTGGAAAAGAGTACGTGCATAAATTGCATATAATCTTCAATTTTGTAGTTGGTACAAAAGTATGCAAACCTCCGAGACAGTTATAGTTTTCCTTTTCTTCACATTTGATCCAAATTTTGGATACAAGTTTTCGTAGTAATTGTAGGTTGGCGGTAGCCTCATTCATTCCTTTCCAGGTATCATCCATCAAATCTGAAATCTGTTTGAAAATTACATATACTGTTCACAATAATTATTCTATGAAAGGGAAGTTCATGAGATGCCTACTTCTTCCAGTTTCTCCCTGTTCTGTTAGTCGCAAGAGTGAAACTAGTTCGCGCACTTAACCTTGCTAACTGTAACTTTGTTAATTTTAGCTTCGTTGTTCTGTTTTCTCAACCCTGTTTTTGATACTTATAATTATTGTTCAAAGTTTGTCATTTTTTGGCTGATGTATTTGCCATGTATGATATACAAATCAATTGCTACTTATCATGTATCAATTTCTATGATCACAGTAGGCATTGATTGCATGATTCTATTTCACATTTTTCTGATGAACATAAACCACATTTTTCTGAACATAAACTGACAGTTTAGTGCTACAGCTTATAGATCTGAAAAATGAGGGTTCGAGAGGGACTTCGAGCCAAATAAATCAGCAAGATGATCGATACCAAGCATTGCTGGGAAAAAGAGACAGATTTTCACTTCATGCGACAGTTGTTATCATATCATACCTCATTTTTGGCTTGCTTCCTCCTATCGTTTATGGTTTCTCTTTTCGTAAGAGTGATGATAAGGATCTCAAGCTTGCACTAGTTGGAGGAGCTTCTCTAGTATGCATAATCTTGCTTGCCATTGGCAAGGCTCATGTTTTTCAGAAGCCTTACATCCGCAATGTGCTGTACTATGTTATCCTAGGTTTTATGGCCTCAGGTGCTTCTTACATTGTTGGTGATTTGATTCGCAAGTTAATGCAACAGGTTGGTTGGTTTCATTCTAGTTTGAGTCTTGTCATGCCATATTCACAGACAAAATCAAATGAGCCGCTATTGACATCTTACTAGCTTGTTTACGAAGTTCGAGGCAGGCATGAAAGTGAAGCATGTAGTTGGTTTCTGAGGATTGGAGGACTATGCTTATGATCATCTTGTTCATTGCGGTCGGACTCAGCGACACTTATAGTTGGCCTTTGACCATGACTTCCAAAGCGTTTGTGCTCTCTTTTAATTGAGAAAACAGTTCAGAAATTAAAAAAAAAAAACAGTTTTTTGAAGGAGCTAGTTGAGCATCCAAGGTCTTTCTTCTTGTTCAATTGACAACCTATAACAGCGCAACGTATCCGTTTTCGTCCCGTGCCATTGACAATAACCCTTGTATTTTCTTGGATGTTCTTCGTTATTTTCTGAGTCAGAACCAGTGAACTTATTGTAGTTCTATTTTCTAAAGCCAAGACTTGGGATAGCAAGCCCATCAGAGATCTGACTAGGAGCCTTTATAAGTTAGACAGGTGCTTCGGAACTTCTTGTTTCGTGTTTACCATATTAACCTGTTAGAAACGTGAAGCATTTGATATTCCATGCAATGTGTTATCTTTTTTAATTTTATCGGAGTTCATTATTTAACAAGATGAACATCATTAGCGGCACAATCATTATATATACAACCGCTATCAGTTTGGCTTGGTGGTCGAGGATATGTCATACGTCAAATGATCCAGTTTTTAGTCTAATAGGGCCATTTTAGTAATTTTCATTGCTAGTTTAAGAGAAGACAAAAATCTGCTCCTCTTTGATTTTTATAAAAATCGTTATGCTTTAAACTTTTTTAGAGAATTTCTCTGTCTAATAAAAAATCCTATTTGATAAGTTTAGCACATCTAGGTCTACTATACTTTTTTTTTTTTGAAGTGGAATGATAACTTTAACCTTGACTTAATCCGAACCTCAACAGGCTAACTCAATCCACCAAACTCAAAACGTAACACACACTTAGTTGAAGTCATTTTACCCTTCCAATTCATCGTCTATTGAAACAAGACTGAGAATAATTCTATTTCTGTATAGACTGAGAATAATTCTATTTCTGTCTTTCTTAGTCTTCGGAACGATAAGAGTTGTTACTTAATCTTTTAATCTATACAAGTTATAACCAAATATAGTTTACCTTTTGTAGAAAAATAGTGCAAATAGTGTGTTCACGTTGACATAAGTAAACCAAAATGGACACATAAGCTTGATCTTACAATAAAAGAAAAGCCAACAAGTAATTACTTATTTGTGGCAGTATCTAACTTTTTTTTATCAGCATAAGTTGTTGAAGAGAACATGAATTTCGCAACTTCTCTCTTCCAAACATTTCACTCTCAAACATCGAGTTATTCCTTATATTTTTATCTCTTAGAGCCACCATCTACTAGGTTTGAGATTTGGGGCGTGAATTAGTGTAATTCTAGTAGCTGCTCACAACATAGAAAACTCAATTAATACATGATGGACTCTAACATAGCATGACTGAACATCTTAGGGTGATGCCCTCCATGATTTGAGAAATGAAGTCAGCAGATTATGATCTCATAGATGAGCAGCAGGTTCTAGTTGTCATTAGGTCACTTCTTGAGTCCTCGTGGGGATAAGTGAAGTTGATCCTTGCTTATAATGAGGCTAATAAGACCTTTGATGATATTTCCTTCTATTTTGAGCTTGAGGCAGAGCACAGAAATGCAAACCATAGCGTCTTTGCAATAGTTGCACAAAATAGGCGCAAGGATGATGGCCCTAAGCGCAAGAAAGGAAAAGCTAAGAACCAAGGGCCTCGAAAAGGGCAAGTCGCTAAATACCGTAGAGGCAAGTGCGTGGTAAGAAGGATAAGTCCAAACTCATTTGCTTCAACTGTAGAAAGAAGGGACACTTTGCTCAAGAGGGTATTGAGACCCATGAGGTTTGTCCTTACTTACCTTCTTTTGTACGTGCCTTAGTTTGCACACGTGTTTTTCGTTCATTCTCTCCATGATTGAATTGTAGATATGGAAGCGACAAAACACATGACCTACAATCGTGCAAAATTTGTAGATTACCATCGTTACCAGAGTGTAAATATTTTGTAACGGTGGGGAATGGAGCGAAGGAGAGGGTCCTTGATATAGGAACCTACCTGCAGTAGACGCAAACTGATCTTACATGACGTGCTTCATGTACCTATTATTCAATGTAATCTACTTCTAGTATTGATACTAGTAGACTTGGGTTTTTCTTTTCTAGTTAGTAAGAATAGTGTGTCCATTTATCTTGATGATATCCTTTATAGTCATAGGCACTTTTGTAATAGTTTATTTATGATGGATTTAGAAGATTTATCTGAATCTCATAAATATTTTACTCATGTTGCTCCTTGTCTTCTGTTGATATTGAATTTGAGTCTACTAAATGGCATGCTTGATTAGGGCATATTCGACAATATTGAATGTCTATATTTGCTTGAGAAGGGCTATTGGGCACTCTCGCCAAAGTAAGTCTTCCTACTTGTGAGCCTTATCTCACTTGAAAAGTTAGTAGAAAGCCTTTTGGTAAGGCTAATAGGGCTTCGCATCCTCTAGAGTTAATCCACTTTGATATTTGTAGGCCTATGAATGTGAGAGCATGTAATGAAGTGACTTACTTTATCACATTCATGGATGTTTCTCACGATATGACTTAGTATTTCTGTTGTCTCACCGCTCAGAAGCTTTGTATTATTTTAAACGCTTTGTAGCTGAGGTTGAGAATCAGAAAGAGAGGAGCATTAAGGCTCTTCATACTGATAGAGGTCGAGACTATCTCTTTGATTAGTTTATATAATTTTATGAGAATAAGAGAATACATCGACAGTTAATGATTCTAGAACTTCGCAACAAAATGAGGTTGCAGAGAGAAGGAATCAAACTCTATTGGACATGGTTAGGTAGATGATTGCTCAAGCTAACCTCCTGATTAAATTTTGGGGGGATGCCCTTATAACTGTGGCATACATCCTTAATCGAGTGCCCACTAAATCTATTCCGACTACTCCATATGAGTTATAGAATGGAGATAAGCCTAATTTGGAAGGGTTAAGGCCATGGGTATCTGCTAGTTATGTTCACCATTCTTTTCATAAGTTTGGGAAGTTAGGCCCTATAGCTAATAAATGTGTGTTTATTAGATATTGTGAGCATTTTGAGGGCTATGTGATGTATGGTGAACATTATGGAGGGCTCACTGAGGTTGAGTCTCGAGATGTGAATTTTTGGAGGATGATTTCTTTAGTATTGGTGAGATCAAACAAAGTCTTGAGCTCTATGAGTTAGAGAAACCTCAATACGAAGTGCTCCAAATGGATTTAGATTCACAATACATTCCGATGACTATTTAGGTCAATGGGAGCATAGAACCTGAGTCTCAGTCTCCAAAATTATGTAGGAGTCAACGTGGAAATGTCCCGTGTAGATGTTTGAAATAGAAGGTAGGCCCTTCTTGAGCATTTTTGTTGTTGCTAATGAGCCTTCTTCTTTTGAAGAAGCAATGGACTCACTATTTTTGAGTATGTGGCCTATGGTAATGAAAGAAGAGATGGAATTCATGGCCAAAAACCATATGCGGGACTTAGTCGATCTACCTATTGGGCAAAAAACTATTGGAAACAAGTGGGTCT
>JANIIA010000003.1:45577679-45594517 GCA_027478495.1 Erythroxylum alaternifolium | reverse complement strand
TGATTCTAAGGAGCTAATTCTAGGGATTCTAACCATTATTCCTGATTTATGTTCACATGTAACAGACATTTACAACATTGGTCCCCAACATAAATGTAAATCCCAATATTTTTTACTAATTGTCGATGATGATTTTTTAGATATTGCGATACCCGATATGGACTTCCCTATTGATCCAAATATCCCTTTAACCGCTTCCGATTTAACTGACCCCAACCCAACTTAGATCAACCTACATGCAATGGCTAGCCACATGGCACCTGAAACCTTTCGTCTTGTGGGTCAAATAGCTAACCGTCACAGTCATGATTTTGGTTGACACTGGCAGTACACAACTTTATTCAGGAGCGCATTGCCAAATATTTGCATTTACAAACCCAACTCATTCAGCCCTTCAAAGTCCTAGAGGGTAATGGTTCAAAAATAAATTGCACTCTTAACTATGTCCAAAAGTCCCAATCCACATTCACTAGCAAAAATTTTTGTGGACTTACACGTTCTACAAATAAGTGGAGCTGAAATTGTTTTGGGTGTACAGTGGTTAAATACAATTGGGCATTTCCTCGTGGATTACTCCACTTTGACCATGAGATTTCTACAACATGATCAGTTAATTGAGCTCAAGGGCATGAGATCCACAGGACCCAAGTTGGTCACAACTCAACAGATCAAACGATTGGTGGGAAGAAAAGGTGGGATTGGCAGCCTTCCACTTGATGGTGGAAGCATAGTTGTTGGTTTATCAATTAGAGCAGGAGGAGTTGGATATGGATTGGGAAGGATTTAATGAAAATTCAAGCACCAAAATTTCCAGCACCAAAACCCTAAAATTCAAGCTATCCCAAACTTGAAATTCCAACAATCTAAGAAGAAATCTCAAACCTAAAACTTGAATTCCAACAACTGAATTTTATGAGTGTTGTGGATTCTAGTTACTAGTTTGGTATATATTCTACTCGTCCTACATCAATTTGGTATCAGGACTTTGGTTCACAATGACATGTAGTGGAAGGGCAAAAAAATACTACTTAGAGAATAAGAGTGAGATTAAACACTTTCAAAAATTATGGAAGAATTGGAGTTTAATGACCCCCAATCACATGGTGCTCCAAGAACTAGTCTAGAAAACATCATACCGCAAATTGCATTTGATGTTTGAGGGTAAAAGGAAAGTGAAATCCATGATAAAGAGGCCAAAACTAATCAATATTGAGTGGGATTAGGGAATCAACTCCCATTGAGAGATCCGTGACAATAACAACTAGCACTATTTGGAGAGCGCATGCCAGACTTCAAAGGTCATTATAGTGCTAAAACACAATAAATATTGAATGATATTAGAAAGAAGTTCATGTTGAAGCACCTAATTTTGCATGAAAGATGGATAAACACCTATACCTAGACAATAGGGATGGAAGATTTCTTTAGCTGGTACAACATGTTAGAAGATCGAAAAATCCAATTTGCAAAGTTAAAGCTAGTTGGACATGTTAAATCTAGTACAGATTGATAAAGGATATACTTTGAAAAACAGGCCAGCAACCAATTGTTGATTGGGAAGAGATGAAGTTAAATTTATCATAAAAATACTCACCACTTCATTACCAACAAGTTCCATGTACATGGAAATATTTGATGATCTTAATGTCCATTATGAAGAAATGGAATTTAAATTACAACTCATATTTCATTTCACAAATGGCTTTAGGGAAAAAAATTTCCAAAATATTGACAATGGAAAGGACTCACAGCCTCTAAGATGCATAATTGGGTTATAAGCAAAAACAATACCTAGGACAGCAAGTAACTACGAAATCTAGAAATCAAGTCAAGGAGTTTGGTATTGAGAGAACTACGATTGTGTAAAATTTTAGGCCAGCACTTAATGGATCAAAATTTGCACCACAAAACAACTACAAAGCTTTTCATGGAGCTAAAGTTACAGTTTAGAATGGGGAAAAAAGGGCAGCAATGACAAGAAGTGTTTTCAAACTGATGGAGGAGCCACTTTGCTTAAGAACGTGCATTATAGGAGTTAGAGATGAACAAGTTGGTACCACAAATCTCAATGTAGTGAGGTGCATAATTATGACCTAAGGCGAAAGAACAAGAAGAATGGCTTTGTAGTAATACCTTTTTAGTAAAGTTAGATGTCGAGATAAAGTACATAAGCTTATTATTGATGGAGAAAGTAGTATTAATGTGGTATCAGAAAACATGAAGCTAATAAATTTACTTCCATAGAAACACCCACATCATTACAAAGTTGCTTGGGTGGATAATAACACTACCGATTACTCAAATGTGCTTGGACTCTTTCAAATTAGGAAATCATGAAGAATTTATTTAGTGTGATGTTATTTCTATAAAAATATCTCACACATTTTACTTGATCGACTGAGGCTTTATGATCGTGATGTGCAGAAATTTAGAAAATCTAACACCTATTAGTTTATGTTTCATGGAAAGAAGATAATCTTGAAGCCTATGAAGGTGTTCAAGGTAGAGAGAAGCAAAGAGAAAGTAACCAGGCAGCCATAGATACCAAGAAATAACCTCTTAATATCCTTAAAGAGAGAGAGTTTGAAGTTGTCAATAAGAAGGGAATTGTGTTTGCAATGGTAGTGCGAAACACAACAGAAACACGTGAAACCCCTTACATTACCAGAAGAAGTGAGTGAACTGCTGGTAATTTTTCAGATCTTACACCAAATGAATTATAAGGTAAATCACCTCCTTTACGAGATATTTAGCATGTTGTTTACTTGGGACTTAGATCTACTCTATTAAATCTTCTAGAATATCGCTCAAATCCTATCAAAAATGAAGATTAGAAGAGACATGTAGAAGAGTTGCTGAAAAAAGGGTTATTCAAGATAGTCTTCCAGCACTAATAACTCCTAATAAAAATGGTTATTCAAGACTAAAGAGGGACTTTATGAATGCTTGGTGAAGTCATTTTAACTCCCAAATGTAATTAGCACTTTTATGAGAGTGATGAACCAAGTGTTTCCACAATTTTAGGCAGATTTTTTGTAGTATATTTTGATGAAATATTAACATATAACAAGACTACAAATGACCACATATTACAACTTCAACAAGTCTTTAGAGTTTTAAGGCAAGACAAACATTATATCAACTTTAAGAAGTATCTTCCATGCAACCAAATGTTGTATTTTTTATTTTTATTAAACCTTACTAAGGAGTTGAGATGGGTCCCCAAAAGATTAACGCCATAGCCCTGATTAGCAACATTCAAATGGATAGTTTATAGAAACTAAGGCCTTTGAAGAAACCAAGAAAGGATAAATGAATCTCTTGTTTTGCAACTTCCATATTTTTTTAAAATACTTGAAGTTTCTTCTCATGCATCTCATACGAGAATTGGAGACATACTTAGCCAAGGACAACCAATTGTGAAAAGGAATATTATCCAATGGTATGTTCTCTTCACTATTGGCATCATTATCTCACGTACAACGATTTTGTTCTATATTTGGATCATGAATATTTTAAACACTTCATGTCCCCAAAAAACTTGAACAGAAGGCACACCTCATCGGGTGAAATTTTTTAGCAATTTAACTTTGTTATTGAACATCAAGCGAGAGTTGAGAATAAGGTAACAAATGTGACGAGTAGAAAAAGCCTTTTGCTTCCCATTTTGGCAACAAAAGTTGTAGGGATTTAAAAACTAAAAAGAGTAGATGTTTCAACCTGAGATTTTGGGATAATTTATTCAAAAATTACAACTGGACAAAAGAATAGCCACTTCCCTTTTCTGATCCATGATGACAACCTTTTTAGAAGCACTCAACTTTGCCTACCCAATACTTTTATAAACGTGTATGTGATTTGGGAATTACACAGAGAAGGGCAACATGCCACTTTGGAAGAGATGAAACAATAACAATGGTTAAAGATCACTTTTATTAGACCTCTTCAAAGCAGGACATATGTAAGACCATACATCAATGTCAAACATATCAATTAGCTAAAGGAAAGGAACAAATTTCTACATTATACATACTATTGCTTGTGCCTCATTAACCATGATAGGACATAAGTATAGATTTGCCTTGGGGTGCCCAAATCTATAACAAGTTATGATTCCATTTTTGATAAGTTTTCAAAAATGAGTCATTTCATTCCATGTTCCAAGCACATTGCTAAACTCATCTTTAACGATCGTATAAGATCGTGATGTGAAAACATTTAACATTAAACTTCAATTTTCAAGTTTATTCCAACTTTTTCTATTCGGAATGGAATTGGAACAGTCTTATGATTCAAAAAAAATGGAAATCCTTCCCATATCCAAACCAATGGACAAACCAAGGTGGTAAATAAAAGTTTAGGAGACTTGCTAATATGCTTGGTGGGGAATAATGTGAACAATTGGGACTTAACTCTTCCTATGAGAGAATTTGCAAAGACAGTTTATAAATATGTCAACTACTTAAAGTCCTTTTAGAGTTCAACCAAGGAAGCCTATTGGTTTGGTTTCTTTACCACAAATAGCAAGAGTTAGTGTTAAGTTGAAGGTTTTGCGTAACACATCAAAGATATTTTTTATAAGGTTCTACAAAGGATAACAATCAAAAACTTGAAATATAAAGAATATATTAACCAATATTGTCGATTGGTATAAATAAATCGAAAGGATACGGTGGTAAGGATTCATCCAAAAACATTTCCTAAAGGGAAAATATAAGAAACATCATTCAATGAGCGTTGGAACTTATCTTCAAGAAGATAAGTGCAATAGCTTATGTTTTATAATTACTAAGTGATATGGGAATTAGTCCTATTTTTAATATTGCAAACTTAACTATTTATCATGGACAAGATGGTGCACATCTGATTATTATAATTGTGATAATTTCATCCATTCAACATATTAAAGAGGAGATAGAAGATGTTGATGAACAAGTTGTGACCATAAGAGTAGGTAGATATTGACGGTTTCGTATCAAGTGGAAAAGGAGGATCAATTTGTGATGGCACTTTAAATTTAGAATACAAAATCCAAAAGTTAATATTTATCACATTCTATGTCAAATATGACTTCAGACAAGCTGAGAGAATTGATGCGAAAAAGCTTAGAGTTTATAAAAGAAATAAAAGAGGGCAAATCACTCAATTACAACCTTTAATTTGCTAGAATAAAGAGTGAAACAAGACTGAAGTTTGTTAGTTCCTTTATTGAAGTTTGTTAGTTCCTTATTAGATAAGAAGCAATAATAAGTTAGATATATAACCTAGCTGTTTAGAACTTAAGCTTATTTTAGAATATAGAATTCCTATTAGAGTGGGATTTAATTTTATTTAGGATAGTTTAGTTGGGAATCTCTTTAATACTAGAATAAGGGTTCCAACAACTTTCTATATATATGTGTACTTAGTCCTTCAACAAAGGGTCTGCATTCTCTAAAAACTTGAGTTTTTAATTAAGGAGTGACGCTTTCTATAAGAATGATTCTTAGATTCTAGGAATGGTTCCTAGTTCTCTACTCTTCATTACTTGTTTATCTCACTAAAATTCAAGCTCTTATAGTCTGAATTTCCTGCAACCAAAACCCTAAAACAACCTAGCTGAAATCCCGAACCTGAAATTCCAACACCAAATGAAATCTCTGCTTTCAAATGAATACTTATTTTATCCTTAAACAAACAAATCAAGGATTGACATCTATTCAACTCCATCAAAATCTATAAAAAGCGTCTAAAATCTCCAGTTATGATCATTACTCAGAAATTTTAGATAGGAAACACTGCATCAAATATATTTTCGTTACTAAACTAGAGGAAAATCTTTCAGCAAAAGAAAATGCATAATTCTAGCCATAAAACATAAGTAGTGAAATACTTTACAAGATATGAACAAAGAATTAACTTATGAACAATTATTTTCGACCTTTTGACACAGGCTGGTAAGTGGGCTCATTACTTGAGCAAAGAGGAATTTCAGTCAATTTGAGCAGTGGAATACCTTACAAGATATGAACAAAGAAATGACTCATGACAATTATTTTTTGACCTTTTAACACAGGCTAGTGATTGGGCTCATTACTCAACCAAAGAGGAATTTTGGTCAATTTGGACAAGCCCTGTGTTTGCCTTTTATTAAAAATAATAATGACAATATAGAAGAGGTTACCAAAAATGTTAACAAGCAAGTAAGAATTTCTCAAAATGTTAACACTCACCTTCTCAGGATCTTGTAACTCTTTAAAGGCTTTATTCAATCTGATAAATGCTTGATGGGCTTGAGGATGAGAGCACTTGTCTGGATGCACTAGAAGGGAAATTTTCCAGTACCTGAGTAGATATAACCAAACAAAAAAAGGTTAGTACATCGCCAAACAACATCAAGAATCATGTAAGTGAAGTTAAATCTCTGTACAATTAAGAGAATCCATAACCAGTGAATTTTAATTTTTCTTTTCTCTTTAACAAACCTAATGACTTTTAAGTTAAAACTATGTAATAATATTCCTTCAATATCAATCAAAATGGCAAAAGAAAGAAGATTATCAAAGTGATTAGCTAGGTTTGATAACTTAATCTATGCCACTCTACTAATAGTAAATCTCACATTGCAAGTTTGTCTGAGTTGATCCACCAACTAAGTTATAATTGATTACATGTTTTCTTAGAAAAATTGTTGACAACCTTACCTTTTCTTTATATTTCCAGCAGACATTTTTTGATTAACTCCAATAACATCATATGGGGAGTCTTTCTCAACACCCATTATCCTTGTCACCTTATCAAGTAAATGTAAAATGTTCGTCAGTCATGAGATTCCCTTAGCAACAACCAACATCTGTGAAAAAGAAAAGAAAAGAATTCACGGGGAAGGAGATAACTACTACATATACAAAAGCGACATGCCTTGTCCTAAACAGCAAAAAAATGCCACAAACATGAGCATAAACTCGATAAGTGAGAATGGAAGTCAATGGTGAATACCCAAAAAAAAAAAAAAAGTCGGAGTTGGCACAACAAATTGGACATGTAATCAACAGCTTATAGGATATGAAATTATCATTTTTACCAGTTTTCTTAATGAGAGAGAGAGATAACAAAATCAAATTTCACCATAAGATCCTTTAATCATTGGTGGGCCCCACCAAATAGCTCTTACATTTTACCATAGAATTTCCACTATTTAAAAAGATTTTGAGACCAACTTAATGAATTTAAAAAATTACTCTAGTATTGAAGGAAAAGAAACTTTATTAAATGTTTACCAAAGTTGAGATAACATAGAACAACCAAGAAAGAAAATATTCATGAGTTTGTCAGATTAACTGATTTAGTAGCAACATTGCGATGGGGGCAAATAAAATTGTTGGAAATAAGAATATGTTTTAAATGAAGCTGCTGGCCATATTAGATTTTTTTTTCAATAATATAAACACCAAAAAATGTTATCCACAATAGAAAGTGTATCTAAAGCATTTCTAACCTCCAATAATGTGGTCTGGAATAATGGTAAACAATAAAAAACAGTACTAGAAGTCAAATGCACAACTTTAGGGAGTAATAACGCCAAGTGGAAAGGTAAGTGACAAAGTTAGGAATATAAGAACATGATGGAAATGAGGAAGATACATTAATCCTTTGAAATTCAAAAGTTTTTTCAATCTGAATCTATGGATGCAGTCTTCAACCCATCAATCAAACATATTAACATAGGAAAAATATGAAAGTAAAACAAAAAAATGTAAATAGGTTTCGAAGCTAGCATTAATTTGGGTTAACGCCTATAGGAAAGATTATCATAATACTAGCCATATGCCAAAACACGTTTGTCGTACTGTCATTAAACTCTCACTCCTTCCCAATCCAACCCTCAAAAAAGGAAAGGCTTTCAATGATTAATTACTAGGGAAGTTTGGATGAACAAGACAATATAGAATAAGCAAGCTGCCTAACACCAGAATGAACATGAAAATATAGAATATAGAATAAGCTAAAATATGGCCAAAAAAAATTATCAGGAGAAAACCAGACACCTCTTCAAAACGCTCAGCTTCATTGGCAAATTCTGCTTCAGCAATCAAAGCAGGTGGGGCAGGCCCTATAAATAGTGCAGAGTCTTCTTCCACCTCAGCATCTCTGGAGTTTTATGTCAGAAAAATCAAATAGGAAGGATGTGAATGTGCTCCACATTTACAGAATAAGTAATTTAAATAGAATCAGTCTTTTGAATATTTGTTATTCTAATATTATGTGTGACTAAATGTCATATATATACTTCAAAATTACCGGAGTTCAACTTGTGCTTCAGTTAATTTCGCTGCTGCAGCGAGCAGCTCAGCTGATGGCATTTCAGGGCCAATCATCCTGCAACACATGTAACCAGAACATCATAATTGTGATTCTGTCCTCTAGCTATAAGATCATCAATTTAAAAAATAAGAATTTCCATATAATAATCACTCGACTAGCGTTGCAACTAACTGCACATATAAATATGCGTTTAATAGTCAACAACAGGGTTGCAAATGATGCAGGGATAAGGGTGTGGAGCTAGTTTTCAACAAATAGGGTAGATTGTGTATGGAAAAATAAGGGTATATAAATAACCTCCTTTTCTAGAAATTTCAATATGTGTTTCTCCAGCAAAACCCTTAGTTATGATAGGCTTACTAGAAACACTACCCAAAATAGGACAAAACAAACCCTTGAAGAACTCCTAAGAATACTAACATCAAGTAGTACTTTATTGAAAGGGAAATCTAACCTATATAGGAAAAACTTTAGAAGAATAATTAAATAAGAAAGTATATGATAGAACTCTAGTTTTTTAGCACTAATATATGATAGAACTCTAGTTTTTTAGCACTAAAGTAAGTCTGTATTATTGAATGAAAGGGGTACTATATTGCTATTACAGGTGACTGCCCCATATTTTCCTATAATCTGAAAAGGCCTAAAATATCTGGCTACTAACTTTTGATTAATACATTTGGCCATCGACAACTGTTTATGGGGGCAAAGCTTAAGAAAAACCCACTCTCTCACCTGAAAAGATTGAGGAGTTCTTTTTCTATCCTCATAAGTCTTCATTTGTTCCTACGCCCTATTCAAATTATATTTAAGTTAATTCAATGCTTCATCTCTGTCCAATAATTCTCTAGCCACAGCCTCCACTTTAGTCTCTCCTTATAAGTACCGTACCAATGGTGGGGGTCTCCTCTCATAGACAACCTCAAATGGAGATGAACCTGTAGACATATGGAAGGTGGTATTGTACCACAGTTCTGCCCACGAAATCCAATAAGACCAATTCCTAGGTTGTTCGGAAGCAAAGCACCTCAAGTAAGTTTCCAAACACCTGTTGAGAACTTCCGCTTGTCCATTCATTTTTGGATGATAAGAGGAGCTCATTTCAAGCATATTACCCTGCATACAAAACAACTCCCTCCAGAAAAGACTAATAAACAAAAGGTCACGGTCACCAATGATGGATTGTGGCACTCCATGTAGGCGTACAACTTTTTTAACAAACACCTCAACCACAGTTTTTGCAGCATAAGGGTGCTTTAGTAGGATAAAATGGCCATATTTAGATAAACGATCCACCACTACCAACACTGCTTCATACCCCTTAGATTTAGAAAGTCCGATAATAAAATTGATAAGGACTTCAAGAGAACCAACCTCAAAAGCTAGCTTATGAGGGTGGAGAGCCCAAAGTCTTTATAAATCCCACACTAATTTTGTATTTAATCGATGTGAGATTCAAGTCTCATACCTTGCAATTGGATCAAACCGTAAGATTCGTCCCATCATAAGGACCAATGTCATCGTTGGTCACGGCTGACACTTTCAGTGTCACCACTTCATGGGCCACCACTCCGAGATCCTTGTTGGTCACGGCTGGCACTCCCAAGCCACCACTCCAAGGCCGGATCTGATACCAATTGATAAGGACTTCAGGAGAACCAACCCCAAAAGCTAGCTTATGAGGGTGGAGAGCCCAAAGTCTTTATAAATCCCACACTAATTTTGTATTTAATCGATGGGGATCTAAGTCTCATACCTTGCAATTGGATCAAACCATAACAAAAATCCATAGAAATGTCTTCCTAAATTTGATTCGGAATAGGCAAGGGTTGTAGTATACCCCCAGGAAATGTGGCAGCATATTTCTACCGTTGACAAGCATCACAAGACTTGACGAAATCCTGAATGCATTTCTTCTTTCCAATCCAATACAGATTGCTCGTGATTCTCCTATAGATCGTAGATAACTTGAATGCCCTCCGATAGGGGAAGAATGAAATTCCTTTAAGAGGAGTGGAATAAACATGGATGTAGCTGAAATCACAACCCGCCCTTTGTACAATAGAACCCCTTGATGCCATAATCCTTTATAATTCCACACAACATGGGATCTTGCTGCACCTCCTGATGGAGGGTTCGGCCATCTGCCCACCGTGGATAAGAGATGATAGTTTTTAGCTCCCTTCATCATACACTCGTGACAACGCATCAGCCGCCTTATTTTCTGGTCCTGGTTTATAAATGACCTTAAAATGATAGCCCAAAAGCTTAGCCATCCAACATTGTTGATCTGTAGTCTTCACCCCCTGTTGCAACAAATGTTGAAGACTTTTTTGGTTTGAATATACCACAAATGATCTGCCAAGCAAATAATGACCCCAATGCTGCACTGCCAACACCAAAGCCATTAGCTCCTTCTCATACGCCGATTTAAAAAAAATCCCCTCTAAAAATGCCTTATTATAGTAGGCTATCGACCTCCTGTTTTGCATCAACACTGCACCCAGTCCCTTTCCTGAAGCATCACATTCAATCTCAAAGAGTTGGGAAAATTTTGGAAGAGCTAATACTGAAGATGTAGTCAACACCTTTTTTAGGGCCTCAAAGGACTCTAAGGCCGCTTCATTCCAATGAAACCCCTCTTTCTTTTTTAGATCTGTAAGTGCCTTGGCTATTTTGCCATGGTTCATGATGAACTTACGATAATACCCCGTCAACCCTAAGAAGCCCCATAGTTCATGATGAACTTACGGTAATACCCCGTCAACCCTAGGAAGCCCCTCACCCCCTTAACATTTCAAGGAATAGGCCAAGTTAAAACACTTTTAATCTTTGTGGGATCAGCCGTTACCCCCTCACTGGAAATAACATGACCTAAATAGTACACCGACTGTCTCCCAAAATTGCACTTCTCTCTGTTTACCACAAACTGATTCTTTTTTAAAACCTTCAATACGCTTGATAAATGCAAAAGATGAGTATTACAATCAACACTATACCAGAATGTCGTCCAAAAAACAAAACAAACCTTCTAAGAAAAGGCCTGAAAATGTCTTTCATTGTAGATTGGAAGGTAGCTGGTGCATTGGTCAATCCAAATGACATTACTAAAAACTCTTAGTGGCTATCATGTGTTTGGAAAGCTTGTTTTCTGGACGTCTTCATTCTTGACCCTGATTTGGTGATACCCAAATTTGAGATCTAACTTAGAGAAGAAATAAGCACCGTGCAACTCATCTAAAAGTTCATCCAACACCAGAATAGGATATTTGTCTAGTATTGTGGCCTTATTTAAGGCCCTATAATCCACACACATTCGCCATGAAGCATCTTTCTTCTTCACCAAAATTACGGCACTGGAATAAGCACTTGAGCTAGGTCGTATGATGCCTAATTGTAACATTTGCTGAATCTGTTTCTCAATCTCATCTTTATTATGGTGTGAGTATCTATAGGGTCTCAAACTAATTGGACCTTGTCCTTGTTGTAAAACAATAAAATGAGAATGATTCCTTTGAGTACCTCTGGGAATTTGTCCAGCACCAGATTCAACTCCTGTTGTTCTTTACCGCCAAGTTGTGTCTGATGCTCCATTCTTCTTGCAACTAATTCAACTGATCGAAAGCACCCTGTAAACTTGCTAGTAGGCTATGCAAAGGTACTGGACCCTCGTAATACAAGCTTCCCCTTCTCTATATTGCCCTTGTTTCTGCCTTGCCACACAACTCCATAGCTTGACCAGCATATTGGAATTGCATGGTCATCTCCTTCCCATCCACGATGACTTTCCCCAATGTCTGGAACCAAGCAACCCCCAAAATGACATCCATTCCTCCCAAATCCAGTATGTAAGCATCTATCTTCAAGTCCAGCTCCTCCAACCGAATAGGAACCCCTATACATCTTCCCTTAGTCGTTAACTTATGGCCATCGCCCAATCTGATTCCCAAAATCTTTGTCAACTCTATAGTTAACCCAAAACTAGTAGCTAATTTAGGGGAAATAAAATTGTGGCTTACTCCACTATCCACCAATACCACAATAGGAACCCCCTGTATTCTCCCTTCCAACCTCATGGTTTTAGTTCCAAATACCAGTGCCTTATTCACCCCGAACACCCGCATGGTTCAACATCCTAATGCTACCACTCCTTCCTCTTCGTCCTCTGCCTCAATGGCTATTATTTTCGTTTAACGTTTCATTGTCATCCAAAACCAGTAATCTTAGTTGTCTCTCCAAACACTGGTGTAATGGGTGAATCTCTCCCCACATCAAAAACAAAGTCCCTTAGCCTTTCTATCCATGAGTTCTTGGTATGAGATGTGACGCAGCCCCTATTTCTCTCTATCGACACCCTCCTTTCTCCCTTTGATCGCCTTATAGGTGCCATCATGGAGGGTGCAGAAGCTTGGTTCTGAGCCGGGGCATTGGGTCGGTACCCAAGTGGCTCTCGGGTTTTACCCGCTCCATATTCCCCAGGAAAATCCGCTCAACCCGTGGGGCTTGTATGACCGGACTTCTTAGGGTTCGTGTTAACCCGATAATGGCTCCTAAAATGGCCATCTTAGTGTTGACTCCAGGCGCAATGTTGAGAGACCTAGCTCTTGCTACCTCCTTGCTCACCGCACACCTCTTCTTCCACAACACTTGCTATTTTCATCGACTGATACCTATTCATCGGACTGAACGTGCGCACCCTTCTAATATCCGATCTCAACCCACTCATGTTATCCCATAAACTGTTCCTCTGGTAAACGACCCACTTGGGACGATATGAATTCAAAAGCCTCGATGTCCTCTTCAACTGTATCAATTTGTCGCAGGTCAGAAAATTCTTCGAATGGATTCTCAAACCTCCTCCCTCCATATCGGTCTATTAAAGCTTTCTTAAACTTCTCCCAATTCAGTTCTACCTCCATCTCTCTCGGAAGGTTAAACCAATGAATGGTTGATCCCTCCATACTTAAAGAGGGTCAGTTTGGTTTTTACCTCCTCTGAGGTATTATGAACCTCGAAGTATACTTCTGCCTTAGTGATCCACCCCGCAGGATCAGACCCATCAAACATGGGTAGTTCAACCTTATGTACAGGCATTCAATATTCCTCCATATAGGCAGAGGACTGCTCCAATTGCATGGGCTGTTGAGGATGCTGATTAATCCTTTCACTAGTTTGCCCCTTCCCCATGGTATCACTCCCCTATCCTTCTTCTGGTCTCTTACCCATCATCTTACTCATTTCTAGCAGCAATGCTCGCGGCATTTCCCCCATGGCCATTCTCATGGATGATTGAATATCTTCAACACCAGCCTCCAAACTGGCCATACTAGATTCTAACAAGTCTACTCTATCGGACATCTTTGATGGCATGAATGTAGAACAAATCCTCCCTTCCTAGTATCCGGCAGGTCGAACCAATGATAGAACTCTAGTTTTTTAGCACTAGAGTAAGTCTATATTATTGAAAAGTATTGTATTGTTATTACAGTGCTGATTCTAAGAAACACCCCCAAAGCTAAATGATCCTCAGAAAGAACAATCCTCTTTCTGCCTACAATAACTTTCTCCCCCTTCCTCCTCACCAACCTCTCAGCCTCAAAACCACCTAGTCCGAAACATTCTGTTTTGCCAACTCAACCACTAACTAACTCCCCTCTACACCTTCTTTCTTTCTCCTCAGGTATGCTCTCCATATCATAGCTTATTCCCTTTTTTGTTATTCTCCCCCATTCCTAAATTATCCTCAGTCCTAACAGTATAAAATAAAAGTGTAATATGCTCCTATTATGCATAACAGGATATAACAAATTCTAGGCCATATTAGAGGCAGATATGTCATGTATTCAGATTTATTACACCGGTAGAAATTTTAAAGACACGAGCTTCTTGAAGAAACTAAGATTAATCACTAGAGCATTCTATAAGACATGATATCAAGTGTGTGAATTAGCTACCCATAAAAGTTCTGAATGCCACAGCCACACAAATGAAAACAAGAGTTCAAACAAAGCAACACCATTTCTTTCCCAAGTCCATCCAAACTACTCGATTGTGCACAATCCCCAGGACCCCAAAGAGAGAAATTAAAAAAAAACATAAATGGCTAAATTGGCAAGCAAACATCCAATTTTAAGGTTTGCCTGACAATATCATTACCCTGCTTGAATTCACACTATACTTGCAAAAATGACAACAAATTTAGATTTCAAAATACAAGCTAGGTATTTAGAAGCATCTTAAATAAAAAAGGAAAGTAGAGATTCCATATCGATAGTTTATCAACAACTTATTTTGGAAAATGTAGAAACAACTAGAAAGCTGCAGAATGGAGGTCTAGAAGCAGAAATAGATACGTTTTCTCCCAAAGAACATGTTGATAAATAAAATACAAATATCTATCCTTAACCTGCATGATTACTTAACAGATGTCAACCTCGTTACATAGCAAATAAACATTGACAACACTGCTTCAAAAAACATGCAAATTTATGATAGATGGAAACTCCATGACCTTCGTCTAGACGTAGACATATCATCTCTTTGAGATGGAATCAAATGATGAGGCAGTTGCTCTTTTGACTCTACATGCGCCTGAATCAAAGGTTCAACAACCTCCAAAGTAGGACGAAATCTTGGAGGAAGCAAAAATACTTTGTCCCCACTTTCATTGAGATTTAAGGAAACAAAAAGCTTCTTTAGATGCTTGATCAGAGACTTTTCAGATATGCCCTTTATGTCAACAGCTTGTCCATCATCAATCATTTGCAGAAGCTATGTTAAAAAAAAAATGATTCAGCGAGAATCAACAAAAATGCATGCCACCAGACACGAAAAAGAGTCTAGTTAAGTTTACTATGTACTAATGGACATCTGAATTAGAAAACTAGTTACAACATTATAAAAAATAAGAAATTTTGACGTTGGTCAAAAAATCACTATGATCATATCAACCATATAGCTGGAATTTCAAGCACCCACTAAGCTTTTCCAGTCAAGAGTAGTTTCCTATGAATATGAAGTCTATGAGAAATCTCTAATTTCTAAGATAAATTAAGAGCGCGCCCCCATCTGAGCTCATCTAACGATTGTTCTTGGAAAAAGATTTCTTTTCTTTTCTCAACTATTAACAAAATCACCATAAACAATCCTAGCAGAGAATAATCCCAGACAGGTCTCAAAGCAGACCCCATTTCCAAAACTGAGAAAGGAATCGCAATCACCTGTTTCAAGTCATCGCCAACATTAGGAAACTCCCTCAACATCTCTGCCACCACAGCTTCTGGATCATTTCTCAATCTCTCCTCACCCTCCAACACGGACCCGGACCCGGACCCGGACCCGGATTCAAAATCATGATCCATCTTCTTCTTACCCTTACTCGACTTCCTTTCCTTTTCTCTTTTCCTTCTCTCTCTTCTCTCTCTCCTCTTCCACTTCTTCTCTCTCCTTGAACTCCTGTCGCAGCTTCGTCTGTCTTTCTTGTGGTGGCGACATCTTCTGCTCTCGGATGACGTATCAGAATAATTGCCAGAGGTGGACGATGACAAGGGTGTGTCATCTCTGCGCTTCCTCTTGCTTTTGCTCCCCATTTTCAACGAGCCTTGGACTTTCGAGTTTCCAATTGTATAAAATATAAAACCAGGGCAGGCGAAAGGTTAAAAAGGTCATCCGGAGTTTATTATTAAACGGGCGATTAGTTCGCATAACGGAATATTAGTTCGCACGACGGAATAAAAACAGAAATAGAAATGAATATAATTGTAATTATTAGTTAAGAGAAATCAATGATTACTATTATCATGTCAAGGTTGTTTTGTAAAAAATATTAAAAAATAAAAATTTATTATATTTTAATTAATTAATTACAATATGTTGATTAATTAAAATATTGTAATTATTAATTAATTAATTATATTTTAATTTATTAATAATTAATTAATTACAATATTTTAATTAATGAATGAATTATATTTTAATTAATTATATTGTAGTTAATTAATTAATAATAATATTTTAATTAATTATATTGTAATTAATTAATTAACTATAATATTTTAATTAATGAATAATTATATTTTAACTACTTATATTTGTGGTGAAGAAGGGCATTATGCCAGAGAATGTCCTAAACAAAAAGGTAATATTGCTAGAGCAGCAATAGTGGATGGATTATCACTACCTGAAGATTGGGATGTAATATCGGTAGATATGGATGAACCAGATAGTGATGGAATCTGTTCAGTATCAGAAAGGAGAAAATCAGGATTATTTAATAGTATTGAATACATTGACAACTGATCCTTCAGAAACATTATATATGGCTACTGATAAACCAAAATATAATTGGTTAGAAAAAGTGCCATTATCTCCAGAAATAGAGTCATGTAATCATACATGACAATATAATCAAGAAATAGAAAACATTGATTATATTATTTGCAAATTCTGCAAATCTAGAACAAATGACAGAATGAGAATACATTGTCCAAAATGTAAACTCACAGCATGTGCTTTTTGTGCACAAATACATTTGG
>JANIIA010000003.1:45540656-45559461 GCA_027478495.1 Erythroxylum alaternifolium | reverse complement strand
GTTTCTCTTTATTTGTGTATTTATTTTAATTTTATTTACATACTCTTTTAACATGTTATTTTATTTACATAACCTTCCCCAGTCAGGTATTCTCCATTCCTGATATTTTCTTTTACTCTCTGTTTTTTCTATACCTTGCATCATTCGTATATTGTCTCATTTGCATGTGGGTTCACCGGAAACAGCCTCTCTATTATGTAGGGGTAAGGCTGAGTACTATCGAACCTTCCCAAACCTCGCTTCAATGCGGGATTTCAGACTGGGTGATGATGATGATGAGGATGGTATATAATATTGGCATCCTAACCTACACCCATAAATAATCTATTTAGGATTTATGGGTTTCTAAATAGTGACAGTAATTCTTTTCAAAAAGAGTGTTACTTCGTTTTATATTTTACGTGTATAAAGAATTTATTAATGAAGTAGAAAGTCAACCTTATTTATCACTATAATCGCACGGATGTATGGTTCAGAGAAAACGAAATTCATATTGTATCTAAGTTTATTAGAGAAACAATTTCAATGCAAGAATTTAAAGTTAATCAATGAACGTGAGTCCATAAAAGGTAAGAGAATAAGATGTTTTAATGCAATTTTATTTGTTTTTAAAATATTTAAAATTTTATATATTTAGTTTGTTTTGAATTAGTTTTAAAAAAATATTTATATACTCGAATGTTAAATATGTCATAATACGTCAGTTTTATCCGTATTTACTTGGCTCTATTTCTTTTTTGGCAAGGTGGCTTGTACTTCTGATTTATGGTAAATGCTAGACTGCTATCAATGTCATGTCACCGAAGCTTAACTTTAACTGATGATAGTTGACCATGTGTCGCAATTTTAAATGTACCTTTTTAGCTTTTACCAAATTCTTCCCATCCTTAAAGGATGCTCAGTCTCCGATTTTCCAACTAGCGTAATTTATACAAACTGTACGAAACTTGACAAAAACAGTAAGTGTCCATATTCGTGGAACTGTTGAAGCAATAATGGTGCTCTGGTTCTTGTCAAACATTAGTGGGTGATTACATGATTCCATTTTATAGCTTGTCTGACGGTGACTCGGTGTTCTATTAGGATATGCCTAGAAGGCGAAGAAATAAAAAAGATTAAATTATTGACTTGGAGGATAATAATTGCTAAATGTGAGTCGTGTGTGGAGGCCACCTTGAAATTTTCTACGTACTTTTAACTTCAATTATACAGTAGAATTGTTTGAGAGGAAATATAATTATTCTTTGATTTATTAATTTTAATATATGTTTTCAATGTTAATTATTTCTAAAACATTGACTAATCAAAATTCAACTGAATTGATAAAAAATTTAAATAACTTGACATTATATTTGTCCAAGTGTGCAAACTATTCGTCAATATAAGTGTCCCTTAATTATATTGGCTATTACGTCACTACGTGTGCTGTATGATCCTGACTTTGTGAAAATGTCATTCTCACTCTCTTCCTATTTTAAATTGAGATATTCTTGAATAAAAATTACAAGAGTTTTGGTATACTAAAAGAATTTTATAAAAATCTCTTTAATAAAAAAACAAGAAAAAAGATAAAGGTAACAATAATAATCAAAGAAGGAAGAAAAAGAGAAAAATCATCCAAATTTGAATTAATGTTCATGGGTGAAAATTGTAGTTATAGTCCTCTAAAAAGTATCTTCTTTGTTCAAATTATAGAGCAATATTTTACAAACTCTCAAATCAAATTTGAGCTCAATTCAACGTTGAATGAATTCAGATAAGACGGAAAGTCAAAATTAGTTCAACAAATTTTTCTATACTTTTTCATCTTTCCTTACTTCCTTTTTTGCCAACTCTTATACTCACCATTAATCCAACTATAAAGACTAAAAAGGGTTAATTAAAATCCTATAATGAGTTCCTAAAAATGATGAATTTCTATATATAAAAGAGAAAAATCCTTAACCTAACAATATACATCAAAATATGTGGAGGAGATCGCCATCGGGACGATTAAGTAATCTGCATCAAACTTCTGTTTTACTAGAGACTTGATCATTATTTCAAAACCAATGTCATCCATAGAAATCTTCTGTAGTTTAAGTAACCTAAAATCTAAAATATCTCTGTATTAATAGTATCTAACATCAATATGCTTTGAGCTATCATAGAACATGGAATTCTTGGCAAATTGCAATGCACTATGACTATTATTATATAGCATGTAACTATCTTGTATATTGTCACACTCCTTCATGTATCTCTTTATCCATATCATTTCTTTACTACTTTTATAGTTAAAGAATCATTTCATTTTTGTAACTTGGATTACCAATATACAACCTCCTACAAAGATAATCTAATAACTTGAAGTAGGCCTTCTTATATCTATTTCTCTTACTATATCTGGATTTGTGTATGTAAAAAGAATAGGTTTCTCTATTCCAAAATACAAACTCAAACCAGAAAGTCCATAATTTAATGTTTTCTTCTAAGATAGCTTGAGCAATATCAAGTCTTGTGCTAACTATTTCATGCATCAAACTACCTACAAATAAAGCATAATTGATGTGAATCCACATAAGAATATACTTTAAAGAACCCACGTATAAGTTTGAAATAAACTAAAAAAACTAAAACATGGGATAGGTGTAGCTATTAATACAAACGAAATTATTTATAATATTATTGAGATAAAAACAAGACAACTCTTCTAATCAATGTTTTAAATATTGGATTTGAAATTAAATTGATAAGATATGAGGATTAAAAGTTTACAGTTTTAATTAGTACTATCATAAAATAAGTATATGATAAAAAAGATTAGAGAAGGAGATTATCTTTTCATATTGAAGTTTAGCTAAAAAAAGAGACTTACAAATGAAAATTAATTGATTTATTTTGATTTAGGTTAAAAGAACATTTTAAACCCTGATGTTTACACCAAAATCTAAGTTAACCCTAATGTTTCAAAGCGCTCAAGTTCAATCCAATGTTTACAAAACATTCAAACCAAATCCTACCTGGACAAAAAATCTAACGAAGGTCAGACCCTATTAGTTAAATGCTAAGTGACTTTTTTTTTATTTTGCATTATAAGTGGGACCTATACTAACCGATGTTTGAAATAGAATATTTGGAATTCAGTATCGATGCAAGTACACTCCGTTAGTAAAATAGGAACGTTCAACATAAAATAACAACAAATTAAATATAATAGTGGTAAAAAAGGAACATACCCGAGTTTGTCGCATGGTATTAAGCGAGGTTTTGGCGACTTCTGGGTTGGCTGTGATGTTGGAGTTCACAATTTTGGCTTCACTAGCATTGGAAGTGAAGACAAAGAACCTAGAGAAGTTGTTGGCACTTCTTAAAGAATTGAAATGGGAAGTAATTAGTGTAGGAGCTTTTATAGTAGAAGGAAAAGAAGAATGAGTGTAGGTGGAGAAGAGATAAGAGAAAGAAGGTACTCTGATTTACCTTTGTATTGTAGTTAACATTTGCATGGTTTTGGTACGTTTATGAGGGAAATGGCTGAGAGAGTGATAATGCACGTGAATGGTTTCCATAGAAGCCAAGAAGCTATTGGACTAAAGAAGATGGAAGAAGATTGTTATGAAGAGTGCCAATATTCCAAATGTCACTTCTTTGACCACAAACAGAAGATGGTCGTGCCCATCCTACTCTAATACCAATTTATTTGCTTTATTTTCTTTTAAATTTACAAACTTTGCTTTCATGTAATTTGTTGTTGTATGCAAGGTTTTGAATTTTATAGGCAAGAAAATAGTACAAAATTTTGTTATTTAGTATCAACCATCTATACTGGGTGGTACCGACAATTTCATCTGGTACAAGCTAGTACTGGAAGTATTTGAAATATCGACCAAATATCAATTGGTACCATAAAGTTTAAAAAGTTTAGGGACTTATTTGTAAATTAAAAATACTTTACAGTTTACACTATCTCAGTCTCCTCTCTGTCTCTAGCCGGTGTGCCACTGTGCCTAGCCCAACCCCAGTGTCTTATTTGCGGGCCACCGCCTACCATTACACCATGCATCTCTACCATCTAATTTCTTGCCCAACTGCTCTCCCCAACCGCCTACCCAACCACTCTCTGCACCACTCTCTCCAGTTCAACTGCCACCATCTCTAATCCCTCTACTCTCTCTCCTCATCACCACCCACTGTCATCGTAAACTTTGTCTAAATTGATCCTCTCCAGTGACAAGTCAATCGATGTTTTTATGGGTTTTATGATCGGTACACGTAATAATAACATATTGGCGAGATGGGGTTTTTGTGGTTTTGGTTTTCACCTAGGAAAGTATTGCATGCTTGGAGGTTTCTTTTAGACCTATATAGTGAAAGGTTAAAGTGCGGTTGGAGGTTATATATAGGACCTTTGAACTATGGTTTTGACCAGCGAGAACTCAATTGGTGTTAGAGAGTCAAGTGGATGCTGGTTTTGGTATGTAGTGGAAATAGATAGGCTGTAAAAAAGAAATGTTACACAATTCTATTTTAGGCATTATTTGTATTTTAATTTACTTGGGTTATTCTTTCTTATAAGGAAGTTAATTTGGTATAGGATTGTACTATCTTAGAATATGTGGCATTGGAAGTTAAGATATTTGTGGAAGGAAAGAATCCTAAAGAATCAAGAATCCTAAATGAGGTTGGATTTTGCTAGAAATCAAGAAGGGTGTTCATAGTGTGACATACATATATTGACTTTTACTCGACCGTGTGTTGTGTGAGCTCTAAGTGAGAGATTAAAAAGTACACAATAGATTTTTTGTTTAAAGGCATTCCATGGTGTGACATATATCCATCAAATTTTGCAACTGCATTTTGTGTGTGCTTCCATGATTAATTACATGTTTTTATGATGATTTTTGTTATTGCTATTCGTGGGTTTCTTCGGTGATCAATTAAAAGGTTCATAGCAGACTTTTGTTGTACAACTCCCCGAGATTATGGTTTATGCAACTGCACATATAGGGGAGTGTTTTATGACTCAAGTATTCTTTTGTTTCTTGTCATTATTGATTTAATCACTTGAGATATTGTTTTCATTTTTATTCCAATTCATTATTTCAAAAATTCTCTGATGAGATTAGCATGAGGTAGTCATACTATTGGGTGTGAAATACTTTCACGGGTGTGAGTACAAGTGGATAGCGTTAAGGAGTGAGTGGTGTCAGCTCCGTAATAGCCTTGTGTAAGATTATTGTACTTCAATGAAAGTTGATTAATCTAGATAAGGGCCCTGTAGATATAGACCATGTATGCTAAACTGTTTTGACAAATTTCTAATGATGATTTAATTGCTACACATTAAGTTTTTCTTCTTGTGATTAAATTCTGGAAAAATCGTAATTGTTATTTTAATTGCTTTCTAATAAACAATTGTCAGTTTCAGTTTAAAGCAACTGTGGAAAAACAGGAATTTTGCGGAACTACTTCGATCGTCGAGTTTTTCAATTAGTATCAGAGCAAGGTTCACCTCATCAAAACTTGGTGTGTCAAGTTGGTAAAGATTAGTGTTATGCACTTATGGCTACTAGAGAAGGAGCGACGATTACAAGACCACCTTTACTAAATGGCTCTAACTATCCTGTTTGGAAATCGAGAATGAAAATGTTTATTTAAGCATAAGGGAATAAAGCCTGGACTTCAGTGTTGAAAGGCTGGACTCATCCTTTGACAACTAATGAAAGAATGAAGCAGTAACTAAAGATTCATCTGAATGGATTTGGGTTGAAGAAGAGGAAGCACTTCGTAACTTTCAAGCAATGCATGCAATTTTCTGTACTATAGATGAAGGACATTTTAGTTTGATATCAGCATGTGAATAAGCAAAAGAAGCTTGGGATACATTAAAAACATACATGAAGGATCACAATCAGTGATAGCATCAAAAATTCAAATATTGGATACTAAATTTAAAGAACTTAAGATGGAAGAAAGTGAAACTATTGGAGACTTTCATGAGCAACTGCATGATATGTCCAATCAAGACATCAACTTGGGAAGAAGTATTCAAATGCGAAACTTGTCAAGAAAATCTTGAGATCGTTGCCTCCTAGATTCATACCAAAAGATTGTAGCTATTGAAGAAGCTCATGATATTAATGAGTTATTTTTAGATAAGGTAATTAGAATTCTCACAAACTATAAGATGAACCTATTGAGAGACAAGCGTGAGAAGAACAAAGGATTGGCGCTGCAAGCTAAAATCGTAAATTTGTGAATGATTTAGGAGACAACTCTAATGAAAATGAAGATCTGGTGTTGCTGACAAGAAATTTCAATTAGTGACTAAAGAAGGTAAAGAAAGATAGACCCGAGTTCAGATAGAATTGTATGAGTTCATCAAACTATAAATTCAAACAGCAAGCAAAAACTCAAAAAAGTGATAAGAAGTCAAAGATGATACAATGTCATGAGTGTTAAGGTTTTGGGCATGTGCAAGCAGAATATGCTAATACTCTTAAAAGGAGAAAAGGGAAATCTTACACTAGCACTTGGAGCGAAAACGAATATGAAAGTGAGTATGGTAGTGAAGAAGAAATTGTTAGTCATCAGGCTGTGTTGGTTGTTTTATATAAAGAAAATCCAGTTGCTTGGTTAGTAACAACCAGTGAAGAAATTAATGATGAAAATATAGATGTTTCAGTAATAAACTCTAATTCAGACAGCGACGGCGATGACATTGACTCAAAATTTAAAAAGGAAGATGTATGCAAGGCCTATGAACTGATGTATAGCAAATGGGTGAAGATGTGTATGCAAAATGAGAGTTTTAAAAGGGACAATTCTACCATGAAAGATGTCGTTCAATATTTGGAGATGATATTATTATCAGCAATAGATGAACTTGATGAAACAAAGCTAAAGCTGATCAATACAGAGAAAGGAATAAGAATGTTGAATGGTGGTATAGAAAAGCAAGATAAATTGCATGACATTGGCAAAAACAAAGGGGATTTTCAAGGTGTTAGATATAATGGTGAATGTTCTCAAGTGAATAATGAGCAAAATGGTGACATTAGATTTGTTAAAGAAGTAAGATCAAGTAAGCAAGGAAAAATTTCAAAAAGAAGCAGAAAGTTTATACCTACATGTCACTTTGTAGCGTAATAGGTCTCATAAGGCCAAATTGTTACAAGCTTATACAATTGCTATTCCATAATGCTCAAAACAAAAAATCCAGAAATTCTTGGAAGAATTTTCATCAGTAGAGGACACCAAAGTAGATTTGGGTTAAAAAGAACCAATCGCAAGCACTTATGGCTCTGAAATCAATGCATGCTACTTCTCATAATGGATGGTATTTTGATAGCGGGTGTTTAAGGCATATGACAGGTGAAAGAAGTTATTAGATGAATTATCAAAGTTGTATAGATGGTCACGTCATATTTAGTGATGGGAAGAAAGCAACAATAATTGGTAAAGGCACTCTTTGCGTGGATGGATTGCCTCATTTTGAAAATGTACTTCATATGGATGGTTTAAAAGCTAACTTTGTGAGTATTAGTCAGCTTTGTGATGATGGGTTGTTAGTCAAGTTTATTAGTGATAAATGTAAGGTGTTAAACTAATAAGGAGATTGTATAGTAAGCGGTAGAAGATCGGCGGATAATTGCTACATGTTGCAGGTTATTACTTCTTATAATCTAGCAATATATGATAATATGAATCTATGGCACCAAAAGCTTAGCCATGCCAATTATGACCTCATCAACAAGTTAAGCAAATCTGAGGCGGTAAGAGGACTATGATGAACAAAGATGACGAGAGGATTCTCAGTAGGTGTCAAAGGAAAATAAACGAGAATACCATATAAGAAAGTAAGAAATGTTATAACTTCTCGAATACCGAAATTAATTTATATGGATTTGGTAAGCCCAACACAAATGCAACAAGCTAGTGTTGGTGTGATGAGGTATTTCTTGACATGTGTTGATGATTACTCAAGATATACATGTGTAGCTTTCTTAAAAGAAAAATTAAATGTATTTGAGGCATTTAGAAGCTTATGTGTGGGGATTCACAACTCATGCTTTGAGCCTCTATTACCAAAGATAGAAATGTGGTAAAAAATCATGTGGGTCTCTTGTCTAAGGTACGAGATGATTTCTTTCAAGTGGCTAATGTAGGCCAACCTATTCAACGAAATTACATAACGGAAAAGGTAAGTTATATTCCTATCTCATCACCCAAAACTCAGGGCTATTGATGATTTCTGTATTATAGATAAATATGCACATTACATATAAGAAAAATGTTTACAAAAAAAGGTTTCAAGAAGTTAATGTCTAGGCTTTCTAGGTTTTCTAAAGTACAGGTGATTGGTGTGTATGTGGTTTTTCCTTACTTGTTGAATAGTAAACTTGATGTGAAAATAAGGCTATGATGATTTGAGAGTTCTTTCTGAATTTTGATTGACGGAGTTATGTCGAGAAAATGTTGATCCTTAGTTGGAGATCTGTTGGAAGATTCAGTTTTTTCAATCAAAGTTTTTTAAGTTTTATTCTAGTGAGATGAAGTGGGAAAACTTGAATGATCATATAAATGGCATGAAAAATGTGTTGGTGATCATGTTTGTTGAGTGGTTATCAATTCTTTTCGCTACGTATTACAGAGATCCAAAGTTTTTGTTAATACGGATAAACTAGATGTCGTTTATGAGAGGGAAAAGGCTGAGTAGCTACTGCTAAAGCCAAGCAATACTCATGCAATTATTTTCTATGACCTCAAAAAGGTGAATCCAAGTAAAGATGGAAACCATGAGAAAGTTGCAGTTAGAGGATTATCTCTTGCTTTACCTCGAGCAGAGTACTTTGGTATGCTTGGTCCAAATGGTGTAAGGAAAACCTCTTTTATTAGTATGATGATTGGACTCACGAAACCAACCTCAGGGACAACATATATTCAGAGTTTGGATTTACAGACTCAGGTAGATTGTATTTATACTTGTATGGATAGCATGAGGAGGGACAACTTGCTATTTTCGACTTGAGATATTCAATTTTGATTTGGACAAGAAGGTGATATCAGTTCATAGTTTACTAAGACATTTTGGATTGAGTGATGAAGAGTTGTAAACTATTATTCAAAAGTGTTCCCATGTAATAGGAAGAAAAAATGGTTAATTTACACTATGTGATAAGAGCTTTGGACCTACAGTTTGGTTTTTCAATGAAATCAAGAAAGGAATTCATCCATTGTGCTAGTTATTCCATGAGTGATTTTAATAAGGACATTGATGAAGAGTATAGATCTGTTGTCCATACGAGGAATAAGCTTGACCTTGCTCATGGAATAGGATTTGCATAGAATGCTTTATGTGTGAAGATCTTTGTTCATTTACATGGCACTAGTATATAATTGCAGGAAAGATTTGATTGTCTTCTCAATGTTGGGGTTTAGTTTCTCAAATGTCTGTAGTATGATCATTAGAGCACCAAAGATCATGAACCGAACCCCATTAACGATAATCGACAAGGTCAACTACCTGCTCCGTGAGATGGGTTGCTCTTTACATGATCTTGTTACTTTTCCAGCATTTTTTTGTTTTGACTTTGAAAAATGCATAAAACCTTGATATAGATTCCAAGAGCTGGTTATGGAAAAGGGTTTGTGTACACTTAAATACTCCGTTGCAAGGTCTTTAAGTACCTCAATAATTACTCAATTTTTGCATGCTCAAAGTGTTTCTCATGTTGATTTTGAGGCCCTTGAGATTGATTGCATTGAAGGCATTTTTCACAAAGGTATGACTGCTCTTCAACAACTCAAGCAACAAGTTATTCGTTTTGCTTTTTCCCATGATTTTTTGATTCAAGGCAATCCATGGTGTGACATATATCCTTTGATTTTTGCAACTGCGTTTTCAGTGTGCTTCCGTGATTAATTAAATGTTCTTATGATGATTTTTGTTACTGTTGTTTATGGACTTCTTCAGTGGTCAATTCAAAGGTTCACAACACATTTTTGTTGGACGACTCTCTAAGATTATGGTTTAATGCGACTGCACATATAGGGGAGTGTTCTATGACTCAAGTGTTCTTTTGTTTATTATAATTCGTGATTTAATCACTTGAGATATTATTTTCATCTTTATTCTCATTCATCGTTTCAAAAATCTTCTGTTGGTATTAGCATGAGGTGGTCATGCTATTGGGTATGAAATACTTTCATAAGTGTGAGTAGAGTGAATAGCGTTAAGGATTTAGTGGTGTTGGCTCCGTAATAGCCTTCTGTAAGACTATTGTACTTCGGTGAAAGTTGATTAATCTGGGTGAGGCCCTGCAGACGTATACCGTGTTTGCCAAACTACGTTAACAAATTTCTGGTGTTGATTTATTTTCTGCACATTAAGTTTTTCTTTTTGTGATTAAATTCTGTAAAAATCGTAGTTGTTAATCTAGTTGCTTTGTGATAAACAATAGTCAGTTTCAGTTTGAAGTAACTGCGGCAAAACCGAAATTTTGCGAAATTACTTCGACCTTGGGGTTTGACAAGAAGGACAAGTAGGAGATGAGTGTTGTTTTCTATTTAAAGAGCCATAGGTTCACAGGAACAATTAACATCGAGATGTAATCGAAGTACCCATTTAAAGTTAGGTTGTGTTGAGTTTTGTATATTAAAAGGTGAAGTGTCAAGTGTTTAAAGAGTTTTGAGATGTGAAATTAAGTGGATTAATCATTTTCTATTATAATTTTTGTTTTAATATTTTTGAAAATTTTATGATGCTCTTATTTATCTCTTAATTTTTTGTTAGTTATATATATTGTAATATGATATATTTTTAAAGTTACAATTAGATGAGGAGCTATACTTATTACCTGGATGCTAATGGATGGTAATATGCAAGTATTGATTCGATTAGACAAATTGTAATGACTTGTTATTACAAAATGTATTTCTAATGAAAGAAGATGCTATATATAATTATCGGAATTTGAAATGTTGACAGGCCTTTCTTTTTTTGTCTATATTCTTTAGGAAAATATAAGCTTGCTACCTTTTACACCAGACTTATTAGGTTTATTAAATTGGAAAGAATAATTGACATTTAATGTTTAGCAAAATTAGAAATAATCATAATTAAAAGTAAAACATAATTAATGTGTATCATTAAAATCAAAATTTATTTACTCACTGTTTAATACCTTTTGGCATTATATATTGTTTATCATTAAACTCAAATTTTATTTGGTCATTATTTAAAAGTTGTCTTCTTTATTCGCCATTAATATATATATATATAAGCTTGCTACCTTTTACACTAGACTTATTAGGTTTATTAAATTGCAAAGAATAATTGACATTTAATGTTTAGCAATATTAGAAATAATCATAATTAAAAGTAAAAAATATTTAATACTTATCATTAAAATCAAATTTTATTTACTCACTGTTTAATATCTTTTGTCATTATATATTGTTTACATTAAAATCAAATTTTATTTGGTCATTGTTTAAAAGTTGTCTTCTCTATTCCCTATTGCTTAATATCTTTAGTTGGTTCTTCGACATGAACTTGTTGTAAATTGTAATTGTTACAAAGCCATTAATCTTTATTATTCTTTTTATTTGAAGTTTTTAGAGAATCATTGACATTTATTATTCTTTTTATTTGAAGTTTTTGTTAAATTATTATTTACTATATGATGAAATTGTAATATTTTAAATACTTTATATAGTTTTTAATTTTATATTTGTGTGATGATTAAATGATCATTTTTTAAGTTAATTGTGGTTATTATTTATATGTGAAATATGTGAAAAATATTATTAATAAAAATAAATAGTTTTTTGTTATTTTAAATTTCTATTATTATGATTTTTGGACATATGGTTGGTGTAAAATTATAAATTATATAGTACAATATATTAAATGATTATTTTGCAATTTTAAAAAATTTAGGAAATCTTTCATAAATTTAAAAAATTACCCAAAACGGTACCTGATATTGACCAGTACCGATATAGTATTTTACCAAAACTAAATGAGGTACATTACTGATATGGTATTCATAGCATTGGTTGTATGGTTATTAGTTTTTTTATTTTTTAGATCTAATATAAATATAAAAAGAATTGACATTTTATTTATTTGATAAAATTCAAGTGGTCTAGTATCAATGTTTTCAAAACTGAACCGGACATCGAATCAGTCGAAGAAAAGGTTTAAAGTTTAAAGGTTCAACCGGTAGTGAATCGCTATAAAACCGGTATATAATAAATAAGAAGTAAAACTTATAAGAATAAGTAAAAATAAAATATTTTATTGAAATAAAAAATTCACGTTATATAATGAACTAATAATAAATAATATGAGTATACTATAAAAATCAAAATTGTAGTTCTAGCTAGACTCTAACTTAAGGAAGGACAGGAAGAGGACGATTCAACCCAAAGCAATTCAACAAAACATGTTTAGGTTTAGGCCGCATATTCCAAGAGACGGGTCAGACCAGGCCATAGGCAGCCCAAGCCTAACCTATTGCCATCCCTGCTTCCATCAACAACATGTTAAATTCTAAAAGAATCAGCTTGACATAGACTTTAATACAGAAGCCTTAAGGCTGTTTATACACAATTAGCAATCATTGCCAGTATTTCAAAATGATAAGGCTCTGTAGAAATGAAACAGTAAGTATCTTAAAAATAACCTCTCATCATCCTTGTTGAAAATCAAAAGCTACTATTTGAAAATTGGAAGTCAAAATCAAACTAAATAGCATTTAATGTAAATAACAGACACTCCATAAAACCTGTCTCTGCAAATTTCATATATTAATGGGCACATTCACTACACCCTAAATCACCCTTCGTTGCCTTAAGTAGATGCTGCTACAACTCCCTTCTTCCTTGGTGCAGCTTCGGTACATAATCAAAGCCAAGAATAATATTAAAACCACAATAAACCACCATCTCAATATAAGGGAAAAAAAGTGCAGGATTGTAATAACTCAACCCCCGTAAGACGCACTATACTTTACCTTCTCTGAAACCACTCTTGAACCTGTGAGGAACACTATGAAGATACCTCATCCTTCCAGTTCCTGTGGTCTATCTCCGGATTGCTTTCATACTCTAGTTGTCTGAAAACGGAGAAAAAAGCACCAATCAACATACTTACAAACCAATTTTAAACAACGTGGAGACTAAAACAATAAATCACATGATCAAGTGATCAACAACTCAAATTCACTACTTCACATACCACCTCACACGAACAAAATTTCTTACATATCCATTCCAAATCATAGCCTAACTACAAGAAAAGGAAATAACTATACAAACTTGAGAAAGTCATCATTTAGGAATAACTTATTTAGACTTCACTTATAGTGTCCAAAGATGTGGAGCTTGTCCGATTCCTTTTCGGTATGTGATTCACACGATCACTACCCAGAAATACCTAAATCACAAAACCAAAGATATAAAAAAGAATTAGCAACATCCTTAAAAGAAATCAAACGTCAAACCAAACATAGATAAGAAATTTACCTACGGAAGATAGAGGTGATGAGATCTGCGAAGAGAAGAGAGTAGCGGTGAGCAGAGAGAGTCTCGTTTTTTAAGAGCCTAGCGAAGATGAAAGATGGCCAGAAATGGAAGATGAAGGCGAAATTTGGCAAAGATGGCAAAAAGAAAGCTGATTGTGCTGCGATGTAATCTGAGAAGAGAGAAGATGGTGGAGGTGATGGAAGATGGTGGAGGCGACGAGAGTTTGATTTGGGAAGATTCAATGTTTTACATTTTATCCTTATATTGATTAACCGATTTGACCGGTTCATTAAAAAACTAACTGGTTCTCTGATAAACCAGCCGGTTTTTATATACAGGGGTTATTAATTGGAACCGAACTAAACAACTGGTCAGTTCAGACTGTTTCTGGTCAAACTGGCCGGTCCGGTCTGATTTTTAAAACTTTGATTACGACACCTAACTGGTGAAGGTAGAAGCATCCATATGCAATGAGAGTGTTTCCCTAGGGCACGATGCATATGCCGTATGCGCCTAATTGTATGGAAAAGAATGATCAGATGCATATGTTAATTAATTATGAATCTAAATTATCGTGATCATCATTTTAATGATTTCTATAATTATTATAATTAATATTATCCAAATTAATTTTACACAACAACAAACGATTTATGATTTGCAAAGATAATCAATGTTAATTAAGATAATCACGAAAATAATTAAAATAACGACTTCATAACCTTTTTCTATTAATTAATTAAAAATGCATTATTCAAGAAGATCGTATATATACTTTAATTTTTCAGAGCACAAAAATTGGCATGGCAAAAGCGTGTGGTAGTTGACAAAAATGATAAAGCAATCAACTTGTAATAATTTAACACGCATGGACAAGGTTTCTTCTTCTTGTTTATTTATGTAGTTGTTTTTCAGAGACAAGTTTAAAATCTCTGCATGGGTTAGGTTCGCTGCGTGACTAAAACTGGCCAAATGAGACATACGAACCTTCTAAGGGCAAAGTGCAAGACAAAAGTACAAACTAATAAAGTGTATCTCATATAACATTTAATTTGTATAGGAGGAAGACCAAATAGCATGCAGGAGAGAGTGAATGAGTTACGAAAATAAATTTACGGGGTTGGTAGAGGGGTAGGTGAAGAGGCTTTTTTCTGTACCTCTGTGTGTGTGTGTGAAACCTCAAATCTTCATATGTTTGCTTTCAGAATTCAGAGAGAGGGTTTGGTTTTTGGTTTGGGTCAAATCAAAGTGTCGTGATATGAACGCAAAGTCTTTGATGGCTGCATTGCAACCCTCTTTATCTTTATATATCTGTTTATTTTCTCTCAGCGGTAGGTGACGAAAACGCCGTCACTCCCTGATTAGTCAATGTTATACGTAATATAAACCAATATATGTAATATTTGAATATCGGTCAGCAACCTAAATCTACTTGTATAAGTATCCCTCAATATACACACGCTGCCCAGTTACTCATCTCCTTAATATGATCGTTTTCAAAGTGTATATATATATATATATATTAGTAAGCGAGGTCAAAGTTCTTCTGTATATGTTAGACTACAGGTATATTTTAAAAAGTGGTTATAAAGTTAAATCAACGAGGGTATATAACGTAAACATAAAGGGAAGGGAGTTCATGGGACACTGATCAATTTCTCCACACCATCAAAATCAAAGTTAAAATGGAAGAAACTAATTATTAAGGGCATCAATTAATGGTTAAAAGGGAAAATAATCAAACAGGATGCAATAGCCACGTAACGTTCATCTATCTACCATACATTGTTAAGGTTCCTCGGCAAAAAATGTCTAATGAAATATGTAAGGTGCTAGTTGACTGCTCTTGTTTAAAATCATCAAATGTGGATTTCAAGAAATTCAACTGACACATCAGAAACTATGATGTAAGTTAATTATATATCATACTCAGCTGGGTCCACCCACCAACTCGTTTGATTTCTTAACACAAGCATGATCGACTCCAACACCAAAAGCATTATCAAAGTTTGCTCCAATCCTCTTAAATAATCAATTGAATTGACTATTTCAATCCTTCATTTTCTTTTCTTTTTGTTTTTCGGTGAATTATAAAATGCATGTATAATTTCCCATTCATTGAAAAGAAAAGAAAAAACTCAGCTTCTTGTTCCATTGAATGGGTCAAATATGCAAAAGGACTGGCTCACTCGGATCTTGGAAGATTGGAAATTGTTAATCCCTAAATATAATTAGTATTGAATTAACATTTTATACATACTTTGATATACTTATTGCACAACAGATAAGTGTGTGGTTTCTTCGAATTGCTTAATTTTAGGGGTTCGAAAGAAAGTTCACATAGAAAACTTAAGGCACTTGGTTACTTTTTAAAACTATAATTTTGATATCTTCCTTAAGATTATAATTATGTAAATACATCTTTTACATAGCTATTTAAGAATAAATATTTTTGAACTTGAATTATGGTAAATTTTCTATTGAGGAATTAATGTTTATCATTGCATTTATTTTTATTTAGAAAACTTCATGCATAATAGCTTTATAAAAATGTGAGACAATGAATTTTGTCACTTATATGTTCTCATAATACAAGATTGTGTATTGACTTGTTGGACTTTAATATAATGTGAGAGTTAGGAATTTCTTGACGTTATGGATTATTTTTGTGATGTTTAAGGAAATTGGTGAACAAATATGTAGTTTTGCATCAGATTTGTCTGTTGGGCTCCCTAGATCCTGTGTTTGAATTCCCTACTTATACTCTCTCGATCAAGCTTGTAGTATAAGGTTTGTCTAATGTGGAGTACCCGATTAGCGTAATTTGCAAGTTATTACGTCAATCTAAAAATTTATTTAGTGTGCATCTAAAAGATAGTAACTGTAGTAACTGCGGGTTTCTCCGTTTAAAAAAAAAAGTTTGTCTATTAGGGACATGGATTGACCAAACCCTTTATTGGTCGATTAAGTTGTGGTATTGTTTTAAAAACTTGACACCACCAGATAATCGAACCTACTTTACCGATCAACCAAACATGTCTATTAATCAATAGAATGTGCCTTATTTTTTGATTGAATGATCACAAAATTTCATAACTTAAAAACCTTCAATTGACCGAGTAATGAGTTAGGATAACTAAACTCTAGATATGCCATTTTTAGTGAGAAACTGCTATAATTTATATGAAGAGGGGATTAAGGTATGCTTTCTACGATTAATAAGTGGTCCATATGTATTAAGATGTCTAGTATTTGTGTTTACTGATTAGGTGTAATTCTTTGAGGAATTATGGGATTAATAACTATATGCATGCTTTAACGTACTAAAATTGGATTTGAATTATAGAACCCCATGTAAAGGTTAAGGTAGGATTTAAGATTTTATCAAATTGATGGTTTTAGAGCTTTAAGCATGTTGAGTATGGTTTTGCGAGATAGCTAACATATAGTCATAGGTATTTGTGGAGCGTGAATTGGATGTCATGAAGACAACGTAACTTGAATGTATGTGAATTTGTATGTCGATTGATATCATGGATTCATTGTTCTGCGTGTATATAATTTGTAATGTGACATTTTTTATTCATTCTAAGATGTGGTTGAGATCCTTGAGACGGGGTATTATGTTTGTGTGATTATATGTGGGTGATGGTTGATTGAGACCTATTAATCAACGTTACATTGGTTTAGATACGAATCCATTAAGATAATAAGTTTTTGAGTTAAATTATCCTATGGGCAAACTTAAACCTACTCCATTTTCTTCTCAATTACATTGATGATTTCTTTAAGGATTTAAAAAGTGACATCAGAATATGATATAATAAAATTCAGGTCCACATTGTGTTATAATTAGGGATGACAATAAGTTGGGCCAGGCCAGAAGCAGTAGGCCCAAGCTCGAGCCTAATTTGACCCGTCCTATTTTTTTAAACTTAAAATGCCAAAATAGCGTCATTTTATATATAAAGATGTCAATGGCCCGGGTCGAGCTTGGGTTGCTCCTAGCCCGGCTGGCTCTACCCCGGGTTAGGACGTTTGGTGGCCTGGGCCAACCCTCCTGCTATATTTTTTAAGAAAAACTTTAAAAATGACATCATTTTTGACCCCGGTTGGCTCTATCTCAGGTTAGGACGGTCGACCCGGCCTGTAATATTTTTTTAAGAAAAACTTCTAAAACGATATTGTTTTTGAGAAAACAATGTTGTTTTTGAATAAACGGTCAGGCCACAGGCCACCCGACCTTAGCCCGTGGCCTGGTTAAGTTGACCATGGTCAACCCGTTGTCTGGTTAACCCGAGCTAGAATCAGGCCGAGTTATCCTTATTTACAGTCCGAGCTTGGACCAAAGCTTGATCAACTCAGGTCTGACTCGTTGACCTCTAATTGTGGCAAGATGGGCAGGGACTAGTTGCCATCTTAGGTATAATATAAAATTTGTCCTATATTAAAAAGGAACATAAAAATGCAGTGAATTATATATAAGATATATTTTATAATTTATCATGTTAGAGCTTTTAATTGGGATATAATGTCTATTCAAGTTAAAGGAACGGTGGTCCTTGACATAAATTAAATAACTTCTCATTAATTATAAGTTGAGGAAAACTAATTCAATGTAGTTGGACTCATTTTTGAGATGGAGGTGATAATTTACAAATATGATTGTTCTATGCCAAAAAGATCCTTTTCATTATATATGAACTCATTCAAATTTCCTCCGACATTTCTCCAAATCAAGTTAAAACCTTGTATGTTAACCTTGGTACGATTGTAGAATTCATTACAAATTAGCCTTAGCATGATGGTAAAGCATGAGTGGGTACTTGATCTTAGTAAAAGTTGATCCTTTGTGATCAGACCATCATATTCAAATTACGGAAATAACATATTTTTTGTAAAAACTACAAGAAAAAAGTATCGTATATTTGATGACCCGCTCAAGTCCAAATGATGGTGAGTCTTTAAATAAGCCTCTAGATCCACTGAGGAGGTACGTTAGGACTTTGTTGATAGTGCTGAATCCAAGGAAAGGTTATGGTTTAAGAAATTCTACGTCTCTTTCCTAAGAAGCACTCTTCGTCTGTTCATTCAATGTAGATTTTCCATATCGATATCTTGACTACATTCTTCAAGGTTGTTGCCCGTTGTTCTATTTAAACAGTGTTTGTAATTATACTACCTTCTTATTCCTGGTTATATTGTTATTGTATCCATTATCCAGTAATCATAAGCCCCAAATTCAGGTCAACAAAAATTTGTAAGTTACAAATTATCATAAAGTTATAATGCA
>JANIIA010000003.1:45498896-45531339 GCA_027478495.1 Erythroxylum alaternifolium | reverse complement strand
GCATGAACATATCAATACACTATTAAACACTCCTAACCCGTTCCAAATTACCAAATTACCCTTCCCATAAGTGAGGGATGTTATATTTTGCAATTGAGAATAGATTCACAAGAACGATACAAGACAACCTTCTACATTCCTAATGTTCAATATAAATAGATTGTCACGTTATTTGGACTTAAAGTTGCTCTATCACTATTCCAAATGACTATAATGAAGATTTATGAGTTGATTCTTTCTTGTACGTTGATCTACATTGATGACATTCTATTATGTTCCAAGACTCATAAAGATCATAAGGTACTACTTTAATCATTTTTGTATCTTACAAAGTAATATGAGATCATGCTCTCAACTAAAAAAAGTCATATTGGAATAACCCAAATAGAATTTAGGGTATGAACTTTTATGATATATTTCATCAGCCCGACCCATATATACCTAATGAACTATTAATATTTTCCTGATGAAAAATAAACATAAAGCAAATCCAACAATTCCTTAAATTATTAATTGCTTCAGAGATTTCATCCGACAAGTTACTAATTATACAAGTTCCTTATCCAAATGGCTAAGAAAGAATCCACAACCATAGACTAAAGATCTAACCAAGTTTGTCCAATCCTTAAAATAAGTTAGTAAGCATCCACCTCCTTTAAAGATTCCTGAAAATGGTTAACGCATCCTTCATACAAATGCTAGTGACCATTATTGGGATATCATTATGATTGAAGAGATTGATGGGACATGACATTATTGTGGTTATGCTAGTGGCCAGTTCAAAGAATCAGTTATACTATCAATAAGGAGATCTTGGTTGTTATAAAAGACATTGAAAATTTTAATTTTCACCTCAGCCTTTATCACTTTATGATTGACATAGACAATACATCTTTTCTAAAGATTCTTGATCCCAACAAGATGACAACTAATTACTTCATTGGAAAGATTGATTCTCTCTTTATAAAATCACAGTTTGCCATATCAAAGGTCATCACAATGTGCTTGTTGATTTTCTCTCCAGGCCTAGAAAACAATTCAATTTCTCTCTCCCATCTAGAAAACCAATTCCTTTACTCCTCCCAATTATGGATTTTTCCCTTTATCAAGAAATCCTTCCCCCAACTACTATAAATCCTTAACAAACATTAGATGAAATTGTTGTTTTCTTTCGCATAAGCATTTTCTATCACCTTCACCTTGTCCTCACCACCCTGAATATTCCTTCTCATCCACACCATTTTGACATATTAACATTTTATTGTACCCTTTACCATTTCTATTATTCTCTTTCTGAACTCACTATATGGCTCTAGGCTTTATTTGCTTTATATGCCTATTCCATTGCTCTATCTTTGCCACATGTGTACCATCACCTAACCAATCCCGTCAATGCCATTTCTTTGTTATGGGCATTCTTGGAGTGGTTTTACCCTTGGAAAAATGGCATATCCAATTAGAAAAAATACTCAACAGATACTATTTATGGAGTATTCCCTTGGCTAAACAAAAAGCTCATTCAATCTTCACTGTCCTCCTTTGTCCTTATAGCCTAACTGAAAATGGTTATATTTATACCATTAATCATCTTCAAATTTGCCATTGACTAGCCAAGAAGTTAGAAAGACTTAATGCGTGATCTTTATCACTTTCTAAATCAAGTTAATCAGCACCTCAAATACAGTAAGCCTACTACTTACATATCTTTAGGTCCATACCTTGGAGATTTTTCCCTACTAGAGTCCATTTTACCAACTGTTGGATATTGGTTTTCTGTTAACCAAGCTGCTCATATGAGTTGTGGTGTCATGGCCAGAGAACTACCATACCCACCAAGTTTTGAGCCCAAGAAGCATTTTGAAATTGGAGAAAGCTCCACTGCTCATAATCCTGAAGAAGAGCCCAAACTTCTTGACTATTTTCAAGATGTTCAAGATCTCTGGCCTCCAGTTTAGACTGATACAGAAATAGACCATTTCATTAAAGAACTGAAAAAAGTGGATGATGATATATTGTTAGTTTCTGACGATGACAGTGGACCTCAATTTTCCTCTATACCACTTTGTTGAAAGGTTCTATCTTATTTCTTAGGAATATTATTAGAGCCCAATGTTTCCCAATAATTTTTACTTTTACTATGCACTTTTAATTTTAGTTTATATTATTGCATTATGTGGGACTGTTTGCATCTTTATTTAAAAGTTATTTGTCTTGTTCTCCCTTGCTTGGTCTATAAAAGTAAGGTTTTTCTTCCTTTTTAGATACACCTAGTTCTATTAATAATATGAAAAGTGTTTTCTATCTTATGACTTTCTTATAAGTTTTTCTCTCTTTTAAAAGCTTGATTCTTGAATAATGTAAGCAACAACTATACAGAAAGATAATTATGCTTTATACTTGCCTCTTCATGAGGATTCTGTGTATCAGAATGTATTAGACTATAAATCCTATTTGAGATCTAAGTTATAATAGGAAAGATTGGTCAATTTAAATTTCTAAAAGATAGGCTTTGAGAATTGTCGCCTTAAACGAGAAGGATTTGTGTCTCAGGTAACATATCTAAAATCTAAACTACAGTCAATTTTTGTTTATCTTTGCCCTGTTATGAAAATCTGTTATATAAACCACTCGACCGATATATAAGTTGAAAACTCACGATACAACTTTCTTGAGGCTTATTAGTGAAAATTTTAATTAGCCTAAGAGTCATCGTGAGAAGAGCCTTTCTTGATTCATGTGGTATAATAATACTACATACTTTGGATTTTTGTTAACCCCATTTGCCCTCTGACCCAGGGTGGCCCAAAGATCAACATCAAATACAGACTATACGAATTTTGATGATATCCACATATAAACACCACATGCAAGTGAAGAACACGATTTAGCACTACCCACGCTATGTTAGTGCAGTAGGTCAAATTCATATTAATTTGAGGAGTTGTATTGTAATTATATCTAAAGATAATCTCCAAGCTGTTAACTTTTTTTATGGTACAATATACATACAAATTAATATCAAGGATGGCAATGGGCCAGCCTACAGCCACTAATTTTTTTAAATAAAAATTTTAAATTAAAAGTTTAAAACAACAACTTCTTTTTTTAATTGAGTCCGAATCAAAGTTGCCCAAAGCCACATTTACCTAAGGCCTAACTCTTTTTACTTAAAAAATTGAATCTTGTACTAATTTGGGCCTAATTTGACTGATAGAACGATCCATTGAAAACATATAAATTAAAACTCATGGATCAACCCATTGTCATCTCTAATTAATACAACGTCGTTCTTTCCTATTAGTCTTGGTTATCATGTTGGTTCAATTAATAAATGAGACATGACAAACAAGCTTTACGCTAAAATTTGGCAACGTTTGTCTGCAAAGAAACCGCAATTTAAGAATGTAACCCCCGTGTAAAAGTATGTAACATAACAGCATACGATGCGCATTTGTATATATAAATAAATGTCATAAGCTAACATGAGGAAGGTGGAATGGATACACAAGTGGATCATGAAGAATTGGAATGTTCAATGCAGGGGAATGCTAATGCAGTCAAGCTGCAGCTATGACAATTAACAAGCCAACATGGTCAATGTGCAACTGGACAGTAAGACTGAAGGATAGGAAGCTGAAAGCCGAAACATCAAAGTTCAGTCCGTGATGTAAAACTGCAGAGATGTTAGAAAAGATGCAACCAAGTTTCTGAGTTAGGACCAGCAATTTTGGCCAGACTTTTATCAAACATTATGCAATTCAGCATTCAATGTAACTAGAGGTATCTAGACAAGCATGAAGCAACTAAAGGATGGATAAACACGTTATGGGAGTGCTTGACTGTTATCTCCATGGAAGTTCAGAATATGCATCAATGGGAGCAAGATCAGCAATCTGTAAGCATAATTCACATTGTGAATAACGGTTGGAATCTAAACAACAAAATAAACCAGAATTAAAATAACAACTGGACATTGTAACAAAATTTAACGACAATTTGGCCAACCCCACCAACTTGTATTCGCATGAAGAAAGGTCTAACTAGGAAAGACTTTTCATATTCTGACCGTATAAATGAAAATAAAAAATCACATGGACAAAAACATCTTGCTATAAGTGACCATTCAAATTTGGAAGAGATGAACTATGACATAATATGTTAGATCGAGAGAGATTGCGGATCTCTATTAACGTTTTTGACAGGTTTGAGGCAACTTAAAAGGCATAGCGGGTCAAAATTTGTAATGAGAAACTAAATTGTTTTCTTAAAATGGCATAATAGCTTAGCTAAAAGATCAATGCAAGCGCTCAATAGATACCTGCTATATCGAGAAAAGTTCGTATAACATCTTATAAGAAACTCGTGGAGAAATTTGTCGTCTTAGAACCATAGCAAGTAACAAAAACTAGCACTGATACTTCTGCCGAACCGATTGAGGGAGCTGAAGTCGTTCATAGAACATCCAAGTACAGTTTTGATAACACAAGAAATCCTATACCGAAAATTTGTGGAATTAATTAAAAAAGGAAAATAGAATATTGGTGGCAGTTGCAGTTAACACTTTGCATGTTTAATGACAATTAAACTTAGTAGAAATAATATGACATAAATGAAATCTTTGGTCAAGGAAATAACAATTGAACTATTGCATTCTAAGCAAGCAAGGAGTTCATACAGTGAAAGATGCTAATAAAAGCTAAGAAGAAATGGTACAAGTTAAGCTTATAGTTGTTTCATCAGAGGGGGGCTTCAAACTTTTAAAAGCTGCATTTTATTGGAAAACGAGACTCCAATCCAATCAGGCTGTGCTGCAGACCACTGCAGCTGATTAATTTCAGAACCAGCAGAATACATGGACATGGGATCAATGCCATTTGGTCCAGCTACTGTTGGCAACTCCCAAATTAGAGCCTGCGTATCATCACCAGCAGAACAGATGTGCCTGCTGCTCTGTGGAGCCCAAGCAATAGCGTTCACGCTAGCTCTATGCCTTTCCAACTCTGCAACAGGCATTGTTGGAGACCGAATATCCAATATCACAACTTTGTTGCTATCCATCAATATGGTGGCCATGAACCTCAAGTCTTGCTTGTTCCAGGCCAGCCTAAGCAACGGTGTATCAGGTTGTGGACTCTCATATATGATTGTAGAATGCTCCTTATCCCTCAAATCAAAAATCCTGACCGACCCATCAGCAGAAACAGAAGCAAAGACTCTAGCTTCGCCCCAAGCAATGTCGTAAACCTCCTTATCATGGGCAATAAGCTGAGTTTCCACAATACCCTTTTCAATGTCCCAAATAGTGCAAGTAGTGTCAATACTGCAAGTCCCAATTCTCTTGGGCTCAATCTCGTTCCAATCAAAAGAAGTTAAAGGGGCACAAAATTCGCTGCTTTTGCTATTGTTTAGCACAGAAAGCGGCTCAATAGAAGCGTCACGAACCTCCCAAAGGCGGAGAAAGTCGCCTGAAGAGGCGAGAACGTCAGAGGACTTACGGAGAGAAGAGGGTCCGTTGGGATGGAACATGAGCTTGGTGGGTGGGTACGGGTGCTCAACGGAGATGGTTGGGTGACTCTTGATGGAGAGAGCTTCGGGGTCAAAGGCAACAACATCGACTCGGTTGTTGAAGTCTTCGATGAAGCTGCCAACCGCCATGCGGTGATGGTGAGATGGGGTTGAGGAGAAGGCCATGGCGTAGAGAGGGTAGGGAGATTCATAGGTGATGCAATTTTCGGATCTGAGGAACGATTCTTGGCTGGAATTTTCCATCTCTGGCAAAAAATTGAAAACTTTCCTATGGGAATTACTGAAGCAAGTAAGGTGATTTATACTTTTAAAGATTGAGACCGAGATTGGGATTTGGGAATTTTCCGGGAAACTGGAACTCAAGTGAGAAAGTTGAGAAAAGTCAAGCAGAAGAAGATACCTTCCAGGTTGTTGGCAAGTTTTTCCAAAATCAAAGTGGGCCTTTCTTTTGCTAAGGTTCAAGTCGTCGGTTGTGTTGTGTGGGTCTCACTGGCCCATGCTTCCACATTGTAAACCAAAAAATAAGAAAGAAAATTAGTTGTACAAGCTTCATCATGACAAGTAAAAGAAATAAGTTAAAGTGTCAGTGACTAATAATTTAATTAATCAGCATCATTTGGATTTTTTTAATTTTCATTTTCCTTATCCTAATACACTATATATTATCAATTAACAATTAAAAATCTCATAATACAATCAAAAATATTTTTTAAAGAAAAAATTTGTCAAAACAGTACCTTTTTATCTTTACTAATTATGATCAAATTGGGTCAAATTTTAGAAGTTGGTGTGTCCCCGTGTCCGTATCGTGTCGCGTGTCAGTGTTCGTATCCGTGCTACATAGGAAAAAACTAATTAACATTAAGCTGAATAAAATTAAAAGAGAAAATTTATCTACCTAATAGCAAAATAGTCTCAACTAAAGTGTCAAAAAATCTGCGAGACAATCACAGTTATCGCATCAGTGTTCGAAGTAGATATAACTTGCAAGCAATCACTTTGACATATGATGCTTGATGATTGCAATTGGATAAGTTTCAAACCTTCTAAAGAAATCATATGCCTCCATAATCGTTATGAAATGGTAATCATCATTGCCGCTATTAACACAGGAATTCACACCGCTAACCTAGTCACTCTATCCAACAACTTTCCTGTTAAAACCGAAAGCAGCGTCTGACTTCCAAGTAAACCTTCCCATAATATGCAAAGAGTCCAGAATTCGACAAGGGGAAATAATACGATGACCTGGAACATTATGTAACCACATTTCCTCTCAGATTCTGATATGTTCTCTATTCCCCACTCTCTAGATATGGCCTTTTTTCAACACCCAAGGTATATCCCACGTGAAGGAGGGATTACTGCTACTCTGGGCATTAAGAACATACCCATTCGAAAAGTTCTTGGCTCTCAAAAACTCTTGTACATGAAGAAAAAGGATCCTTAATCAAGCATCAGATTTGTTTGGCTAGCAGCATCATTGAAAGCAGGCATATTTCTAAATCCCATTCGTACGAAGAAATTAGAATTACAGCAAGAATTCCAGCTGACCAAGTACATCTACTGGTATCTCTGTTTCCATCCTAACCGAAAACCTTTAATAGAGAGAGCTAGGGAGTTGAAAAATACTCATGGCATAATGTTGGATCAAGTGACTTTTTGATCCATAGTTTTGACATGTGTTAATGTTATCAGTAGTAATATTAATAAATTAATATATACAAAATCAATTTCAATAAAAAGGGTAAATTGAGTAAAGAGTTGATTTAATCAATTAAATAAATCAAAAGATAAAGTAAATGAGTATGCTGGAATACATATATCATTAAAAAAGAGTTTCAAAGAAATTCAAGTGAAAAACCAAATATAAAGAGAAATCAAGATTCTTGAGATTTAACAAATCATTATAATCCTTCTTGTAATCTTATTTTGTTTATTCGCTCAATCATTGTTTGATCACTTACAAGTAGGCGATAATACGTAAATTCTGACACTATTAAGATGAATTTTGTTTTAATCTTTAAATAAAACCTCTTGAACTTTAAAAAAACTTTTAAGAATTTTTGAAATGATTTTCAAATAACTTTTTATTGAAAAGGTACCTTTCATCTTTGGCAAGATTTGGGAATAAAGTTTTCAACTTAGTTTCTATAAGGGTTCGGTTAGTTTATAGGTTCAAATCAACTAGCCAAACTAAGGAATAAAAAAAATTACAAAATGAGAGGTGTTGTTTGTTAGGCTAAAGGATTGTCTAGTTGGACTCGCACCGATCAAATATAAGGTAGCCAAAAATAGGTGTCTGATTAGTCAAACATGCACAAAACTAGTCATTGTAACAAATAGCTTGTATATTTAATGACTATTTGAGTTGATTTTAGTTATAAGTAGAAAACAATTGAGTTACGAGAAGAATTTTTGAATACTAGAAAGTTTTTAGAACCCTTGAGACATTAGAGATTGCATATGTGTTTGATATAACATATGTTGAGCCTTTATTTATTGGTGAGAGTAAGAAAGAGAGTTGTTTTTTATTTGTATGACTATCCAATTGTTTCAATTGGGAAACTTGACTGAAATAAACTTTGTGAGGATTCCTTTTAATCTTGAGCAAGAATTGAAAGGAGTTACTCTTCACCCGTGAGAAAGTATTGAAAGTTTTCTTCTTCAAAAAAAAGAAGTTATATGGAGGGTTCATCTTTACCAATTAAAGGAAGAAGATAGTAAATTCTCATATAAAACTTAGAGAGTGGACGTAAGTCATGAGTTGTTTGTTCAAACTACTATAATCAACTATGTCTCTCTTTACCTATTCACTTTAGTTATTATTCTGGTTACTTTGTTATTGTCATATATTAATTTTTGTAATAGTCATATATTAGAGCAAGTAATTCATTCACTAGTTTTCAAATAAGGTAAAAGGTGAATATACGCAATTCATCCACTCACATGTGCCATCTATGGACTAACAATTGGTACCAAAGCTAGTCTCATTTATTATATTTAAATCTCTAGCAAGTTTTGAGTAAAGATTATTATGATACAACTTTCATCACTTTTTGGCCAAAAAGGCCAAGTTAAATATATTGCTTCACTTTTAAATAAAAATGGTTACTTGTTTTGGAGAACTATGGTGAAAGTATTTCTTATGGCCAAAGATTTTGAGTTATAGGAAAATTTTAGAAAATAGTGAATGGAATATGAATGACAATAGACTTATTTTAATAAATAGGGTTAATTACAAAAAAAGCCTAAATTTTTCTCAAATTTTCAATTATAGCCCAAATTTTAAAAAGTAGTAATAAAATGCTCAAATTTTTAATTTTTTACAATTCTAGTTCGACGTTAGTCTCACCGTTATCTTTATTGACGTGGCACTGTCACGTGTCAGGGACCCGTCATTGAGTTTAATTAAGAAAATGACGTTGTTTCTTTATGATAATAAAACAATGTCGTTTGAAGAAATCAAACTAAGGTTTGCAATTTATAACAAAGTCTTTATGATAATAAAAAAGAAGATTGTGGCCTTATTCTATTCCTCATCTGTACACCTACATCGTCCCTTTTTGGCCAAACCCCACACAGTATAATTGTGAGAGACAACCAACAAAACCATAGCCACAGCCACCAAGTTTCTTTCTTCTTCTTCACGCTCTGTTTCTCTCCCTGGGAATATATATATAACTCACTCTCCCATTTTCCATATCCTACATGTCTTAACATTCCTACCTGCCTTTTGCTTTCCAAATCAACTGGAAATCTCCATAACTCGCTGCTCTTCCTCTTTCTTCCTGCTCTTTACGATTTAGGTACTTCTTGTTTGAGTTGAACTTTGCAAAAGTTGTCTTTTTAGTAAAAGGGGGTAAAACCTAGGAGTTAAACAAGTTGTAGATATCACGGTTATACACGGGTTAACTCGACCTCAAATTCATGTTCGAGGTGTACGACGCATGTGTTGTGTGATTGTCACTAAACCTTCACTGCATGGCAGTCATAGCGCTTTGCCTTCCGAAGGAGGCAGCCCTTCTAATCTCCTCTTTCTCGTCAGCGGTGGCTCTTCTCTTCTTGCTGTTTAGTTGCAAACCTAGTCAAATTTTCGTCGTTTTATTATCATAAAGAAAGGACGTCATTTTATTAATTAAACTCACTTTTCCTAACGATGCTAACGTGTCTGATTAATAAGGCTCGCCTAACATGTGGCAGTGTCACGTTAACAAAGATAACGGTGAGTCGGACTATAATTGAAAAAAATTAAAAGTTTGGGAATTTTATTATTACTTCTTAAAGTTTGAGCTATAATTGAAAATTTAAGAAAAGTATGAACTTTTTTTGTAATTAACCCTAATAAATATTAGAATAGATTATATAGAAATTTGATATCTATAGTTTCAATGTGTCAAAATTCTTGTGATATTTGACACATGCTTAAGATATTTGTTAGAATTCTCATAATATTTGGCACATACTTAATCTTATATATGTTAATGATTATTATAATTCTATTGGTGTTGATGAAATTAATATTACTCATGGTAAGCTTGATTAGAATGCAACTAAGAACAGAGTAAAAAGAAGGAGAAGCATCAAAGGAAGGAAAAAAGACTAATGACCACACGGGATGATATAAACGATTTTGAAAATAGAGAATCAAACAATAAAGTGGCTAGCATATGCTTTATGACAAATAATAATGAAGTGTCCTCTAGTTCAAACTCTCTTAATAATAATTCTTAAAATGATAATGATGATTGTAATGAGTTTTCATATGATGAGTTAGTTGTCCAAAGGTCATGAGTTTGAAAAAGAAGAAAATTTCCTCCAAGTATAAAGATGCATGCATGGTTGAGAAAGAGAAATTAAAATGTAATATTTATCATTTGGTAAATTCTAAGAGTGTGGTTATTATCATTGACAATGAACATTATTTTTTTATAAAAATGAGGCATTGAAGAATAAAATTAATGACCTCAAAGGCCATACAAAAAGAGAAACAAACATTTTACTCATTCATATGGGCCCCTTTTTTTGCCAAAATGATCATTATAGGCTACTATACAAGTACTTATAACATATTCACAATTTTCATAGGCCATATTTACACTAAAAGACTATATTATATTTCAAACTTTTTTTTGTTGCTATCGGGAAAAAGAGGAATCCTACTTTTATTAACAAAAGGATTGGACTTCTTTTTTTTCGTATCTTCAGAAAAGATTGTTGAACGAAACATCGGCTTTGAAAATTTCATCTCCGTCTAGCCAAACAACTGGAATCAATGAAACGAAGTCAATATTGCTAACTTTCGTGTACCTCCAGTTAAAAATTTTGGGGAGCAATCCCCAATAAACAGGTAAGGAAGCTATAATTGTAAACCACGAGAGATCTATAGCTATATCCATTTCATGTCAATGTAACTCTTTGATTTTGTACAAAGCAGTATATAAGGCATAAGTAGCAAAACTTTCAAATTTATATGCTCAAATAGATTTTGGGTTCCCTATCTAGGAGCTACTTTATCATATTTTGAATTATGCTAATTTTCGTGTACCTACAGTTAAAATTTTAAGAATTATTTGTATTCAATTAAGATAATGAAAAATCATTTCATCTTTTTAGTTGGAACTTTGGGTGGCAGAAAAGCATTTTGCAATTGATTTACCAAAGAATTCATTCTAAATCCATTGGAGCTTCTTATCCCTAATATATTCTAAATAGAGATCCTAATTACCATAACATCTAAAAAAACTTAATCATGCATATACGTTACATTTTTATAGGTCATACTCACATGATTTATATACATTGAAATCATCTTAAGTGAGATGCCACTTTTATAATGATTATGAATATATCTGTAGAAATTACTCTCTAAAACAATTCTTGTTCATAAATCTAAAAAGATATAGGTTAAAAAGGTTAAGAACTAATCCCAAAAATCCTATGTTTGTGTGAGTACCTAGAATATATTAATTTATTTGCCTTATAAGTTAATTTCAAGTGGCATCAAATGAATACCGACAAGTATCCCATATATTGATATCAATTAAGGAATAATAATGATAACTCTACAAATTGATTTCAAAACAAAAATCACCAAGCACCCTCATATGAGCTAAGTAAGGAAATTGATATCAAAAGAGTAATTGTTTAACTAAGTAAGAAAGAAAAGGAGGTAACAATTAATGTTATATAAAATAAGGTACACATTTACTCTCATATTGATAGCATTTGAGCATATTAACTTAGCATATATATTTAGAGAGAGAAAGCAAAGTTGCATATACCTAAAGGGAAGAAAGATATATTGATATTTAAATTAGTACATGGACTTTTTGAAAATTATTCATTTACTTAATAAGAACTTTGCATGTACTCTTTTGTTTTAATACTTATATATTATATATTATACACTATTTTTAATGTTAATAAAAGAAAGAATGGTGATATTGAAACTTACTCATTCATTATGCATGAGTAGAGTGAGAGTATATATTACATATTACTTTAATATAATAAAAAAACTATTTAATGTCCTTTATTTTTCTCAATATCACTAAATATTTTTTATTTTAAAAAATAGAAATATTGTTAGACCAAGTGACATTCTAACTCACAATTTATATTAATAATACATATTATTACTATTTTTTCTTACTGATATTAGTAAATTGATATGTGAAAGATTAAACTTAATAGAAGGGTAAAATGAGCAAAGGAGACAATTGGATTAATTAAGCAATCAAAAAAATAAATTAAATGAGTAAAGTGGAGAAAACATGCAATTGAAGAGACTTTGAAGAAATTCAAGTGAAGAATCAAGGACGAATGAAGCACCTCAAGATTTAACAAATCATTATAATCCTTCTTGTACCCTTATCTTGGTCATTTTAATGAATTAGGGGCTCAATCATTATATGTTCATTTACATATAGGCATAATGCATATATCCTTTCATAATCAAGAGAAAATTTGTTTTGATCTTTAAAAAAACTTTGGGAAAGTTTTGAAATTATATGATTTTAAGTTAAGTTGTATTAAAGGGTAATGTTTTATCTTTGGAAAGACTAAGGAGTTCAAATTTGCAACTTGAGAGGCTTGGCCTCAGCCCTGGCCTGATCAGACTTTAGGTTGTCCAAAGCCTAAACAAGCTCAAGCATCATAGCTCAAACTTTGGCCCAATCAAGCTTTAATTGAAATAAAGTATATTCGAGCTAGTCAAACTCAATTGATCATGTTAAGCCCAAAAATCCAATCCTTTAAAAAAAATATTAAATGGTCCAAAGTCCATTTAGATCAGGTCAAACCCAATAGCCCAATCCTTTTAAAGAAATATTAAAATTTTCAAAGCCTAATTGGTGAAGTCAAAAAGTCCAATCCTTTGGAAGTTTTGAATTAAGGCAAAGGCCCATATGCTTTATTTATACAATTATATTCCTAACAAATTCCTATATTAAAAGGAAAAGGACAAAGATGATGATTGTAATTATATAAATAAAGCATTTGAGTCTTTGCCTCAATCATAAAACTTCCAAAGAATTGGACTTTTGTGAAAATTTATTTGTTAATAAAGAAATACATGTAGTTTTGTTTCAAATAAAATTACATAATTTTAAATGTAGTTATGACTCAAGCTTCAGGTTAGATAGCACTATAGAGCTGGAGTTTAAGCTCGACCTGAAGCCTAAAATTTTTATAAATAAAAGCTCAAGCATAGTCTTAAGCCTAATTAATTTAGAACTTGTCCATTGACTTCAAGTTAGGTCGAACTAGATCAGTTCAAGCCTAAGCCATTTTTTCATCCCTAGTTTTTATATAGCTAGTCGAAGGATTTAGATTAGCTAGCTTAAAAAAGGAGCAAAGAATTACGTAATAAGTGCTATTTGTTAGGCTAATCAAAGCCCTAATCAAATAGATGTTGGCTAGTTGAAGTTAGATGCACTGTTAGTCAAACATGCTTAAAAACTAGAGATTGTAATCACTAATTTATGTATATAACGACTATTTAAGTTAGTTCTGGATATAAATAGACTATAATTGAGTTATAGAATAGTTTTGGATATAAATAGACTATAATTGAGTTATAGAAAAAAACTTTGGCATCCTTGACAGTTTTTAAGAGCCTTTAGAGGCTAAAGAGTACACCTGTGTATAACATAATATATAATGAACCTTTGTTCATTAATGTGATCAAGGGAAAGTGTCTTGTTTGTATGATTGTGAAATCATTGCATGCAATTAGGAAAATTTTTTGAAATACACTTTGAGAAGGTTCCTCTTGCCCTTCAATAAGATTTGTAAAGGTTAGTCTTCACTTATGACAAAGCAAGATAATTAAAAGAGTTTCTCTTTACCTATAATAGAGACAATGTTGTATGAAGGATTCCTTTTTACCTATTGAAGGAAGAAGATAGTGAATTCTCAAGTGAGCTTAGAAAGGTCGTGGGTTATCTACTCGAACCATTATAAATCAATTTTGTTTTCCTTTCCCTACTCTCTTTAATTATTATTATGATTGTTTTATGATTATCACATATGAATTTGCCATAATAATTTATTAAATTTGGCTATTCATTTATTAATTTTCATAAATATATAAAAACAATTCATCCAATCTCATGTGCCATTCGAGGCCTAATGTAAAAGTAGTAATTTCTTGTAAGAATGTTTTAATAAGTAGCTCTTGTCCTTGGAAAGATAGTAGCCTATTCTTTTAAGAATTTAAACATTTATACATTCTATCTCTAATATAGCTAAAAATGCTCATTTTTAATATCTAATTAAGGATAGGAGACCTAAATAAACATATCATTTTTAGTAATTATGTAAATTGGAGCTTTGGGATGATATTATTCAATAATTGGAGGTTATTCTATGAAAAAATTCTCAAATAAAGTCTAACATACACTAATGTGCCAATACGTTGCCTAGAATGACCTAAACCATCCTAATGTGGGAGATTATGGGCAAATTAGAGAAGAAACTGTGAGATCCATAGTTAAGAGATACAGTATGTTAAAGGCCATGTATTTATCTCAAACAAATAGTAAGATCCACAGTTTAAAGAAACAGTTGTGTGAAAATCCATGTATATCACCCCAAAAAATCACTAAAACCCATGTTCTAGGCCATAATTATTTCCTAAATCATATCCTAGACATAGTAAATTGAACTTAAAGGCATAAACTATAATTTTTATGGGACTTTAGTAATATTTTAGAGCAAATATATCTAAGAAATATCCTTTTCTCTCGAGAAATTAAGGTTAGCTAATTTAGAAGGCTTTTATAAAGTTTGGGAAATTAATTTTAAATTATTTTTCATTAGAGAATATAGATCTAAATATCATCTTTGCAAAGCAGACTATCAACAAAATAATGGTGTTCATCTAGATTTAGTTCTACTATGAGTTATCTTTTTTTGTCTTTTGATTTCATTGTTTTGAACATGTTTTGTGGATAAAATCGTCTTTTATAATTAGATAAGGAAAACTCTAATGGATATTTTTATATGTACTAATTTAATTTAATTTATAGTATGAGATATAATTCTATGATTTATCTTTATTAGTCTTAATATTGATCTATTCATACTAATTTCCAAATCTAATCTCAGTTCACTTGTGGATGACTCAAAAGAGCTTGCTTATAAGTGGACTGTGACTTAGGTAGAGGGAGTCGAACGAGGTGCTATACGAAGACCTATATGATCTTCTTGAAGTTAGGGTGAAACTTTTCATGGGATTTCATGAAGCGTAATGCATTTAAAAGGGTGTTAACAGTGGTAGAGACGTAGATTAACTAATTAAAGACTAAATGATAGTAACTTGAAAAAGTGTAGTTTCAATGTCTAAGAAGTTATGGTAGTCTAGAGAATACATCCAATTTAAGTTAATTAAATCATTAAGTCAAAATTACTACCAAGGAAGTATTCATCTAAACATAAATATTTGATTGTAGTCTCTTTTGATTAATTTTTTGATCATTTATTTCCTTGACTATTATCTAAGTAAATTAGTTTAGTTTTATTTTACATTCTCTATACCAAAAAAATCATAAAAATAATTTTCTATTTATTATCCTTACACTAGTTAATAGTGATAGGCTTTTTACCCATATATCTTTTTTATGGGATTTAGCTCATGCTTACCATTATATTACTTACCAATAATAGGTGCCTAGTTAATGAGTGAAAATTTTGTAATAGAATTTTTTTTTTTGGGTGACATTGGCACAAAAGCATATATCCATATAACACTCACTAGTAAGATGTATGGTTATATGAAAAATATGGATTTTTAGGTCTACTTTGGATGTATTGATGAATGGGAGATCTCTTTTGGATATGTAGAAGCTAAGAAGCTTTTCTTGTAAAGATAAGACTTGGCATATGAATTAGAAAATGACTTGTTCCTTTAATAAAATGTCGCATAGTAAAATTGTGAACTTGTGTTATGTATATATGGTGGATTATAATGATTAGAAGTTTATTTTATGCTAATTATGATAATAAAGTACCATATGCTTGAGAAAATATTACATGCTCTTTCATTATGGTATTGAATGAAACACTTAACAAACTCACCATATGATAGATCATATTAGCGTTATCATTTTCATCATCGTCAATATCATTGTTATAGTGAGAGATAAAGGGTACCTTACCATGATTGATCATGAAACACTTGTCATTCCACCATATTTTCACATTCTTGTTGAATTGTTCATATCATCTTATATGGATTTAAATGTTTTCTTTCTTTTCTTAATTGATTATCCTTATTCTTCTTTAAGAACTTATTAAATTTTTGTAATAAGCTTCATATCAACTTAATTACTATCTTTAAGAACTTACTAAATTTTTATAATAAGCTTCATGTTAGCCTAATTACTTTAATTTCTAGAGGCTCCACATCATCACCACTTGCTTTATACTTAAAGGCATTAAAACTACTTCTCTTCTTATTAAAACCACTTTCTATAAATCTTATCTATTCATATGTATCTCATATGTGAGGAGTGATATAATGAGCTTTTCTAATGGCAAGTTGTTTAAATATTTTACTTCTTGAATGGTTATCAATTTTTCCTAAGCAATTTTCTTACCAATTTAAGGTTAATGTAAGTTTTATGAAGACATTTATGAGCATTAAAAATATCAATAAAGCAAGAATACTTGTTAAAATTTGATTTATTATGATTCATATAGAACAATTCATATTGATTCATAATTGTTCTAACTTTTGTCTCTTTTACTTGAGTGGTGTTGATGTGTGTATATGATCCAAACTTTACTACATATTACTAGGTAAGTGTACCTATCAATCTTATAGTATAGTCTAATGAATGCAAGTTTGATTCTTACAAGGACTATAAGTACTAGGAATAATCTTCCTACTATTATCTAATATCACAAAATGAATAATTAACATAAAAGGAATAATTAACTAAACAGAAATTGATAATACAAAATAAAAAATCAAATTAATAAACAAAACTGAAGCAACCAATTGATAGACAAGATCTAAATTTATAATCCCATTAGAATCTTTTTATGATTGGATTTATCTTGATTCAATTACTGACCCTAGTTTCTTAGATTGATAGAAATTCTAAATTTAAATTTATATATATACTTTTTCTCAAGAAATATGGCTTATATCCTTAAGTTGATTAATTGAAACTCTTTGTAATTAAAACTCCTAAGAACATATTAACTTGTTTTATGAATTTTTTATTAGATTTGACTCGAAGCAAGAAGATTTATATGGTCCTATGTTTGGGCTTCCATACAACTCTCATTATTCATTATATGATCTATCCATATATATCATTTCTCAATCCTTTTATATGAAATTTGAAATTAAATCAATACGTTATAAAACTTTCATTTAATAATAAGAAATCATCATGAATAATTCACAAGGAAACTTAAGTCTTCTATTAAATCAAAGACTCAATACTAAGATAACGAAAACCAATAATAACTGAGAAAGAACATAACTTAAAAGAACTCATTTTCATAGTTATTGAAATCTTAAAGTTCATAACTTGAATCTTAATGAAAATCCCTTCTTTCCTCACCAAATTTGATATACTATAATTAATCTCCCTAATGATGTGTTTCCTCTTTAATCCTTACCTCCTCCTTGTCTCCCTCTCTTTTTTCATTTAAGAACATTCAAAACAACTCAAAAAACACATGTCTAATAAAACCAGTATTGGACTCATGTTGTTCACTAATTGAAAATTCTCTGTACAAAGAAATCACAACCAATATGACTCCCCAAAATGAACCTGCATTCATTAACATTTAGCATAGCTCCAATAATGTGCCATATTGGTGACCCATGTTCCAAACCCGTCCTCTCAAATCATACTAAATCTTATCCAACTTACCTGAATTTGTACCTTCTTTTACTGGGGAGCTAAAACAAGGCTTCTAACTAAAATATAATCCATATATGTGATTTCAAGTTTATGTAATATCTTTGATTTGTCTCATATATACACACTCTATTGAACTCACAAGTACTCAATACATAAAATAAAATATGTATGGTCTTGTTATTTAAGTAATGAGTCTCTTATCTTTCTTTTCTCACTCACTTCTATCCATAGGTACCTCATCTCCATTTTTTCTTTGACTAAGGATTTCATTAAGACATAAGGTCCATTCTCTACAATACCCTAAAGATTAATCCTTCAATAAAAAATAAGTGCTTCACCCTTGGTCTTCTAAAATTGGTAATTTTCTTTTTTAATAGTCGGTATAATAAAAAATAGTTTTTACAAATGAAAACTAGTGGTTATAAATAAATACTAGTTAAAAACAAAAACTCATTAAAAACTAGCCATTAGAAGAAAAAAATTCAACTTTTCAAAGTTTAAACCTGGTATGTGCTAAAAAGACTAAATATAATTTTTTAGAACATTATACTTGTATTTTGATGTTTTTATAGGATTTGGTGCTTAATATTAATTATATTGTGTTTCAAGTCTTATTCTAGTCCTTTAAAAGAAAAAAGGAATGGATTTGGAAAATATTTGATTCAATTTAGAGCAATTTTAGCAAATCTTAAGTGAAGGGCTCATAACACAAAACCAACATGGTACCATATTGCTCCCATATTCAATTATGCCACATTTTATTTCTAGGAGAAGTATCTACCTAATAACACGAAACTAACACATCCCTATATCCAGGTTATATTTAATAAGGGAGTATTTTATTTCTTTAGGAGTTTATGATATCCTACTGTATTCTACCTATGTTTACTATCACAATGAAAGTATAGACTTGTTTCTTAACATGTATTAGCAATGATTTGTTACAAAAAAGTTATATAATGATGTCTTAAATAATATGGGAGCCTAATATAGTCCTATGCTTGGGGCATATTAGGTAGTAATTATAAGGTTGTGCATCTTAAAATTAAAGGCAACTGAAAACAAAAGGGAGCTTTTAGGAGATCAATTTTTAGAGTGAAAACATCATTGAGGATCAAATTAAAACATCTATGATTAAGGGAAAAAAAACTCTTAGAGGGAAAACAAAAAGATTAATTAAGAACATTCAATATCAAAGTTATGAGCACTCAAACTTCTTTTTCATTTTCTCTATTATTCTTTAGGGGTTTTCTTCTTGTTATTATGAACTAAGTGGATTATAGATCTAAGTGAGATGGAACCTAAGACTTGATGTTTTGAATTGATTCCTAATTCAATGAAAGGTTTTAGTTTTCTTAAGAATTATTTATGATTATATTATATTAAACTAAAATTTATCAGCATTACCTGAATAATTATTGCTATATAGAACCTTAAAGATAGGATCACATAAATCTTCTAAGTTAGGATCAAATTTATCATAAGAATTTACAAAGTGAGGTATATATTCTTAAGGGTTTTGATTAAAAAGAGATTTCATCCATTTAACTTAAGAATAGAAGCTATATTTATTGAGAGAGAATATATTTTTGAAATTGGATTTTTTACTAGTCCAAGGAAATAAGATTAATCATTGAGTTATAGGAAAAGTTCTAAAAGAAATTTACTTGAATCTTACTTATTTATAATTTCTTTAACCTTATTCTTTACTTTAATTTATTGATTTAAATTAGTCTTTTTAATTTCTTTCAATCAATCATTAACTTCATTAGTAATAAGAAGATAATTAATACTGATAGTTTTAGTCCTTATGGAATCAACACTCTACTTACTAAATTACACTATACAAAATTGAGATATGGATTGAATTATGGTGAAATAGAGTTTTAGTGACCTTAGGCTTTTGGTGACTAGAGTTTCAATGTCATTAGGCATCTGTAGAAATTGAGTTTCAATAACTTTAAGTTTATGTGGAAATAAAATATTAGTAACCATACGATTCCATAGTAGAAAAGTTTTACTACAATTATAATTTTTACATCTAACTCTATAAGTATTTTGTTAAGGGTTGTAATTGTCATACTTCTTCTTATATCATCATTCTCATATTAATCAAAGAATGCATTCCGTCGTTCATAGATGTAGGTCATATCAATTGGCCAAACCATATAAATTTAGGTACTCTTTACTTCCTTATTTTTCATATATATTATAATTGGTTTCAAATCTAAGATTTATTGTCAAGTGTCTTTTTATAATTTTAGTATTGAGAAACTCAATTAACCAAATAACTTTACCTTATAGACGGTGAAGATGATAATGGTTTTTGTTCAGTAAGAATGCACAACAATATTGGAAGGAGAAGAAAATACACCAAATAATTTGAGGGTGTTACAAAATAGAGAGACTCTGTGAAAGGAAAAGAATATAATATAATTGAGTTTAAGTGAAGAGGTCCTAAGAGTGGTGGTTGATGAAACTAGTGTTGCTTTGTCATGAAAACAACTTGAAAGTAAGTATAAAAATAAATCACTTCCTAATCATGTATATCAAAAGTAGAATTTGTACACTTTAAAGATGTTAGAAAGTACATAAGAAAAAGATCAAATTGATAGTTTTAATTGGATCATCTTGGATCTATAAGGTGCTAGGGTTAAAATTAATGATGGGAATTAAGCAATGATCCTATAGTGTTCATTAGCAATTTTATATAAGATTTTCATTGATACCATCTTATATAGGGAAGAAAATATTTTTATCAATGATGTAAAAGTTTCCATGGAGTCTAAATAATTGAAGAAAAAGGTTTCTGACATATATGAACATGGATAAAAATTGGGTATGATTTTCAACAGAGGTAAGAGCAAAGAAAAGGATGCTGGAAACATGAACAAGTCACTCCAAATCGAAGGTGAAAATTGTTTAATAATTTAATTATAAAGAGGAAGGACACTTTAAAAGGAAATGTCTACAATGTAAGAAGGAAAACAAGAAAAGGGAAACAAATCACAAAGTGAGTGTGACTGTAGCACATATTAATTACAATGAAGAGGATAAAAGAGGAGGTAATGTTTTTATAGTTAGTAAGTCTATTTCTAAAAGTTGGTGGGGTAATGGACACTGTAGCATCTTATCATATAATCTTTAGTAAGGACTAGTTTTATTTTTATAAAAAAAAAGAAATGACATTGTGAGGTTAACTACTTATAGAGAGAGTTCAGTTAAAGGAAGTGGTTCATTGTTAATCCAAATGCGTGATGGAATTATTAGAACATTTAATGCTTGGCATATTCTTGAAATTTGAAAGAATCTGCCCCCTTTGATACTCTTGATAGTCAATGGAATAAATATTCTAGAGTTGATGTGTAGCCAAAAGTGTTAAAGGTGTCATGACTGTAAAGAAAAGAAAATTAAAATATGTAATCTATATCCTAAGGTAAGACAATTATGGGATTTATAATTGTATCTTAATCATCTTATGAGAATAACAATATAAAATTATGGTATCATATGTTGGGTCACATGAGTGAGCATGGACTTGAGAATTTGAGTAAGAAATGAATGATAGATGGAGTTATGACTGGGAAGATGAAATTTGGCAAGTTGTGTTTTTGGTAAGTAGCGTAATTCAATTTTGGTAAGTATACTTCCACTATCATTATTGATTATATTCATTCAAACTTATTGGGTCCTTCTTTAGTTCAATCCCATGGTGGGTATAATTATTATCACACTCATTGATGATTATTCAAGAAAATTATCTTTGTAATTTTTAAAATTGAAGTATTTAGAAAGCTCAAAAAGTGGAAGAAAATGATTGAAAAATGTACTAAAAAAAGGTTAAGACCCTATAACAAATAATGAGCAGTAATTATGTAATAAGTCATTTGATGAGTTTTGCAGGAAGAAAGATATAGTGAGGCACTGCACTGTACGTCATACACAATAATAAAATGGAGTTGTGGAATAGATTAATCAAACACTTACATAACTTGCTCAATGTATACAGTTAAACGCTAGACTGTCAAAGTGGTTTTAAGCTTAAGCAGTTAATATTTGCTGCTTATCTGGTGAATAAATCTCTATAAACTATAATAGATTTTAAGACTCCTTAAGAGGTATGGTATGGTACTCCCTCTAATTATCTTGCCAGAAGATATTTGGTTATTGATAAACGATTAATTGACTATATTTATATGCTCATATTTAGCATATTTTGCTTGTTATTTAATGGTTTTATAGTATCTTTGGTACTTATTTAGCTTCAACTGTGATTGTACGTGATAATTGCCTTCATAGACTAAAAGAAGAAGAATTTAAACAAAATTGTGACATAAAACGAAGATTTGAATTACCTTTAGAGTTACACGATCGTGTACAATGACCATGTAAGTCGTTGTAAATGTGTGGAGCTTCAAGGTCATTGTTTCTGTCCTTGTGAACATACACTCCCATGTATGTTGACATACACAAACACGTATGTTATCCATGTAAGTCACTATGCCTATGTAAAGTTATGAATTGAGGTATTTTAGAGATACATGATCACTTACACGACCATATAAGTGATCTTGTATATCCCAGAAACCTTAGCTTTTACTATAAAAGGATATTATTGAAGGCTACATAAAAAATGAAGTGTTATTAGTCAAAAGAGACACTAGTGTAGAGTTGGTTTTGAACAGAGGATGAGAAAAACACGAAGATTACGTCATAAGATCTGATAGAGAGCATCCTTTAATCCAAATTGCAAGAAGATTTCATTAGATACAAAAGGGGGAATATCAAATATGAATTCTTTTATTTCTATTTGTTCTTCTAGAAATTTATTATTAGATTTGTTTTCTATGTTTACGAACTAAATTTTTAGTGCCTAGGTGTGATGAATCCTAAGTTGTGATGATAATATGATATAATTTTTTATTTAATATAGTTTTATTGATTAGTTTATTGCCATTCAATTATGCATTATAATCATAAACTCATGTACCTGAAATATTAGTCAAATATTTGATTTCATATAATTGAGATTAAGAAATCCTTTCTTATGAATAGAACTACCATAATTGGAAGGATGTAAAATTAAAGATAGGTTGACATAAATTCTCTATATTAGGTTTAAACTTAATAGTGAAGTTCACAAATCAATAATACAATCTTAGGGGTTTTAACTAGAAAGAGATTTCAGTTAATCAACCTAAGATATTAACATAAGATAGGAATCTTCACGGTCCAATAATCAATAATTTAATTTCTTGATAAAGGGTTAGTGTTTAAGATATCTTAGGGGATTCATCACCTAGGTACTATTTATTTGATGTCGACTAATTGTAGTATTTTCCTTATCTGATTTCATTATTATGTCAACTTTAAGTTATTTTGTTTAATTTGATTTTTAATTAAACTCATGACCTAATTTAGCATTTAGATAATATAAAAAAGGGTTAATACTAGTACTTACATTCCTTATAGGATTAACTTGTACTTGTCAGTGTTAGCTATAGCTACACCGTACACATCCTATTAAAACTTATAAGTTTTTATAAGTTTAAATTAAATCAATCAGTTACCATGCATATGCTTATGCTAATGATGGCAAACTAGAGTTAAAGGCCATGAAGTGCATATTTCTATAGTATACTAGTGAAGTTGAAGGGTATTGATTATGGTGCATTGAAAATAATAAAAATTTAGGATATGCAATTAGCAAAGATGTTACCTTTGATGAATATCATATGTGTGAACAGAGGGAGGAGTTTAGTAATCTTGCAAATAAATAGGATAAGGTTGTTAACCAGGAGTTAGAGCTTGAAATTAAAGCTTTAAGTAGGACAGTAATAAATTAGTCCATGGACATGTAAGGTGAACAATCAATATAAAGTATAATAGAAAGGAAGATAAGAAGAGAAATCAAGAAACTTGTCAGGTATTTAGCTTGTGTTGATTTTAGAAAAACTAATAGAATATTATATGCCTAAGTAGTACCTAAAAGTATAGATGATGACAAACCAAGGATTTTTAGAGAGATAATAGACAATAAAGCATTATAATGGATAGTCACCATAAATAAGGAGAAGCAATCCCTAAACATGAATGAGACATTAAAACTTGCACCTTTACAAAAAGATGTAAAGTATGTAGCATATTTTAAGAATAAAGAAGGTATTCTAATAGTTAAGCCATTTAGGTTAAAAGCACAACTAGTATTATAGGAATTTTCATAAAAAGAGAGAATTAACTACTAGGAGGTATTCTTATTAGTTATGAAGTATAAGATGATGTGAGTTCTTTTAGCTTTCTTTTAGCTATAATAAGCATATTTGATTTATAAATGGAGCAACTTGATGTTAAACTACATTTTTGCATGAGAATCTAAAAGAACATATATTTATGTCACAAGTAGAGGGTTTTCATGATTATAAAAAAAAAAGGACCATGTGTGTTTGTTGAAGACATCCCTGTATGGATTGAAATAATCACTGAGGTGGCGGTATAAAAGGTTGGATGCATTCATGTTGTCTCATGACTTTATTCATAATCAGTTTGACAATTTGTTTACACTAAGAAGGTATCAGATGGTTCATGGATCTATTTGTTTTTATAAATTAATGACATATTAATTGTAACTAAGAATAAGGTTGAAATTAGTCGGTATTAAAAGCTTATTGAGTAGTGAGTTTTAGATGAAAGATTCAGTTGTAGCCAAGAAAATATTAGGAATGGAGATTTGGAGGGATATGAGAGCAGACTTATTATCCTAATCATAAAAAAGTACATTGAAAAGGTAATATAAACTTTTCAAGTGGATTAGTCAAAGTTTGTTTACACTGTCTTGGCAGCACCTTTTAAAGTTAACACTAGTGTATTACCTAGTTCATATGACGAAAAGGATTACATGAAACAAGTTCCTTACTCGAGAATAGTTAGAAGTCTGATGTATGCTATAGTATATGTAAGACTAGATCTATCACATATATTTATTATAGTAAGCAAGTTTATGAATAATCCTATAAAATCCTATTAATTTTTTTTGAAAAATAATATTTATTTCATGAATTATATGAAAATAAGTTAGAATTATGTAGATGAACCCTAAAAATGATGCACTACATCTAAACAAACACCTGAAACTCCCAATACACTACTATCCAACCACGTGTTTTACACCTCCACTAATATGATTGCTCCTATTTACTCATCTTCTTATTTTCTACAATCTTTCACCTGAAGATGCTCATTCAATAATCTGGCTTTACATTGTGTATTCATTAATCTCCCTTTGCTTGGCTCCATTCTATTGGTATGGACTCAGTATAGCTTCACAACTACCTATTGTTCAGCATTTTTGAGTCTCGCTTCCTTTTTAAGCTTTTGAACCTTACATAATTTTTACGTGTTTGTACATTATACCCTATATATTGTTAAGATTTTGATAACTATAATAACATATTGGACTATTAGTATAAGCTTAGATCTACCAAGATGTTGCTAAATCTTGATCACAATCCTTTGCAATATTTGAGTTTAAGAGTTGTTCTCTTACTTTGTGGAGAATTACTTACATAACATTATCTTTTGGCCTCTCCTTGTTTTGGAATGTTTTACTATTTTGTTCCCACCAATTCTCCTAAAAATTTTGCCCATGGTAATTAGATATACTGTCCAAGTAGCTTTTGATATGTATGAGTGATTGATTAGCCATTGAACAATATTTTGGAGTGTTTTATCAATAATATTCCCATGACATAGCTCCTTAAATTTATTCCATATTGAATAGGAGTAAAAGCATTTAGAACAGACAAGTGGAACATAGGTTTACATAAGAATTTGTCTAAGGTGCTCAACTTATTTCTCATTCCAAGCTATAAGATAAAAACAGTACTTGGGATCAAATGTTTGCTCTATACAACCCTATGTTATGGCACAAAATGAACACTTTTCTGAAAGATTTTTCTATAAAATCAATTCAAGAGCTACTAGAGTGGTTGATTATGCCATAAGTAGCAATCCTAGAGAGATATATTTTGACAGTAGGTAGGGCCTAAATGTTGAATAGCAACTGGAAACTGGATGCAATGATTACGAGATATTAGGGAAAATATCATTCCTTGATTAGGATATCCTAATACTTAAGCCATTTCTTCCTGGTTATGGATGAGTGAACCATTCCCTGTCTAATTATCATACCAGAAGGATTCCTTTTCCCATCCCCAGCTCTATAGGAAGTGTTTAAAATAATCTCATCCCTTAGCTTCACAAGATGATAAAGAAACTAGGAGTGTGATGCTTTCTTAGATAGAGCCATGCTTTTTCCTTTAAGGAAATAACTATGCAACGACCTTATCTATAATGAGTTCTTATCATCCAGCACTCTCCATAGCCTTTTCAACATAAGGTTTTGATTAGTTAACTTCATAGAGATGACTCCTAGGCCTCTTTCCTCCCTAGGCTTACAAACATCCAACCTTTTCATTTTAGTATATTCTCCACTTCTTATAGAATTACCCTATAGGAAGTTCCTCATCATTCTTTCAATTGTCTTAATGAGTCTTTTGGAAAGAAAAATATGTGAACTCCAATATATCGATAAGGATTCGATAGGCTTAATCAATAGATTTTTCCATAATAGGATAAGTCCTTGTTTGCCTAAGAGTCAAGTCTTCTTTATATTTTCTCCATCAGAGGTAGGCATTCATTAATGTTTAATCTCCTAGTAGTGATTGGAAGCCTTGGATAAAGCATAGGTGGGAATTTCCTAATTATACATGTTAAGCACTGCTTAATTTAAAAGAGTCGATATTTGTTGATAGGAAAACGTTGGATCTTGCTGAGATTAACTCGTAAACCTGAAATGGCTTTAAACTGGTTCATAAAATTCATTAAAGTCTAAACCGATTCAAGTGTGCTCTGTAAAACAGAACAAGTTCATCAATTAAACAAAGGTTTATAAGAGAAACTCTTCTACATTTTGAATGATATCTGAATCTGGGGTCTTAAGTGACATTGTACTTCAACAATAGAGTGAAAGCTTCCATATATAGGTTAAACATATATGGGGATAGAGGGTTACCCTATCTTATGCCCCTAGCTTCTCTAAATACCTTATGAGACATTTCATTGATAAGAACACATAATTAAGTGGATGTAATACAAGATTTAATTCAACCTTTGAAAGCATCAGGAAAGTCAAACACCTCAAACACTTGGAATAAGAACTTCTAGCTTACACAATCAAAGGCCTTACTAAAATCTACCTTTACAGTTCAATTCAGAGGGGTATTTTTCCTTAAATAACCCTTAAAGAGTTCTAGAACCTTCAGTATATTTTCTCTAATATTTTTTTCCTTTATGAAAGCCCTTTGGTTATCATTGATAATATAATTAAGGACAACCTTCATCCTATTAGCAAAGATCTTAAGAATGATTTTTTTAAAAAAATTAGAGTAAGATATAGGTCTAAATTTAACAAAGTTAAAGGGGTTTGAGGTTTTAGGAACAAGCTAAAGAAAGGTCTTATTAATTTCTTTAGGTAGCACTCCCCTGGAAAAAAATTCATGTACAGTATCTCTTACCACTAGCCCAATCTCTAGCCAGATCTTGTGATAAAAAAAAAAAACCATTCAACCTATCTAGACTAAGAGCCTTCATCCTATTTAATAGAAAAGCAATATCTTCATTCTCCTTATTCTTAATTGGCTTAGTGAGCTTCATTTATTCCAAATTTGAGATCTTCTTAGTAATAAAAGCTTCAAAGCATATACAAAAGAGGTTATTTCATAGGCAGATTAATATGAAGCTTGTAAAAACTAACAGCTTCCTTAAGGTATCTCTTCCTAATCCCTAAGCACTCTACCATCATGGCTAGTAATCAAGCATATTTTATTAGAGTTTTTCCTTGCTGTTAAGGCATTAAAGAAAATCTTGGTGAATCTGTCACCATCTTTAATCCAATTAACCCTTGCTTTTTGTTGAATCAAGGAGGAATGATCTCTAATAGCCTGCAAATAATCTTTTAAGGCTTATTTTTCCTTATCTAAGAGAAGAGAGTCACTAGGATTCAAGGATAACATAAATTGAGCGGATGAAAACTTCTCTTTTATTAACAATAATTTTAGTGTTGAGCATTCTTCTAGCATTTATCTTTTTTATTTCACCTTTGATGGCCTTAGTTTTTGAACACAAACATATTGCTTTGTTTTTCCAAATGTTGAAACTTCTAATCCTCTCAAGGCAACTTATTGAAATTCATCATCATTTACTAAAAAAATTGTTAAATTTGAATGCAAAGTATCTAGTAACTTTTTGAACATATCATCAATTAAGATTTGTGTGTGGTTTGAGAACAGGGGATCCATTAAGGTGCCCTTACTTTCAGGGAATTAAGTTAACTAATCAATGTTAACAAGGCTTTATCAAGTTTTTTTTGATAAACTAGTTAGATCTCTATTTGTTGCTGCAAGTGAATGTATATACATCATATTTTAAGTCAGTAGCCCCCATATAATCTACAAATGCTTAAAGTCTTCATTGTAATTTCTTAGGTTATAATTACGCTCAACTTTAAATATGTACTGAGAAGAGTTGAATTTCTCATAAATAATCCAAAGACCACTATATACCCCCTATACCCTCTTCAAATTGCACTATAGTTTAGTTTTTTGGAAGGCTAGATTAAAACCATACACAAAGGATGTGTAGATAGAAACATTTTCCTAGAAAATGTAGCATCACATGTATGAGTTGCACATTTGACTCTAGCTCCTCTACTCTCATAGAATTGGATTTGTAGCAGATAACATTTCTACCATAAGCATGATATGATAATTAAAGAGAAATTTCAATTGGGACCCCAATTTATTTATATTCTCTATCTTGATCTTAGTTTCCAAAATTTCTAAAATCTGAGGTTTTTCCCTTGATACAAAATCCCACAAAGCATTTAGCTTATTTTTATAGTTCAATCCATATACATTTAAACAACATTTGTCATATTAATTTGTTTTCAACTTTTGAGCCTTTTTTACCTGTTGCTTCTTTGAGATTTCTTCCATACCACACTCTAATATTCGTCCCTGTCTAGTTCCCTTTTGCTAAGCTAAGTTGAGGACTATTTGTAGAATTTTCATTCTCATTCTCATCAGCTTCCTCCAAAGTTTATTACTCTATAATTACCGAGAATTCTCATCAGCTTCCTCCAAAGTTTATTACTCTATAATTCCTTCGGTAGAAGCCACACTTTTTGGTAAATTAATGGGGACAGGTGCTTACATCATTAGAGCTGAGTCATTTGCCAAAGAGTTGGGTTCATCATTGATATGTTGATAACTATGGGGATCTGCTTCTTCTTACACCAAGAATTCAATGTAGTCACCTTTTTTGAAAAGCTTACTTGTAAGCTTCCAAGTCTTACCTTGTATCTTAAGCGATGGTCTCCACTAATAGGTAACTAAGACACCATCTTCAAATAACTTGTTATCTGGACACCATCTTCTTCTTTCGACTATGTTTTCATCTATAAGAAAGAGTTTACCAAGGAAGCTAGCTAGCAACTCAGACCATAAGTTATCCAATAATCCAATGGTATGTTGCGTATATTGATATATAGTGGAATATTATGGATTTTAACATTTTCTAGTCTTATCCCAGGTTGCCAAGTCTGGAGAAATAAAAGAAACTAAGCTATATATTGGGGTCCCCTCCTTAACGATCTTGATTGCTTCATCTTGCAAGGAAAAGATGAACAATATAAGGTTATCCTTAAAGAGAAGCACCTTATATAAACCTTTCATTTTCTACTGACTCATTTCCCTCTTATTTATAATAGAAAAGGCTTCTTTGTTCTATAAAAAATCCAATAATGGTGGCTTCCTAACTGTATGCTCTAGCTTTAAGAACCTCAATATTTGGAGCAATTATAGATCTCCCTTCTTCCTTCTTTAGAGGGCAATATTGAAGAGTAAGATTAGATTGGTCTCCCACCACTTCTTTCTAACTTTTACACTAGTTAGGGGCATCAAGTTGCTTGAAGAACGAGAAGGATTAAACAAGGTAGGTGGAGGGGAAGGCTGAGGTAAATGAGAACTAGATTGGCAGGGAAAATGTCACGACTCGGAACCACATCGGGCCCATAACAACCGACACATACCCGGGCTAAAGATACTTATGGTACCCTTAACCTGAATATGCAAGGCTAACTGAATATCTTTAAAAACAACATTTGGATAGCACAAAAAGGTTCCTACGTAAGTCATTCACAAACCATAAGATAGTCAATAGTTAATTTACAAAATTTTTTTAAAGCATATCAACATAATCATGAGCCACTATACAATAAAAGAACAAAATAGAGACTACCATGTGCAGTAATGCCCTGAATATGTCAAAAGACCGCACAAACCACTCAAAGCTTCAAGCTCACAAATTAACCTACATGGTTGGGAAGCGAGGGGGTGAGTACACTATGTACTCAGTGAGCAGGAAAAAACATATGTCACGAATAGAACTTGATACACACCAAGACGATATAGATAACCCATAAGGTGAACATACAACATATAGAAACACATAAGCCTAGTTTATAACTCAACATATATTAGTTAGGAACTATATAGGCCTAGCTTATTAATTCACTCATCTGGTGAACATAGGTTCCAATTCTAATACACAAAAGCATAAAAAACATCATATGTATAAATAAAATCTTGTCAGAAAAACAAATATCAGGGTAAGCCAAAACAATCATATATGACATCACTAGTCGGCCAAACTAACGCACACACCCACAGATCCTCGGTGTTCGCTCGACTTTCATCCGTGGTGAGTCTGGACTAAAGTCAATAAGAGCATCATGACCTTAGGTGATGATCTCGTCGATGTCCAGACCCTAAGAGTGGAATCACCCGTGAGTCCCATAGAAAGGTGTCGATACGGAGACTCAACTTTTATGTACCAACGTCAAAGGTACGGGAGTCGCTAAATCAGTTGTGTCCAGCACACGATTGGCCAATCGTTTCCTCACCAATCATCAAAAAATCTTATACAAACATTGAATGCTAAAATCAAGTAAGGCATCATGCCTTTATTTATCGGTCCAACCAATAAAATGGAACTGTGCCAAGGCTCTAAGCCAAAAGAGAATACATGCATATAGTATATATGACTCAGCTATCCATATGAAAATTTCCAAAACATTATCTCATGAAATAAAAGCCAATTTTTGTGCTTCAAATGCATAGTTGTTCAAAACAATGTCATTTCATAAATACATAAACGTATTAGTATCTATTTGAGATTCAATTCTACTAAGTATTACCTAGGTTTAAAATTCACATACAAGTCATCATACATGTCTTAGGGTGATCCAATCCCATATGAGAAATATGGTTTCCCCAACTCACATCAAAAGAAGATATGCACTACCTTGCCTTCAAAAATTCTTGATACGAGCTCCTTAATTCCTAGCTCCCAAGCCTTTATACATAAAAAGAAATACAATGAAATTACTACTTAAACATAAGTTTTTTTAATAGTTATACACCATCATATAAGTGTGTAAAACACAATATCATTCCCTTTAAGCTATAGGATTCGACCATCAAGCTTCTCACATGTTTACTTCCTTACCATTCACATTAGCTTCTCTTTTGCATTTTATAAGGCATTTAATGCCTTTAACCCAATACTTGCTCATTTCGAAACATACTTAAGCACATCTTTATCCATGCACATTAGGCCATTACTCATCAATCTAAGCAACAATTCAAGTTTACCCTAAGTATACAAGAAAACCTCTTTCTAATGCACAACATCAAAATCCTTAAATCCTAAGCCAAGTTCACTTAGGAATTTTATCAAACACTTAATGTGCATAACTTTCAAGTCACATTTTCAAGACTTTATCATAATAATTCATGCTCCTATCATGTCATACAATAACACTTCTACTCAATGACACATTCCACCACTCCATTCAAATCAACTCCCTTCATTTAAGCTACATTTATCAATTACACAACTCATTACATTGATCCACTTCTTCTTCATCATTTAGGCCCAACCTTAACCAACATACATCTTCTTCATTCTTCTTCATCAATTTACATTATACATGCACAATTAACACCATAGAATTCATTTAAATCATCGATTTCAAATGGTATCCAAAAATTTACAACTTTCACCAAAAAGGGTTATTTTTGATTTTGACTTAAAGAACCCTCTCTATAACACATTTCTTTCACCTAAACCATGATTCATGCATATTCAAGCATTGAGAACAACATATCTTAACACAAAACTCAAAATCATAATGTAGAGAGAGATGAGACAAATTTTACCTAAACTTTCCTTTAGTGATATCTTCAAATCCTTTGAGAATTTAACAAATCTAATGATAAATTTGAGTTCCTTGACCTCAAATTAGCTTAGAAACCTAGGTTTGAGTTAAAGAATCACAAAAGTGGTGAAAGATAGGTGATGGCCGAATGCTTCATCTTCTCCTCCTCTCTTCTCCTTTCTTCTCTTTTCTTTTA
>JANIIA010000003.1:45483229-45498796 GCA_027478495.1 Erythroxylum alaternifolium | reverse complement strand
AGCTTAAATAACAAATTGGTTTTGAAAGGAAAAAGTGATCACATATAAGTGAAGTGTAAAGAGTTTACAAAAAAAAATTATATACCGAGTTTTTAAATTGTTAAGTGATGTGATGCGCCACCCTCGCGGGGCACGGACTCGGGTATCACTGTCGATATCAGGTTCGGGTTCTGCGGGAGTGGGGTGTTACAACATGCATGTGATGCATGCAACCATGGCTAACTCAATAAATCCATCATAAAAGAATTGGTTTTGCATGTGGAGTGGAAAATGATGGAGTGGACACTAAATGAGCAAGATTTTGAAGCCCTCCCATGGCTCACAGAATGGCTCTCCCTCCATCTGAGTGAAGGTAGTTATCTTTGTCCATAACTCATAAGTCTTCTGATGGGAATAGAACTTTCTTATGAACTTGTTGTACACCTCTTCCCATGTAGTTAATGAACCACATAGAAGGGTCATCAACCATACATTGGCCTGATCCTTTAATTTGTATAGGAAGCACCTTATCCTGAGTTGATCTTCATCTAGGCCATCCAATGGGAATGTCTAGAGAGTGGTATAGAATTCCTGAATGAAGTTTAACAAGTCTTCATGGGGAACTCCATAGAATGATGGAAGCATGTTGTAGTGGATACACTTCAATTCATAGTTCATAGCTACCTCCCACAATAGTATGCATGAAGTGGCAGTACAGATTATTGGTTTAACATACTCCTTCATCATTGGTTACCTTTGACCCATCTCTTGATCTTCTGGTTTAGGTCTCTCGAGTTTGTCTTCAACATCCCTTGGAGGTCCTCTTATCCGATGTATGTTGTCAATAAAGGGAGCAAGTTCACCTTCCCAAGACCTCCTTCCTCCTAAAAACTAAATAAAAACAAGGTCGTCTCCCAAGGAGATGAAGTTGGTTCACTTAAATTAAGTTTGAATTAAAAAATAAAAACAATGCAATCCTAAACATTCTATCCCGATTGTCGAGTGAATGCTTTTAAAGAAAATTGCAAAATTAGATTGAAAAGCAAACGGAATCAATTGGGACTAAAAAAATAGATTAACTAAAGTGGAAGACTTTTGAGAATAAATTTCACTAATTTAATCTCCTATGCATGATTAAGGAAAATGATTGGACAGTTGTCTTACTAAAGTTAAAAGTTGGTTTTTAACCAACTCGAATAATGAACAATCTACCTTTCGTATTCAACCAGTTATCATTTGAATTAATTATGGAAGCCTAACTACTAATTACCACTTAAGTTAATATTTCTAATTCTTAACCTAAGCACCCATAATTTCTCGATCTATATTAAATTTCTCCTCTCGATCCTTCATTTAATAATAAAAATGATGCAATGTTTGGCCATTCTATTACTTCCATTTAGCTCATAAACAACATAAATAAATAAGACAACAAATTTGTAACTCAATCATGCATAGTAAACTAAAATAGCTATATTAATTCTCAAGAAAAAGAGATCAGCCAATCATAGCATAAAAACAGTTCATCATCTCCATACACTTCAATTGCATGTTACTGTCAACCAAAAAAAAGTCAAAGCAATGAACAGAATGAAAACTAAAGACAAACAATGAAAAGAAAATAAATAACAGTTGGTTAAGGTACCAAGTAATAAGTTCGCTAAATAAATAAGAAACTAAGCAACAGATGAAAAATAGAATGGGCAAACAAGGATCAAATGAGGGATTGCGATTAGTCTTCTTCCCCTCTTAAGCTTCCTGCATTAGCTCTCGCCTTCTGCTTCAGCTTATTCTCTCCCAACCAAATGGTTACTCAAGTTCAATGGATTCAGCTCCAGCTTTTGCTTTCGACCTCTGTCCCTAGCTTCCACCTCTCTGCTATGTTTCTCTCTTCTTCACTGACTCACTTTGTTTCTCTTCTCATCTTCCCTTCTTTCTCTCTATCCCTCTCTTCCTGAATGTGTCTGTCTGTGTGGAGAATAAAATGAATAATGGAATGAATGATGTCACCGCCACTGTCTTATCCTTTCTATTTGTACCCTCGTCTAGGTTTATGTTTTTTTATCCCTTCAACATATAGCCGTCACGTAATAAAATAGACGGATTAACATAAGAATTTGCATAGGCATAAGTATGGTAGTCACAAGTGTGACTCATTGTCACCCCATGCAGTCATGGTCATGGTGGTGACATGCTTACTCACCACCATGACATGCTTAGTCACCACCTGACTAAGCTTGTCATGGTAGTGACACCTTTAGTCACCACCTCCTTTCTTTGTTTTCTTCTTTTCCTTTCATGCAAATTTACGTCAACTTTCCCTTTAACCTTTATGCAAAATTCACAAAATAATCCAATTAACATTCATACAATAGTCACACCATTTCCACTCAATTTATCTCACATTTCAATCAAAATATGAGGATTTGTAACAAAAATCAAGATATGAAGGCAATTAAAAGCAATAAAAACTAGCACAATAATACTCATTATATGTGTAGAGCTAGCAACTTATGAATGTATCACTTATTAACTTTTTATAGATTATTACAATATCAATAGTGGATATAAGTAGGTAAGTCCATATTAGACTCACATGTATTCTTTGTTGACTATGTATGCATTCCTTATTAGTTAATGCTTTTTCGTCAATGTCAATTTGTTAAGTATAATATGCTTAATGTTAATGTAAGCAATATATTTTATAGATAGAAAAGATTACTATATATATGTACTTAGGAATATCTCTTTTATTGGTGGTGGCCCTCCAAATTTGCCTAAAATTGCTATTGTTGAGACATAAATAGAATATGCATCATATTTACATCGTATATGCATAGGTCACACTAAATATGATTTATTGCTAAATATAAAATTACTTATATTAGTAGGTTATTCCATAGGATTTATTGGATTATTTTTAATTCACCTTGAAATATTGTGGCTATAAACTCCAGATTTCCTAAATTTCCACTCTTCTTAATGATACCAAGTAGAAGAAACTACTCATTCAAGTCTTCGATGTGGCACCCCACTCCTATCGGACATTTGTGCCAGTATATCATCAGACATTCGAGCACATTCCCTACAGAAGCGACGCGATAACTATATCCCTTTCATTTAACTCATGACATCATAAATTAAAAACATAAGAATCACAATGACTAAAACCCAAATTCCTCTTTTCATTTTATAAACAATATGTACATTGTGGCGTTAAAACATCATCCATATATGTACAATATTAACAACCTATCAGAGTCTACAGATCTATCTGCAAAATATGCTACATAAATGAGGAATTATCTAAAAAGTTTGTCCAAATCCTTCAGTCCCAGCTAACCTACCTTTGAGCTATGTCTTCTATCTAAAAGTAGTACTAGTTCTTTTCTAAATTGACTTAGAAGCTATATCATCTCTCTTAGACCTGAAAAGTCAATGTTGCAAGTTTGGTGAATTTTGCAAACTCTATGAGTTAACCATCTTCGATGGTTCACTCCTAGCACATAGCACAACAATTCATGTAGTTCTATAATTCACATTATTTCATTTATAAACATATAGCATCACAAAACACTTTGCACACAATTTTCACATTTCTCATTCAACACAATTCAATAACACATTGCAATCATTCAAATCACACATATAATGTATATATGCAACGTTCATAAGACTCACATTCGTTTATTACGTTGTTGTGACTGAGTGCCTTTTTCACTGTTCCATATCCGTTGTGGATACCATACTTTTTAATAATGCCCCTTATCTGTTGGAGATAAAGGGCTCATTTTACATATTGAGCCTGAGGCTCTTACTATATTCTGAGCTTTAAACTCTTTTTCACTGGCGACTCCGATCACAACTGCCTTTATCTTTCATGCATTCATGTAATGGAATGCACCATATATATTCAATCAATCATTGTGTTCAATCAATTGCACCGACATTCACTTTCATAATATCATCCTTATTTTTCATCGAAACTTAGTTCGGCATTCAACATTTAAGATGAGAATCACTTTTTTCTTCAAATTCACATATAATGAGCACTTCCAAATATGGTATTCATGCATCAAATGCCTTAGAAATTCAAGGCCTGAAATCAATACATACATAATACATAACAATTTAATATGGAGTTTAAACAAACAATTAATCGAAGTGAGACCATCTTAGGTTACTCACAGTTTGCTTCCGTTAGCTTATTGCCTTGAAGTTTCGTCAATGTCTGGTAGCAGTCGCTCAATGTGCTCTTTTATATTATGCAGTCACACACATTCATACATTACTAATTTGCAGATTTACATAAATATTCAATCATAAGCACATATACATATACATACATACATATATATATACATGTATAATGCATGCTCAATGACAAATACTAGGTATATTTCCTTAATACACATCTCATAATCAATTAACAACACCTTTCAATCATTCTTTAATATCTAATAAACTTTACTCACTTTAATCACCTCATTCTCAATCAACTAAGTTCATTTAAGATCTAGCCTAAATACCTCGTATGGAAGTACCTAACCATTTGTTGTTTCAACCTACACATAAAAGAAGTATGTTTGATGTTTAACCAATTCCCAAGATCGTGGACAATTTCCTAAGATCGTGGGATTTATTGGCAGAAAGTTTCTGCCCTGCTAAGCATTCCCATAATCATGGGGATTCCCACGATCGTGGGATTTGTAGGAAGAAAAATTTCTGCCTTTGTTAAGCATTCCTACGATCATGGGATTTGTTGGCAAAAAAATTTCTACCTTTGTTAAGCATTTCCCACAATCGTGGGATGCTTCTGGTACAGGAATCCCAACAATTTCTCCAATTTTTTGAACTTCTTCCAACTCATACAAGTTACTTCTATCATCTCATATACTTAGTCAATCATTTCTAGCTTAATACACCATCATTTCCTCTTCATTCATAACTCCATTTCAGCTCAATATCTTACACACACAAATCAAAATCCATGATTGATCATAAACATAAAAAACAGAACATATTCCTATACACTTTCAACTCCAAATTTTTGCACATAATCAACTGCAATTCTCATCTTTATTTCACTTCTAAATATCATCTTAATTGATCTAAATTCAAGACATCATAATACTCATTCTTATTAGCTTTAAACTTATGAATTATCATTTATTTTAACACAAAATAATACATAACTCTTTTTACCACTTCATTCACACATCATCATATTCCAAACTTCCTTTTTCATAATCAAACATCTCAAAATGTAACAGCCCGGACCACTCGCTCACAGATATTGCCCGCTTTAGGCCTTAGCCCAGCCAAGCCCTCACGGTTTTGCTCTTCTCGCACACTCATTCGAGAAAACGAGTCTTTGAGGGAGAGGTTTTCATAGCCTTATAAGGCCTACTTCATTCCTTTCTCTAATCGATATAGGAATCTAACATTCCACTCCCCTTGGAGGCCCAGTATCCTCGCTAGCCCACAGGCCTAGATCCACCCCCTTGGAGGCCCAGCGTCCTTGCTGACATATAAGATTAGATCCACCACCCTTGGAGGCCCAGCGTCCTCACTGGCATATCAATTTGGGAACTACCTCTGATACCATTTGTAACAGCCCGGACCACCTGTTCACAAATATTATCCACTTTAGGCCTTGGCCCAGCCAAGCCCTCATAGTTTTGGTCATCCCACCCTTGGAAAAATGCTCTTTTAAGGGAGAAGTTTTCATAACCTTATAAGGTCTACTTCGTTCCCCTCTCCAATCGATATGGGAATCTAACATTCAATACCATTTGTAACAGCCATTTAATTGTCATGGCCTGGTTCCATATCGGGCCCATGACAACTGCCGCATACTCGGGCTAAGGACACTAACGGTGTCTTTAATCCGACTATGCAAGGCTAGCTGAATATCTTCTCCTCTTTATATATATATTTATTATTATTATTTAAAAAAATTGGGCAGCACAATGACTGTATTTTAAAAATCCCAAAAACCTGTAAACAATTTTAAACACTTCTATATTCACACCAAATATTTTATCACAACTTCAAGACTTTAAGGTCCACTCAAAGCAATTCCAACAACAGTATCAAATTTCATAGATAAGGTCGATCTTTTACAATGATAAAACATTCTAGAGTCAAATTTATAAAATTATAAAACATATTCACATAACCAACCCAAAGAAAACAATTTATGAGCCACTATGCAACAAAAGTACAAATAGAGACTATCCACGCCCAGTAATGCCCTGAAAACGTCAAAAGACAACATAATCCTCACAGAGCTTCAAGCTCACAAAATAAACCTGCATGGTTGGAAAGGGGAGGGGTTGAGTACATTATGTACTTAGTGAGCAGGAAAAACATATATCGCGAATAGAACTCAATACACACCTAGACTGTATAAATAACCTACAAAGAGAACATACATCACGTAAAATCACCTAGGAATAGCCTATGACTCAACATATACTGGTTAAGAATCATATAGGCCTAGGCTATTAATCATTCATTTGGTGAACATAGGTACCAGTTCCAGGATGCAAAAGCACAAAAAACATAACATGTACAAATCAAATCTCATCAAAAAATAAATATCAGGGTAATCCAAAGCAATCATGTGTTTGTCAACACTAGTTGGCCAAACTAATGTGCACACCCACCAATTCTCGGTGTTGGCGCGACATTCATCCGGGGTGAGTCCAGACTACAGTCGACAAGAGCGTCATAACCCTAAGTGATGACCTCGTCGATGTCCGGACTTTAGGTGTGGAATCACCCGCAAGCCCCATAGAAAGGTGTCAATATGGGGACTCGACTTCTATGTACCAGTGTCAAGGGTACAGGGGTCGCTTAATCAGTTATGCCTAGCACACGATTGACTAATCGTTACCTCACTAATCACAAAACAAATTATATTCAAATTTTTAGCTTAGAGCCAACACTGAGAATCGGTGGGTGTGCACATTAGTCGACAAGAGTGTCATGACCCTAGGTGATGACCTCGTCAGTGTCCAGACCCTATGTTTATAATCACCCACGAACCCCATAGAAAGGTGTCAATATGGGGACTCAACTTCGATATATCAGCATCAAGGGTACAAGGGTCGCTTAATCAATTGTGCCTAGCACACGATTGGCCAATCGTTACCTCACCAGTCACAAAACAAATTATATTCAAATTTTTAGCTTCGAGCCAACACCGAGAATCGGTGGGTGTGCATATTAGTTGTCAAAAGTGTCATAACCCTAGGTGATGATCTCGTCGGTGTCCAGACCCTAGGTGTGGAATCACCCATAAGCCCTATAGAAAGGTGTCAATATGGGGACTCGACTTCTACATACCAGCGTTAAGGGTACAGGGATCGCTTAATCAGTTGTGCCTAGCACACGATTGGCCAATCGTTACCTCACCAATCACAAAACAAATTATATTCAAATTTTATGTATAAAATCAAGTAAGGCACTATGCCTTTATTTATCGGTCCAACCGATGAAATGAAACCTTGTCATGGCTCTAAGCTAAAAAGGATACATATACGTAGCAAATATGGCTTGATCATGCATATGTAAATTTCAAAACATTATTTCATGCAATAAACATCATCTTTTGCACTCCAAGTGCAAAATGTTAGTCAAAACAATATTGTTTCTTAAATATATAGGCATATTAACATCCATTTGAAGTTCAATTCTATCCTACATTGCCTAGGTTTAAAATTCACATACAATTCATTCAACACGTCTTAGGATGTTCCAATTCTATTTGAGAAATATGGTTTCCCCAACTTACCTCAAAAGAAGGTATACACTCTTTTAATTTCAACATTCCTCAGTACGAGCTCCTTGATTCACAGCTGTCGAGCCTTTATGCATAAAAAGACATATGATGAAATTACTATTTAAATATAAATTTCATAATTATACACTATCATATAAGTGTATAAAACACAATATCAGTCCCTTTAAGTAATAGAATTTGACCATTAAAAGCCTCACATGGTTACTTCCATACTATTAACATTAGCCTTTCTTTTGCATTTCCTAAGGCATTTAATGCCTTTAATCCAATACTTACTCATTTCAAAGCATAATTAATCACATCTTTATCCAAGCACATTTGGCCATTTCTCGTCAACCTAAGCATCGATCCAACTTCACTCTAAGTAAACATGAAAATGTTTTCCAATGCATAACATTATAAGGCCCTAAATCAGCCAAGTTCATTTAAGCAATTTATTAAACACTTAAAGTGCATGACTTTCAAGTCACATTTTCAAGTCTTTATTATAATAATTAATACTCTTATCATGTCATATAATAACACTTCCCATCAATTACACATTCCATTACTCCATTCAAACCAATTCCCTTCATTTAAGCTACATCTATCAGTTACACCACTCATTACCTAAATCTACTTCTTCTTTATCAGTTACACCACTCATTACCTAAATCTACTTCTTCTCTATCATTTCGACCCAACCTTAACTAATATGCATCTTCTTCATTATTCATCATCAATTCACATTATACAAGTATAATTAACACCATAGAATTCATTTAAATTATTAATTCCAAAAGTTATTCAAAAATTCACAAACTTTTACCGAAAAGGGGGGCATTTCGGTTTTGGCTTAAAAAGCCATCTCCATGAAACATTTCATTATTCTAAACCATGTTTCATGCATATTCAAGCATGAAGAACAACATATCTTAACACCAAACTCAAAATCTTAATGTAGAGAGAGACGAGACAAAATTTACCTAAACCTTCCTTTAGTGATATCTTCAAATCCTTTGAGAATTTCTCAAATATAATGATAGATTTGAGTTCCTTGACCCCAAATTACCTTAGAACACCTTGGTTTGAGTTGATGAATAAAAAACTTGGTGAAAATTGAGTGATGGCCAAAACTTCCGTTTCTCCTCCTCTTTCCTCCTTTTTTCTCCTTTCTTTTAATTAAAGCCAAGTGTTTTTAATACCAAATAAAGGGGTTGCACGGCCACACTCATGAAGAAGGGTCTAGAATTTGACTCTTCTTTGACCAAACATGGTGAATTTACCTCTTTGCCCTTAGTTTATGTGAAATTACCATTATACCCTCCAAACTTTCCTAAATTTGCAATTAAGCCCAAAATTTGAAAATGACCAAAAATTTTATTTTTATTTTGGTCCTCGAACTTTTTTAAATTATAAAATTACATGTTGGTCCTCCAAGAATTGAAAAATTACGTTTAAGTCCCTTAACTTTTAACAATTTGCAAATAGGCCCTTATATACATCAACTTTTCCAATTAAGCTTTCAAAGTGTCCAATAAGTCTATAAATCATGTCTAATAGCCTCTAAGGCATTAGAACACATTTAATTTGACCACCATGGTCATATCCATCCAATGGACTTGATTTTTTGTACTTAAAAGCTTATATGTCAGAAATCTCCCAAATTTCACATACCGATGAACTCTAAGTTCATGTAAGGGCATATAACATTTTGTATCACTAGCATACGTACCAAAAGGATTCAAATACGTCTTTGAACTCATCACAACCATGTATATATTAGAGTCTGATGTTACAACAAAGGGGGGAAAGCTTCCTTTAATGCAGTGTACATAGTCAAAAGTTAAGCTTGGAAAGGAAAATGCAACTTTTGGTAGGAAATAATACAAGTTACCATCATCAGAAATGACAAAGGATGTTAGGTATGGAGGAAAGGAGAGAATTAAAAAAATTAGAATACCCTCCAGAGAAAACCATAGCCAAATAAACCAGGAAAAGGAAAAAATTTTAAGAGAAGCACGGGAGTGGAAGATGAGAGAAGAACAGTAGAAAGCTTTGGACAGGAGAAGGTAGGAGATAAATAAAGCAATTTAGGGGAAAAAAGGAGTAAACATATTGGAAATGATGAGGAAAAAGGCACGATGGAAGCATACGTCTCTAGAGAGAAAGAGGAGAATCATAGTGGATTCTAGAAGGGAGTTGTAAATAGATTATGCGATACTTGAGAGGTATAAGTGAAGTGTTCTTGGTTTTATTGTTCTAGTGGTTTAACTAGTGGTGTTATTGGCTATATAGATTTTGTAAATAATGGAGATTTCTTTAGAAGAAGACCATTTCCATATTATCTCTTTATCTTATTTGGACATACGGTTAATTGGAAAGCAACACTTTAGTTTGATAGTTGTATTGTCTACAATAAAATTAGAGTACATGTCATTAAGGGGTTAAAGAAGTTATATAATTGTGTGTTCTTAATGATATTTTGGGTATGAACATGCAAAACTCTATTATTTATTTTGATAGTTAGAGTGCACTAAGCCTGGCTAAAAATCTTGTCTATTATATGAGTTCAAAGCATATTGATATCAAGTTGAACTTTATTCGAGATGTTATTCAGGATAAGGTATTTTTCCATACAAAAGATAGCCATAGTTGGGAATTAATAAATATATTAATGAAGTCATTACCTGCAGAGAAGTTCAACTATAGCTTGAACTTAGTGAATATTTACATAACTTGAAACCTTTTGGGTCTTGAAAGGTAATGAGAGTTTTTCAGTTATATGTTGGAGAATTCAAGCCAAGGAGAAGAATTATACGATGTGCTTCGAATTCCAATGAAATAGAATTCAATGACCTTAGGCTTATGATGAAATAGAGTTTCAGTGTCACTAGGCATATATGGAAATAGAGTTTCAATGACTTTAAGCTTCTATAGAAATAGGATATCGGTGACCATAAGATTTATTGATTAAAAATTTTCAATGGATTAGACTTCTTATATTTAACTCTATAAATACCTTATTAGGGGTTGGTTAAGGGGTTGCACTTATCATACTTCTCCTTGTATCATCTTTTTCACAATAATAACATAAGTTATTCCCTTGCTCGTAGATGTAAATCATGTCAATTGGTCAAATTACATAACTTTTTGTATTCTTTAATTTCTTAATTTTCGTTTATATTGGTTTGATTTGTGCAATAAAAAAGATACGTACACTTTAATAATAATAATTATTATTACTATTTCATTTATATCACATCAAAGTCTCAAGCCTTTGACTATAACATATGCAAACAAATTTAGAAGTTCCTTCAAAAAGTAGTTTAAGGATCAAGAGTTTTTCTTTTTAAGTTAAAAAATAAATTTTCACTTAAAAATGAAAGATTTATAAGCATCTAATATGTAATATTTATGCTATGTTACCTCCTTAAAAGAGTAAGATGAGCAAGATAAGAGTAAAAGGAAGATTACAATGATTTGGTACACATGAAATGGTTTTATTCTTTTTTGTTCTTAGTCTACTGGACTTCGATTGCCTCAAATCTCTCTCAAATTATATTTTGTTCTCTTTTCTACTTCTTTTGATCCTTTGATCACTTCGATTTTTTTATTGAACTTGATCTTTTATCCTTTTTTCTTGAACATTTAATAAATTAACTTAGTAATATCACTAAAAATAAAATATTTTGTTATTAATAAAATCATGAATTAGAATTTCACTTGATCCATGCATATAATTTAATATATAACTCATGATTTGATATATATATATATATATATATGGAATGATTTTATTCTTTTTTGTTCTTAGTCTACTTAACTTGGATTGCCTTGAAACTGTCTCAATTTGTATTTGGTTCTCTTTTTTACAATTTTGATCCTTTTGATCGCTTCGATTTTTCATTAAACTTGATCTTTCATTTTTTTTTGAATATTTAATAAAATAATTAATTAATATCATAAAAAATTTATCATTAAAATCAAGAGTTAGAACTTGCTTCATTCGTTAAATATAAAAGAGTATACACAAAAATTTATTAATTAATACCATAAATAAGATAAGAATGAATTAAAAATTTTTATGAAATATTGAGGGTAAACAACCTAATATCCCACAGTATAATAAGGTCTTGTTTGGTAAATGACTTAGCTATTTTTTGGCAGATTGAGAGGTATTTGGTTATTTGATCATATCAAATTATTGATAATCATGTTTAGTAATCAGCTGATTGAATTAGCGGATTGAACAAAATCTGTTGTTTTTGAAAAAGCTCATACGAGGAGCGTTTTGTTCCAGCGACAAAGAAATTAAGAGACAAAAAGACCATTGTGCCTAAAAGTTATTACAAATTATCCAAACTATCATTATGATTGCTAGAGAAAGAAAGATAGAGATAGAAATAGAAATAAAGATAGAAATAGTAAGTTTATCTTCTCCATTTTATTTTTCTTTTCTAGTAACTTAACCTTGTCTCTAGTAATAGGGCATTGGCTGAAGTTAGACATAAATTCCATTCTTTTGATTGTGGGATACAAATTTAAACTGCACCAAATCAAATAAGTGTAGCCCATTTTTCTGGTGAATACTCCATGCTATGTTTGTAACTTTACTTAGGCTAGGTATAGGGTGTTCGGAGATCCCTCACATCCCTCATAAATCATTTCATACATAATCAGGCAAGGCATAAGGTGTTCAAAGATCCCTCACATCTTTCATAAACTCATTTTACATATAAACAATTAATACTAAATAATTAATTTTACCAAATATTTTTAAATAAATAGCTAATATTATTTACTGGTCAAATCAGATATATTAATCTGTTATTAGCTATAAGGGTCTAAGTAATTTTTGACTTAATACAATCACGGGGAGGCGTTGATACCAAATATTAAATTAAGCAACTTTTTCTACGTATTATTATTGCCTTATGAGCTTTTCTATTAAAAGTACTATCAAAAATATTACTCCACAATTGATCTGAAAAATTGTTGATATAATGGAAAATTCGTATCAAAACTTGAGTTTTGACTGAATGCGAGAGTTTGGAAGGCCTTTTCAATCCCAACGTCCGTTCACGTCCGTCTGGCCTCTATTTTCTTGCTTGTAGTCCCTCCTGAAAAGACACTGTAGTAGAGCATTTAACTTAGAGAACAGTTGGCAAAAGGAGTCTTTCTACGAAAAGTTATAGAGGTTTTTGATTAAGACTAAACAACTAATATAGAACTGAACAGTCTGAACTATAGCTTGCTTTCAGACACCTGAAGAAAAGCTTAGCTGGTTTATAAATTTGCGCCACCTAACATCTTCCCTTTTCTCTCTATTTCCATCTTCCGTGCCGATTTTATTGAATCGAATCCATTATTTATACGTAGTTTTACAATCTCATGACTTAAGACTTGTGAGTCCAAATGGAACAGTCGCCGATTTCGGTATAGTTATGTTGAGCCAATTAAGTTTAGCCTTGCCAATAAAGGATACAAATGTTGAAATTTTTATTTAAATAATATTAACAGTTCATTAAATAAATTAAGAAAAAGAATTTGATCCACAATAACATCTAATGGACTCAATAATGAAGTCAATTAAGATGACTTATTTCACAGAGTTCAGATGTGATCTTTGTTGTGAATCTTTAAAGAATATATTTTTTTGCAAAAGATGGTCTCCATATTACTTTTGCCTTCTCGCTTCCTAATTTCGTCCTCCCGAGTCCTGTGCTATAAGCAAGAAACTAAAACGCTTTATGGAATCAGGTTCAGGTTCCATATATTGAAATGAAGAAAGAACACAGAATAATAATATGATGGAAATGAAGGTAACATATTTGAACTTGAGCTTTTAGAGACTAGAATTTGCATGCATATTCTGATCAAATTCAACACCTACAGTGCCGAGAAGAAAGTGAAAATCGGAGAAGGATTTTGACAGGAGCAGATTCCAGAAATCTACTGGACATTGGGACCCAAAAGTTGAGATGTCTCTAATCGCCTAAAAAGGTGAGAGCAAGCTTGACATGTCCTTAGCAAATCAACCAACTTGTTTCCGCCTTTATTTTGCCTTTCTCCTCCGAATCTCATCCCTATTTTTTCTCTGGTCTGAGAAAAGCTCCACCGCGAAGAAAGCTACGAATTTCTATTTTTTTTCCTCCCTTTAAATATCAAAAACTAAAAGTAGCAGAACTTCAGGATGAAAATTATAGGTACAGAATCCAAATAAACTCTCTCACTTGAAAACACCACATGTAGAACATTCATCTTTATCATGTACTATACACACGCTACTATACCACTTAGAGCAGCAAAAATATGTAAAACATAAAGTTGGTAATTGGCAAATACAATGGGAAATGTAATTAGCTCCATAATATTATTTCTCCCCATATCTTATTGGTTTACACAGTTGTTGAACACTCAGTTCCTTGCTTCGAACTCAGAGGAGCGGCGGGAATATTTGGTCCAAAAGGTAGAACTGCAGCACAACTAACAGCAAACCTGTATCGCCCTGAAACCCAGGTTCCGACTTTCCACCTGAGCCGTCCATTAGCTTTCAAATTGATGACTAACCTTCCGGCCGTCTGGTCACGTCCCACTTCGTAACCAAACGATGGAGCCACTGGTAAACCGTGTCCAATCAAAGATGCTGTTAATATGTTAGTATCTTCATGTCCTTGGTAGAATGGAGGAAGAGAGGTATCTGCAGTTATCTGCTGATTTTTATACACGGCATAAACTTGAAAGTCATCGTAGTAGACACCAACTTTCTGGTTCGGGTTCCTGGATTGCAAACTGACTTGGATAGAGGAGTTGAGGAGATTAGGAGCTGAGAGATTGAGTTGGTATATATCAAACTGTTTGATGGAGAACTCGGGCTTGGTGGGGCGTAGGATGAGCCAGATGAGTAAAACAAGTGATAGAACAGACGTGAAAAGTGCGGAGGATGCAAAAAATAGCCTCTTGTAGAGCTTGTTGAAGTTTAATCCTTTATTGGCACAGTGTTTTGGAGATTGTGTGAAGACTTGAGACATTTGCAGTGTACAAGGCCAAGGAATGAGAAGAGAAGAGAGAGAGTTTTTGTGTGCAAGGCTAAGGAATGAGAAGAAACGATGGGGTTAATAAAGAAAAAGAAAGCATCAATTATTTTGGGAAAGTCTGTGGTTGCTTTTGGCTTGGCTCTTCTCATGATGGCATCGGCATTGTTTAGGTAGCTGTGAAATTTTTACTTGCTTGCATGTGAACTTAACAGTCTTAACTTTTTCGATCGGTGGTTCTATATTTACGCATTTCGTTGAAACTAGATAACCCTTGAATCATTGAAATTTTCCTCTCGTTTTCAACCTGTTTTTTTGTTACAAAAAGATATCAAACTTTAGTTAATTTTTCTACCGTGACCCCAATTTTAAAAGTGGTAATTAAATGCTAATTTTTAATTTTTATAATTATAACCCGAGTTAATATCTCTGTTAATGTTACCGACTTACATTACAACAAACAGCGTATTTAGCGACGATTTCATTTCGTCGCCGAATCTCGGTAGCAAAATAACATCGGCGACGTTTAACAAAAGTCGTCATGAAAACATTTTTGCGACAAACAAATTTCGTCAAAAAAATGTATTATCGACGATTAAAAAAAACATCGATAATATTTTTACTCAAAGTTTACGTTTCGTAGATAAAAGTCTTTTCCCACGAAACCTTATGTGTTGGTATTTATTTTTAGTGACGATTTTGTTTTGGTAGCAAAAAACTTTTAGCTACTAATTTATCCTGTAGGCAAATGTTTTTAGAGAC
>JANIIA010000003.1:45468934-45483129 GCA_027478495.1 Erythroxylum alaternifolium | reverse complement strand
TAGTGTATGCATGTTGTATTATTTGTAAAGAGTGATGATATTTTTTAATGGAATCGAGTATTTTTTTTATGGAATCAAATTAATTATTATCATAAACACAGAATTTAGCCCTAAAAGCTTGACATTTAGTGAAAACGACAAAAAATCGTCGCTGAATGTACAAGCTTTTGCGACCAAATAGAACTTCGCCACCAAATATTCACCTTTTGGTGACGCTTTAGAATATCGTCACAATATATAGAACCTTTAGTGACGATTTTAGAGATGCGTCGCAAAATGTTTGACAAATTATGGTGACGTTTTCATCAATCGTTGCCATTGCATTATTTGCCGACGAATATATGAAATCGTCACCCATTTTGCATCATTTCGTGATGATTTTTATTAATCGTCACTAAATATTCAGCAGTTGGCGACGACTTTCTCTGTACGTCGCTAAAAGTTTTCTCTTGTACGACGTTTTTTGTTTTTGTTACTAAATGGTAAGTTTTAGTGACGAATGCCTTTAAACGTCGCTATATGCTGTCTTTTGGCGATGATTTTCATTCGTCACTAAAAAAATCGTCGGGGAAAGGGTGCCTTTATTGTAGTGGTAGTTTGCCAGATAAAACAGATAGCTTTAACAATTATATAAGTCAAAGTTAATTAAACTAACTAATTAAGTTTCATTAAATTATTTGATTAAATTATGTCGTCATAGAATTGAAAAATGAAACTCGCCACCCATGGTTCATTAAGGTTTTTCAATTTCAAAACGACATAGTTTAGTTAACAATTTAATGATACTTAATTAGTTAGTTTAATTAAATTTAACGTGTATAAGTGTTAAGGGTATGTCTTACGTGACAAGTCACATTAATAATATTAACAGAGATACTAACGTTGAATTATGAGTCTATGATTAAAAAAATCTTTTTTAAGTATTCATGTGATCTAGATTTCAAACCACTACAAAATAATTTAGATAAATTGTATCGCACCCTTTTTGTCATGTCCTTTTTACGTCAGTTTCTTTAATCTCTTTGTTTTTTTGGATTATTAGCCTAATATATGTCACCTAGTACATTCTAGATGTTTGATTCAAATTGAATATGTTATTATCCAAATTAACTTATTTGATTCCATTTTTTTGTATTTGGTATATATATTACATAGAGAATGACACATACAAATTCATTCCATTGTTTTGTCCCAACAAACAACTGCTGCTTTATTAGATGCCTGACAAAGTTAAATTTTTTGGTGTTTTCAACTTGCAAAGAAACCAAGTTCTTGAAGCTCCATTTTGAAGAAAGAAACATACGTATATAGCCACATCATCCTATTCCTTGTAGTATCTACAAAAGTCACAAGTTGATCTGCTAACTTAAATCCACTCAATGCGATTGAATTTCCATGGGAAAAGGAACACCAGTCGATAACATATTATGGGTAAGATTAAGATATATTGTGAAATTCTTGTATAGGAGAACAGGAAACATTCTGAGATCACCTGGTTCACTTCTCGTAATAAATAATTCTATCAATTTTATAAAGAAAAAATTTGTACAAGCGAGTGTCATATATATGTACGTTTATACCGTTAGATGGAATGTGTAGGCATAAACCAATATCATCATTTCATCGTAATTGAGAAACCGTCTCACAGTTGCCATTATTTCAAGAAGCAGATGTTTTAGGGGTATGCAGGTAAGTATGTAATAAATGAAGCTCATTTCTAGTGAGTATGGTTTTTTGATTGATTAAAAAGAAGAATCCAACCTTTCTTCTCAAGTGGAAACACGCACTTTGGTGTATTCATAATGGCATACTGTGATTAAGTGTTCAACTGGAAATTGCGTTTAATTACTTATTCAACACAAGCTGTGAGTGTTGGGTTCCAGTATGGAGAATCAGTTAACCAATCTTTTGACTAGTTGTTTGGGTACTTTTGTAGCCGTTACTTTTAGGTTGAGAAAAAGAAAACACCGGAGACTTATTAATGTTTGACGAGAGATATGGAGTAAAAGTTAAAAAAGAAACTCCTCCATTGGATGTCTGCCACGTAGAGCAATGATTGTGTTGGGTCCATGTATGGAGGAGGGAGAGAATATTACACAGTGAGATGAGACTAATTTGGAGTTATTAAGCCCTGGGCCAGGGCGTACCTAAGTGACTTCTCGTCTGCTCTTCCTTTATTTGCTTATCAACTTTTTCTTTCTTCTCTCTTATGGGGACCTAACACAAGCTCAATTACAAACATATACATGTAGATAAGCGTGTGCGTGTGTTTATGATTACGCGGAACAAATGATTATATACTTGCATGTACCAAGCGTGAATGCATCAAGATTAGAGAATAGTAAGTGGAAACAATTTATTAAATATTAGTATCATTACACGGATCCATGACCTTGGATGAATGGGGTCGCCTGGAATTTTCGGTATCAATTCAGGTGCAAGCATGTCTCATCAGTCAGTATCTTTTTTGCGTTAACTACGAGATATTTTAGATAGGTCCTAATTATAAGAAAAAACTTTTAAATTATTTATGTTTAAACTAATCTTTGCTCGCATCAGATCAGTTTGTAAGAGATAAATTATTGGCTAAATAGATTTTTTCATTCTTAAAACTTGTACTTGAGACCTCTAATTAAAAGACGAGAGTACTGAATCATTTACCCCAATTATATTTAGTCATCACTCGCTATCTTGTGATTATAAGGACTTGATCTTATGTGCCATCAGTCCTATGCCAACTTTTTGTCACTCTATCTTAATCATTTATTTATATAGGTCTCGTATAAATAGATGAGTAAGATAAAGTGATCCAAGATTGACATAGGCTGGTGGCGCAGAAAATTTGGGTTGGTGATTATATCGCTAAAGCACTCTTTTGACAAAAGTGAGACAGGAAAGTCGCAGAAATGTTCTTTTCTTTTCGTTGGCTTCTGTGTAGATTTTGACAAAGTGAGACAGGAAGGTCGTACAAATGTTGTTTTCTTTTCGTTGGTTTCGATGTAGAACCTGTTTTTTGAGTTGCATACCCTTGGCCACCAGATATTATAATCTTTTACAAAACTGATTTAATACAACTCTTTTCTACGTACGAACGATGATAAACCCAGTTCAGATGTTAGGCCGTCTGACTCCATGCTCACATTCTAAATCTAATATATACAACAGTGCAGAGGAAAATAGGTAAGAAATTAAGAAAAAAACGGTGGGTACAAGAGAGTAGAGTGAGACGTTCATCTAGGAGACCACCTTTTGCAAGTCTTACTCTACTCTCTTGTACCCACTGCAAAATACAACCCAGTCAATCTTGGACACCCTGCTGGTACATCCGTGACATCACTGGTGACAAGAAGAGAGTGCATTTACTCTTAAAACGTTTTATATACTAGACTTGTGTACATGATTTTGGATGGTCTAACCTACACATTACAACTTAAAAAGAAAATGGCTATAAATGACCTCTACGTGATGTACAATACAAATTCAAAGCTACTATTTAAAACATACATATGTTGTACCTTCTGCAAATTACAATATATAAGATGACTAAGCGCATGAAAATGAGTGCTAATGGTCTAAGATCTTTGATATTAATGGATCAACTCTAACCACCAAGACAATTGACCAACAGCTATCCAATTTCAGTAGGTGGGGGGCTATTCTGCGCTTGGCGCACAAATTGTCCCTTCACTCTGGGACGTTGCTCAGCAAGTTTTTTTCTACTCTCATACCGAACCTGAAAAACAAATTTCCATTAGCATCGGACGAATACAATAGCTGTTATACTTCGCTGTTGTCAAACAATGCAACAAAATGTATATTAGCTATTGCAATTGACGCCTTAAGTACTAATATTATCTCCATGTCTACACGCATGGAAGTTAGATCTAGCTTTAGAAACTGGGCAAGCATCAGTTTGATTGAATGTTCTAAAAATCATTAATCATGAACGGAGAGATTACCTTCTTCTCATAGCATCTTTCTTTTCGCTTCAGGCGGAATTTAGTCAATGCTGCTTCTCTTTGGATAGATCGAAGAGAGGATCCATTGCGAGTGAAAGCATCAATTTCATTTTTGCTCTCTGTGGCAGTTCTAACAAGACTAGCTGGATCCCCGTCTCTGTTAATACCACAAACACTTTCGTATCCCTTAAGATGACTAACAGAATCAGTTGTAGAAGTATGTCCATGATCCTTAAAAGAATCCAATTTTTGGTCCTGTATTGGATTTCGACTGGTGGGGTCATTTCTATTTTGACCAAGTGGCTCATAAAACTTTTCAAAATTACTTCCAAACTTGGACTGATGGAATTGACTCGCTTTAAAGTTGGGATCCGGATGGCTGGCTGAACTTGGATTTGGCATTGGTGATGAACTTGATTGCTTGCAAAATATCGAAGGTAATGGAGAACAGTGGTTTGTGGATTGGTTATTAAATCCCAGACCATGACTAGGAATTTGGATTGAATGCATTACTTGTTGAGGGCATGAAGTTGCAATATCAGTTTCTTTGGTCTGACCAGTAGCTAAAGAGACAAAACTTCTTTGAGTAATTGATGTTGGACGAGGAGCATCAGAATCACAGTCACTAGTATTGGACAATCTTCTCTCTGAATGAGCTCCAAGTTCTCTTTGATTGTACAAGATTGTCAATGGTGAACGTAGGGGTTGCAATGCCCTGTTAGTATACCTGAAAAAAAACATAATTAAAGTCAGTTGTAAATTGGAACTACAGAAGTTCCGTGAAGATATCCTAGGGAACCCACAAAAATAGAAGAAAAAAATAAAATGTCATGTTATCAGTCTTTTGGATAATTTTGGATTCAAAATCATCGCCTTGAAAATGCTTGAGCTGATAACAGAAGTCCCAACATTAATTCACTTATCGATAAATAAATTATTTCTCTGCTCGTAGTCACAACTCACAAGTAGTTAACCCAAATCCAAATGAAAAGTAAATTAGTTAATGGAAACCGAACTAACGGCATAAAAGCTGAGGCAATTGAATGTCTGAGACTACGTCCTTCTTCAGCAACTTGAATGCCAAAGCCACTACGTTGAGATGTCTTCAGCGAAAGATCCAAATATGGAGAAGAATCAAGGTTATCTTCTGCATTATTTGAACTATAAATTTGATTTCCAGATGCTCCCATAAAGTCGATGGCTTTTCTAGAATAGTTAATAAGGACATCATTATCACCACAAGCCTCACAAGAAATATTAGCATTCATAGCCTGACTTTCTGGTTCAATGTCGCCGTCCACATTCATTTTGTTAAAGTTGGTACAGGCAGCATCAGATGAACCTAATGTAGAAAAAATATGTACAAAATTTCAGTTCTTCCACAAAAATATAGCAGTCAAGTTCATTTTAGATAGGCAAGTGCCTTACCACCAGCTTCACTCTTATGCATCGGCAATTGTTTGCCAAAATTTATCTTAACTCCGTGTTTCTGCATTTTGGTGTCATTCAACAAGAATTTGACCCACAGAGGCTGCATATTGTCCTGCATGGATTTCGTATGTGCATTCTCAGCTTCCAAGCCTGGCTTCGTACAAGAGCTCTGCAAGAGCCATAAAAAGCAAGCTTTTATATAAACCTCATGTAGAAAACCTAAACTGAGAGGGAATTCCTTTTAAGTGAGCAAATAAAGTAATTTATTCCATGAGCAATATTCAGCTCAGGTCTGTAAATGCTCTTAGTCGGAAGCATCAGAATTTTGGGTAAACCATATTGACAATGAAACCGGACTATATTACAACCTAATAGGAAGAATTAAGTTCATATTAATGTATGAATTTCCTCATGGATGTACCATCTGGAAATAAGTATTCTAATAAATGGACTTTTGACTCCAAAACTAAAGATGCCAAACTAGTTTATACCAGGTCTAAAATTGATTGAAGTGTTGAAGTTGCACAAACACAGTTGAATCACTATGCTATGCACACATTAACCTGATCACATTAACAACCAATTTGGCAATATGTAAGCATCAACCTGATAACCCATTAACTGTGCTCATTCGAGTAGACATTCAAAATGTAGCACTGACCTGAGCATCACTTCCTTTGTCAATACATCCACGACTTGTCTTTATACATGCCATATCCCCAATTGAATTATTGGTCGATGCATTGTTTTCAGAAGAGTCTTCAAGCTTCCCCTGTCCAACACTTTCATCTTGGGGACAACTTCCTCCTGCAAGAGACTGACAGAGTAGTACGAACAAATTAGTTCTAGATCAAAACTGAAGGTTACAAATAAAGCTTAAATGCAAAATGATTAAATGTTAAATTTTGCATACATATTGTCTTCTCCATACATGCTGCCATAAGTTTCTAAGTTCATTTCTCCTTATAGGCTTTACAAGATAGTCAGCAGCACCTCTCAACATGCATTTGTAAACTGTGCTAATTGAATCTTGGGAGGACATCACTGCAAAACCATCGGAAATATGGATAAATTTCTCAACAGATGAAAACTCAAAATTTAACCCTACATTTAGAAGTGCTCAGTCTGCATTCCATACTTATAACTGGTGCATTTTTGCAAATCTCATGCTCCATGATTAGAGTAAGGAGAGCATATCCAGATATTAAAGGCAAATCAATTTCCGACAAAATGATGTCTATATTATGCGGTCTTCCTCTAAGTATCTCCCATGCCTTCAAGCCATCAGGAACAGCAGTAACTGCTCTGCAAAAACAGCAGACATTAAACAAAAAGTAGTTTCTAGATGTGAATTAATGCCAAAAATCTAAGTAAAATATTTAAAAGACAGTAATTCAGAACCCAGCAGAGTTTTAAGGAACAGTTTGAAGGGAAGATCTCAGTGACAAGGACAACCTCTGATAATATATGTAGAATGATCCATAGAAGTAAGTTGATTGTTTAGTTCAAGTGTCTAGCGTTTTCCGTACTAGTTGTCAGCTCAAAGTACAGCGTTAAGAAATGAAATTTCCTGCACTCCGAGGATTCTGTTAGTTAGATAAATAGAAAACCAAAATCTAAACAAAGATATGGACGAGTTGGAAACTAATTTGCCTTCAATATCTGGATATTACAGGTTAGGAGAATTAGTAAGCTCCAAGCAGAAATCAGTGGTCAGATATTCTGAAAGGTAATTGGCTCTGCATTTCTCACTGTAAGTCAACCAGCAACTCATAGAATGAGTACGCAATCAACTTATTGACATACAGCCATCAAAACACGAAAGTCTGGACGAAGGCTGAAGGGCAACGGATTACTAAAGAACTGATGTCTGTTTCTATGCAATTTTGGGTTTTTATGTAGCTTCATGGTTTATTGGATAATTATGTTATTAAGGTTGGACATTAAACATTTGTATTGTTGTTAATTGTTCAGCTTTTTCTTGCTCCAAAAACTTCCACATTCCAATTTGGTATGTTTTCTTCAGATTTTATAGTTCACTGTTAACTTCTTCCTCCTCGATATTAAGCACGTCCTTGAATATTCTTTTTTTTGGGTAACATTTCTCAGCCAGGGATTCCAAACGAAAAGGAAGAAAAAAACAAAGAACAGCGTTAACACATAAATCCGAAACATTGAACCAACTCCTAAGAAAAAAAGTTCAGTAGAAAACACGAACAAAACAAGAATAATCAGAGTCGATTTCTGAAAAGGATTTAATATGTAGATTAATACAACACTAAAATAATTATTGAACTTAAATACCTTGATCCAAAATTCCCCTGAACACTGAATTAAAGATTTTTATCTTCATTAATTAATGAGGAATATCATCCCAATGGTCGCCAGAAAGAAGAAATTAAAATTGGAAAACTCATCGTCAGGAGAGAATTCAGATAACAAAAAACAAACCTGTGTAACTGCATTTCCTGAGAAGAGCAGCAATAATCTGCCGAGTTGAGTCATCAGCTTCAACAAGCAATACCCTTAAAACCATCTTAGGAAACAAATTCTCCCACCGGGTCAATTCACAATCATTCGAACCATCATCTTCCTTCTTCTTTTTCTTAGTGTTCATATTCGATTCCCCGGTTTCAGTCTCAGTGTATGTGTATTCTTCTTCTTCTTCTTTTTCTCTTTCTTCAGTCATCTCATTTTTACTTCTTCTGACCGCCTCCAACACAGCCTCTCCCATGATATCCTTCCAGGATTGAACTCTCAAAATCCCCCTGCAAAATCAATGGGCCATATGTAGTAGCTGTAGTAGTAAAAGCAGAAAGAAAGCGAAGAAGCAAAATATCCAAACCTCACACATACTTAAAACTGAGATTGAATGGCGGTGATTACAGCGTCCACAGATAACCACGTCTTGATCTAGGGCTGTAAATCAACTGGGTCCCATGCCCACATGGATGAAAATATCTGAACTTCGTCCACGTCAGCTCCATAAACAAAAGGAAGGTCAAGACTTGGAGTCCGGAATGGGTGGTGCACGTTCAAAGGCTCTCCCTGTTCCCTCCAATTTGATATTTGGTGTTGGGTCCCACATGAGAAGATATCTTTTCTATGCTGTGGAGTGGGTTTCATAGATATTTTGTAGCAAATGGGGATCTCATCTCATGGATGGGACGTTGGCACGTGGAGAATAGATAAACAGAAGGAGGGGTCTTGTCTACTATTATGAAACTAATTTATAAATATAAACTAATACTAATATGAGGAAAAGTCTGTGGTGGAAACCGGAGTCAGCGTACTATCTATCAACTAAGAGCTTAGCTTCTACGTGGCCGTGACTCATTCAAGCGGCTTGGCTTCCTGGTGAAGCACGAGAGGACGAGGTTAGTCCACTCATAAAATGGACAATATAAGTCAATAATATCCTCCCGTGGGTACAGAATGTGAATGTGGTCCACGCAAGTGAAAGCTACATATAGGTAATGGATTAATAATATATGCATTATTTCATAATGGGACCATTGGCATATGTTTTGAGGTATGGTATTATATTTATCGGATGGTGCTGGTTATTTTGGGCAAATTTTTGATAAGAGAAAATACTATCAAATACGCAGTTTTATTAATAAGTTAAGTTTTTTAACTTACAAAAAAAGTAATAAAATAGTGATTATTTCTTTTGTACAAGATTCATCAAAATGGAAAGTACAGAGTATACTTTGAATTACACAAATACTACTATTTTATGACTAGCTAGTACTTTCACAATATTTTGCTAGAACACTTCTAACTTCCACTCACACTCACAATTTTTAGATCATTTGTACCAAGACCTAATATATTTATTTATAATAGTTTACAACAAATTTCAATCACACCTTAACTTTGCTATCTTTATGCTACTTGTCTAACTTTCCATCACTCAAAGTAATAGACTTGGGATCATTATTATTGATTTTTAACACTCCCACTCAACATTAATTATACCTTTTTTATTTCCTTCCAAGATATCACGCCAGGCTGACTTCAAAACTTTTCAAATTTTGCTCTATTAAGACCTTTAGTAAAAATGTTTAGCAGTTGAACTTTTGTGATGATTTTCTCTATCTTAATTTCTTCTTGTAAGACTTTTTCTTGTACATAATGATAATGTATTTCCACACGTTTTATACTTGCATGAAACGCTGAGTTTTCAGCTAACCGTATAGTTGATAGGCTCTCACAGTGCAGTGGTATTGCATAGTTTACAACTTGATGGAGATCTTCCATGAGTTGCATCAACCATGTACTTTCTTGAGTTGTCATTGCCGTTGCTTTGTATTTTGTTTCAGTGGGAGACAACAAGACAGTCGGTTATCTCTTGCTACACCAAGAGACTGCTCCTAAACCAAGGTTAAACACAACCTGTAGTTAAACGACGAGTGTCATAGTCTCCTACATAATTGGCATCATAATAGCCGAAAACTCTACATTCATTGTCTCTTTCATACAGTATTCTATAATCAATTGTGCCTTTGAAGTATATTAAGATTCTTCGAAGTGCTTCCAAATGTGTCTTCTTTGGATTTTGCATAGATCTACTAACCATTCCAACAATATAAGCAATATCAGATCGGGACAAAGTTAGATAGATTAAACTACTTACCAACTGTCAATACATTATTGGATTTTATAAATCTTTGCCTTCTACTGAGCAGAATCTGACATTAATCTCCATTAGTGTCGATACAAGTTTGTAATTGAGCATCCCAAATTTCTGCAGTAGGTCTTTGCATACTTCTGTTGACCCAAAAATAAGCCTTCTTTTATATAATCAACTTCTAGCCCAAGAAAGTGTTTGAGCTTTCCTAACTCATTCATCTAGAAGCGGATTAACAAGTTCCTTTTCATTTAAAGAATTTCTTTTCTACATCCCCAATGATAATGAGATCATCTACATATACCAAAGCTGTTACCTTCTTTCCATCTTGAACTCTAAAAATAGGCTTGAGTCTAATGGAGCCATCGAATATCCACATCTAACTAAGAATTCTGCTATCTTCCCATACCATACTCTCGGGGTTTGCTTTAACCCATATAGACCCTTTTTCAACTTGTACATGAATTGTGGACAAGTTTTATTCTTGAACCTTTATGATTGATTCATATAGATTTCTCGGTCCAGTTTGTCATGCAGAAAAGTATTTTTCACATCCATCTGTCATAACTTCCATAACTTGCTAGTTGCCAATGCTAGCAAAACACATACGGTGGTGATTTTCACCACTGGACTAAAAGTTTCATCGTAGTCTAATCCATATTGTTGTGAAAACCCTGAGTAATAAATCGAGCTTTGTATCTTTCAATTGAATCATTTGGTTGGGTCTTCAACTTGTAAACTCATTTGTATGATATGGGTTTTACATCCTTGGGTTCTGCCATTAAATCACATGTCTCATTTTGATTTAGTGCTTAGATTTCATCTTCCATGGCTAATCTCCATGCCTTATATAAGTACCTGGTTCTTTCACTATAGATCTTTAACTAGAGCTGCATTAGTATATCTAGGATTTGGCTTTCTCAATCTGGTTGATCTTCGTACAGTTTGTTGAGGAGCTTGTTCTACTTCAAATTCCTCCATCTGGTTTGGCCTTTCTTCATGATGAACCTCCTGATGCACCCTTATTTGCCATGGATTTTTCTCTTTCGGTGAACTAGAAGTGCCTTCACTACTATCTTAAATTTCCAGAGGTACTTATTTATCTTCATTACTTTGTTGAACATTTTCAACCTTTGACTAATCCTCTATTTCTTTTAGCTTTTGTTTAACCTCTTTTGAATCTGATAATAAGACTACTTATTGGGACCATCAAGATGATGCTTCATCAAAAACCATATTTCTTGACACATTGCAACGTCCTGTTTCTGGTTCACAACATCTCTAGCCTTTTCTGTGACCATCATATCTAACAAAGATGCATTAAACAACCTTCTTGTTAAACTTCCCATGTGGATTATTTGGTATGAATACATAACATACACAGCCAAATACACAAAAGTAACTAACCATTGGCTTGATCTTCCATAAATTTTCGAATGGAGACACAAATCCCAATGATGCTCGTGGCAGTCTATTAATTAAATGAGCAGTTGTCTTCATACATTTAGCTCAGAATTATGGTGGCACATTTTTGGCATGCAACATGCTTCTACATATCTCTGCGAGATGTCTATTCTTCCTTTCAGCAACACAATTCTATTGTGGTGTGCCTAGATAAGTCAACTGTCATTTTATCTTGCATTATTGCAAGAACTGTGCAAATTCTACTAATGTGTACTCTCTTTCATTATCTGTTCAAATGTATTGTGGTTTGCTATCTGATTCTTTTTCAGCCCTCTTCTTAAATTCCTTGAATTTGCTTAAAGCTTCTAACTTCTCTTTTAGAAAGTCGACCCATACATATCTAGAAAAATCATCAATGAAGGTTATTATGTATCGAAAACCATTGATTGATCATTGTTTTAATGGGCCAAACACAGTTGAGTGAACTAGCTCTAGTGGTATTTTAGCTCTAAACTTAGACTCTTCATATGGAAATTGGTGGGCTTTACCATACTGACATCCTACACACATTGTGTTTTCTCGAACTTCAAATTGAGGAAGTCCTTTGATCAATAATTGCCTTTAGCTTGTGATAGCTAACATGACCTAGTCGAGCATGCCAAAGATCAATTGTCTCATTCTTTCTTGTTTTATCCACATATACTGCTTGAGCATTCATCATATAGATGGACTCAAGCCGTCTGCCTTCTATGATCAGCACACTCGTGATCTTTACACTTCAACACACCTTAACATCATCTGCACCAAACAACACAAAGTTACCAGAAGATGTCAACTGGGTTACTGACAACAAATTCTTCTTCATTCCAGGTATATGATAAACATTTGGCAGAATTTGTTTCGCCAACGTGAGTGATCGACATTTTAGAGTTGTTAGCAATCACCACAACTCTTCTTCCCTTGTATTCTGACATGTTTAGAACCATGTTGCTATCTCCAGTCATATGATTGGAACTCCTAAAGTTAACAATCCAATCATTCTTGTAGTTTGATACTTTACCATGAGCAACTATAAGGGCCTGTTTTTCTTCCAACTTTGAGAGGACACTTTCCTTCTCTTCAACTTTTACTTCTTTTTCTACTGCTTTATAGGCATAAAGATCTCATTCATCTTCACTATCATTTCAAGTTGAAGTCGCAACATTGCCTTCAACCCACTTGTGCCAACAATCTCAAGCAAAATGGCCTTTCTTACCACAATTGTCGCATTCATCATTTTTCTTCTGATGTTGCTTATCATCTCATTCATTGTTGCGCTTGCCCTGTCTTGCTCCCCTGTGTTTGAAGCCTCTTATGTGATGGTTCTTTGTCTCTCCACCTAGCTTTTTCTCCTTTTCTTTCCCTTTAAAATTTCTTTTATTGGTGTAGAGAGCTTTCTCCTCATCTTTGATTATAACTCTAGACATTTGTTTAGCTAGCGCTTTTTGATTAGCTAACAAATTTTCCAACTTGGTTAAAGTTGATTCTTGAGCCTATCCAATAGTAGCAATGACAAGAGCATTATATTTTAGTCATAAACCATGAATAATATTTCTTAATCCTCGTTGTAGTAATTGTATTTTCTGGATCTAATTTGGAGATCTTGAAACCTATTGCCTTTACTTTATTAAAGTATTGGCTGATTGTCATGTCATGTTTGTGTCAGTGTTTGAAGCTTATTCTCGAGCCTTTGTAACTTTGCTTCATTTGTTTTTGAAAACAATGTTGCCAAAGCATCCCAAACTTCCTTTGGTTTCTTAGCGTCTTTGATATATTGTAGGAGATCATCTTCGATAGTCCCTAAAAGTTTGTGCATAACCTTGCCACACTTGATCTTGTATTTTTTTAGCTCCTCTGGATCAACTAGAGTAGTTTCTTGATTACCAACAACACTCTATAAATCCTGACCCAACTAATAGAACTGGATAATGATAATCCAATTGCTATGATTAGTGTGATTGAGCTTATTAATTGAGTTGGACGAACTGACTAGATCTGCTATAGTGACTTGGTAATGTCTTTAAATAACCAAGTAAGTTTTGTCCTTGACAACAACTTCATAGTCCTAGACTATGCACTTTCCTTTTGACACCGATGTCTGACCATGCACGCCTTTTCTGATGTTGGTCCTTGATTATCCGTTTTGATACCACTTGTTTTTTATTTGAGGATAATTTCGACAACAAAAAATACTATCACATATGCACTTTTATTAATAATTTTTTAACTCAAAAAGAAAGTAGTAAAATAGTGATTATTTCTGATATATAAGATCCGCCAAAATGGGAAGTACAGAGTATACTTTGGATCACACAAATAATAATATTTTACAACATGCTACTACTCTCACAATATTCTGCTAGAACACTTCTACCCTTACTCATACTCAAACTCACAATTTTTTGATCATTTGCACTAAGACCTAATACATTTATTTATACTAATTTACAAACAATTTGAACCACACACTTAACTCGGCTATCTTTATAGTACGTGTCTAACTTTCTATCACACAAAGTAATAGACTTAGGATAATTATTGTTGATTTTTAACAGATGTCTCTCGCCTTTAAGAACTTGTCGAAATGATTCCATAATTTTACCAACTCTAACGGGGATATTCGATACGAGGAACAAGCAGGAACAATCAACGAGCATAAGTATAATCTTAAGATTGATTTCTCAATAAAGGAGAAATTCCTTAGCAACTCCTTAAGCATCACATCGTCA
>JANIIA010000003.1:45447442-45468834 GCA_027478495.1 Erythroxylum alaternifolium | reverse complement strand
TTAGCTCCTCCAGATCAATTAGAGTAGTTTCTTGATTACCAATAACACTCTATAAATCCTGGCCCAACCAATAGAACTGGATACCGATACTCCAATTGCTATGATTAGTGTGATTGAGCTTCTTAATTGAGTTGAACGAATTGACTAGATCTGCTATAGTGACTTGGTAATGTCTTTAAATAACCAAGTAAGTTTTGTCCTTGACAACAACTTCACGGTCCCAGACTATGCACTTTCCTTTTGACACCGATGTCTGACCATGCATGCCTTTTTTGATGTTGGTCCTTGACCATCCGTTTTGATACCACTTGTTGGTTATTTGAGGATAATTTAGACAACAAAAAATACTATCACATATGCACTTTTATTAATAAGTTTTTAACTCACAAAGAAAGTAGTAAAATAGTGATTATTTCTGATATATAAGATCCGCCAAAATGGGAAGTTCAAAGTATACTTTGAATCACACAACTAATAATATTTTACAACATGCTACTACTCTCACAATATTTTGCTAGAACACTTCTACCTTCACTCATACTCAAACTCACAATTTTTGGATCATTTGCACTAAGACCTAATACATTTATTTATACTAGTTTACAAACAGTTTGAACCACACACTTAACTCGTCTATCTTTATACTACGTGTCTAACTTTCTATCATACAAAGTAATAGACGGGATAATTATTGTTGATTTTTAACAAATGTCTCCCGCCTATAAGAACTCGCCGAAATGATTCCGTAATTTTACCAACTCTAATGGGTATATTCGATATGAGGAACAAGCAGGAACAATCAACTAGCATAAGTATAATCTTAAGATTGATTTCTCAATAAAGGAGAAATTCCTTAGCAACTCCTTAAGCATCACATCGTCAAAGTTCCTCGTCACTTTGAAAATTGAATCTAAAACTTCAATCACATAGTTTTCGACTATATCCATATAGTTGCAAGGAAAGTTTACATAACTTTCTTAAGGCCTTTCTTAATGTTCATAGATCAAACATATGCCACCTTTATTGTTTTATCTGTCATTCCTCCGTTGAATCTACAATAATGATAGAACATGAATTATGTTCATGCATAAGCATCACATCTATGAATGAACATAATTCATGTGGTGGACACATTGTCATTTTCACTACCTTAAAGAAATCGATTCTCAAAATTATATCAAAATTGTCAAGAGATATCACCAGTATATTAAATTTTTTATGCCAACTTTCAACACTAACTGAAACATTATAGTTAGCTTCTACAACTGCTTGCACTTTTGTGGATTAATTTTACTCAATTTCAACTCTTGACTTTGGCTCCATTTATTATGCCATGAAGAAATAAGTGGAACATGTATCTAATATATCTATCAGTTTTTTCCTATTAACTTGTATATTAATTGTTTAAAGGGACTAGCTATAGTACTTATTGCATTAAGCAAGATAATGAGATTAAGTCCAGCTTTCGAATGATCATATCCATCTTCACTTTTGTTATTAAAGCATTTGGTTTATCCTTGTCTGGACAATCACGAGTATAATGAGGACCGTTGTGTTAGAAATAACACAGTTTTTCTTCAAATCTTTCTCACCTTGTTTGAGCTACCTGCATTACTTGAACTTTCCTTTATGATCATACTTCTTTTGGCTACCATAAATTAGCCTCTCTAGGACATCTAACCGAGAGGTGTAAGAAGTTACTTCTTCCTCACTTGTAGGAAAGGGTTTAAAGAGCGCTTTCATCCGAAAAACACACCTAGCAAGATTACCGCCTCTCTACTATTTGATTAATAACATACTAGTTGTTGTAAAGACTATGGTAAAAACTCTACGCTCGCTCGAGAATGCACTAACTACTAGTAGAATTGTGAAATTGCACAATTTATCTCCAACCTTCCCCATCTCAGAGAGTCAAAGTTATCCGATCTCTCTTTATTTGTGTGGGGACCACAACCAGATGAGGATGCGACTATTTAATCCAATATTAAATATCCAAACATGAGAGATCTGTCCCCCCTACGCGGTGACGTGTTCCTTATCCAATTCACTCGACACTTCTTTTTCCCTCTTCCCAAACACACCTCCTCTTTCTTCCCAGTTCCTCCTCCATCCGACCATCTCGAAATAACGAACATTGATGGCCACTCACACTCTTCTTCTCTTCAAAGCCAGTAGCTGCTACCACCAACATCCTCGATTTTCATTAACCTCCACCTCCTTACCTCTTCAATCATCGTCTCTTCAATCTAATCCTTCTATTCCGTCAACATCATGCCTCAAATCATCTTTCTTCAATTCATTTCCACTTCATACTTTCACCCCACGCAAGATCTCTTCTTCGTCAATCGGAACTCGAATGTCCTGGGACGGCCCTCTCTCCTCCGTCAAATTGATTATTCAGGCCAAGAATCTGGAGGTACTTACTTCTATTCTTCTCTTCTTATTTATTTATTTGTTTTAATAATAATAATAATAAGGTTAACATTAAACTAAAATGTCATCATATTTAGTTAAATGAAGCAATAAAGAAGCACGTAGAAGACAAAGTCGGGAAAGCTGTGCAAAAACATAGCCATCTGGTTCGGGAAGTGGATGTTCGGTTGTCCGTACGAGGTGGCGAGCTCGGTAGAGGCCCTAGGATTCGCAGATGCGAGGTATAAATTTTCAACAGACAATATAGGTTTGGTTCGGTTCAATTGACAATTGCAGAACATATAATTGAAATTTGTAGGTGACTCTGTTTACAAAGAAGCATGGAGTAGTGAGGGGCGAGGAAGATGCGGAGACTATATATGCAAGCATAGATTTGGTGTCCTCCATCATTCAGAGAAAGCTCAGAAAAATCAAGGAAAAGGAATCTGACCATGGTCGTCACATGAAGGGTTTCAATAGATTGACGTTTAAAGAGCCTCTTCTCACTCAACCACAACTCGACCATCATCAGTCTACTTCTCCCCAACAAGAAGAAAAAGAACAACAACAACAAGAACAAGATGAGGACTACCTCTATGAGGTTGATTAATAAAATGCTCTACCCCATCATATCATATCATTTTGTTAGTTTGCATTAATCTTTCCTTTTGCTGAATGTTTTCAGGTTGTTCGAACTAAATACTTTGACATGCCCCCTTTAACGGTCTCTGAAGCAATTGAGCAGCTGGAAAACGTTGATCACGACTTCTATGCTTTTAGGAATGAAGACACTGGTATACAATTATCTGTCCCAGTCCCACATACCTTTTCTTTCTCATCTCTCAACTCTTATATGTCTTCCCATCTCAGGTCAAGTAAATATCGTTTACAAGAGAAAAGCTGGTGGATACGGTCTCATTATACCCAAAGGAAATGGTGAAGCTCAGAAACTTGAGCCTGTTGTTCTTGAACCAGCTATAGAACCGTCCTTAGCACAGAATAACTGAGGTATATACTAGAAATGCTGTGCTTCTTGTTGAACAGTTTATGTAAAGACCAAGTCTTGCAGAGAACACAAGTGTAGGTTCTGTGATGAGGTGATACGGTCTTTGGGATTTTTGTCAAGATGGAAAATATTTTGTTTTTCTGCTCATAGTTACAGAAGATGTAATTCTCAAGAATGTTTGTGCAAGTCAACAGGCTTTCATCCTTATGTCCAAAATCAAGCAATTCACTAAGAAGTTCTTTCGGGTTCGCGTGCAATATAAGTAGATGATGATAACTTGCTTAACGGTGCATTGCAATGGCTTGATAACCTGATCTGCAAAAAATTTCCACGCTGACCCTTGCATTGCATCCGCACGTTTACACCTTCAAATTCTATCCAAGCGGATGGATTCGCTACCCTCTATAAGAATTCAAGTTATGGAGCTTCTCCTCTGAAGAACCATAACTGAAGATTGAAGAATCTATAAGAATTCGCACAGCAAGTATGTCTCCAAAAAAAAGACCATTGGGAGATTGATAGGAGGAGAGACCATCTTCGAACAAAAATGCTTGCATACATAGAACGTCTTGGAATCGGAGGAAAATGACCGTACATAGGAGGATTAGGATTAGGACGATACGGTATATATGATACGCGAAAAAGGCATTTGACCGTGCACAGTTACGATCAACAAAACCTTAAAATCACTATCGGTATGATTTAAAGGAAAGGCGAATAATATTTAGTGTACTTGATTCAAAAAGTGACACCGTTAAATCTAGGCTCCATTTTGATTCCATATCTATGGTTATTACTTCGTCTTGTTTCCGGTAAAACCAAAAGCCAAACGTTCATTTTCAGAATGAGTATCACTACGTGGCCATCAATGAATCATCAATAAGACATATGCTGCTTTTGTCTCAATTGTGAGTATGTCGTGGGTCTATATTAATATTAAAGAAGATTAGGATAAGATGTCAAGGAAAGAGAGTCAAAAGTAAAAAACCATACGTAAGCTTCCCGCCCTTCTTATTAATTGAGTATTATTCCCAGGCTTACGAGGTGATTGACAAACAGTTGGCTGTTTTTAGGTTATTGATTAAAACTTTTTTTTTCCTTGACAATCTTAAAAAATTATTGATGTGTTTAGTGAATGATTTGTTGGTTAATTAATTTAAGCCCAATAAGCTAATTTCTAAAAGTTCTATAAGAGGAGTTTTTTTATGATCAACCAAAAATTAATAGTAAAAAACTAATTATACCCTCATTTCCTAATGTTTGAATTATGCTATATATCGTATCTGTATCACATTATAATTATAGATATTTTAATTTATTAAATAATAAAATTTATACATATTATATGAGAAATACTAATATGATGTAGCTCCTGCATTATTCATATTAATAGAGAATTTAACGTAAATTATTATTATTATTATCATCATCATCATCATCATCATCATCATGTGTTTTATTAAAGTTATAAACTTAATTTTTTTAAATTAAATATCTAAAATCTTATAAAAATATTCATTGAAAAACTAAGAAACATAATATTCATGTCCTTATAATTTTTTAAAAAATTATGATAAGTCATTTTACACATCAACAGTTAATACTAAACAACTAATTTTGCCAAAAATCTTTAATAAACAACTGATGTTATTCGTTGGTCAAATCAGCTGATATAATCAACTATTAGCTAACTGCTAATAGAATCAGCTAACAGCTAATGCAATCCGCTGTTTGCCAAACATGGCCTTAGGTTCTTGTACCAAGTATTAACAACAGTGAGCATTGCTTACTTCCAGAATCAGATAGATAGGACACGAAGAAACTTCCTCCTGTCGTTAACGATAGTGAGTGTTACTCCCACAATTAGGTATAAGTGTACACAGAACTTAGCTTTCCACCCAATTAGTACTGATAATACAATTCCCTAAACTAAGCAATCTAACATCTTTAGAGGACTACAAGCCAATTGCTTGCACTAATTTCTTCTACAAAATGATTGCAAAGATTATTACCAATAGACTAAAAATTATTTTGGGATCCTTAGTTAGTGATAATCAAAATGCTTTCTTATAGGGTAAATAAATAGGAGATAATATTTCCATAGTGCAGGAACTCCTAAGAAGCTACTCGAGGAAGAATGCTCCAAAGAATTGTACTTTTAGGATAGATTTTAAGAAGGCTTTTGATAGTATAGAATGTAATTTTATCTCGAAGTTATTTGAAGTGATGGGTTTTCTAAGTGTGTTCACTAAATGGATGAAGGCTTGTATTACTTCACTATCTTATGCTATTCTGATCAATGGAACTCCTACAAATATCTTTCATGGAAAGAGGGAACTTAGGCAGGGATCTCATGTCACCTTATATTTTCATATTATGTATGAAAGCTCTAACTTCTCTCTTGAATTACAATATTGGCAGGGGTACACAGTTTAAACATCACAGTCGATGCAAGAAAATATCTTTGGTGAATTTGTGTTTTGCAGATGATCTATTCTTATTCTTTAAAGCTGATGAGGATTCAATCAATCTCCTTACGGTTTCTTTGAATCAATTTAGCTCTATGTCAGAATTGACAGTTAATTATAATAACAGCCATTTTGTTCTATCCAAAAGTGCAGATCACATGGAATGATGAGTTTTCTATATGGCCGGAATGTTGCAAAACAATCACCCCTATGGTATCTAGGCCTATCAATCACTTCCAGAAGGATCCAATTTAGTGAATGTTTTCCTCTTATTGAAAGAATTAAAAAAAGATTGTCTTTTTGGACCAACCGAGCTTTATCTTTTGGAGGTCGACTACAATTAGTCAACTCAGTCCTTAACTCCATGCATACTTATTGGTCCTCTAATATGGTGCTAGTAAGGAGAGTTATTAAATCATTGGAAAAGTTAAAGAGAAATTTTCTATGGAGAGGTAGCGACCCTAATAAGGGACATGCCAAGATAAAGTGGTTTGATGTCTGCAGACCTAAGCTGGAGGGAGGCCTAGGAATTATTCCTATCAAATCCTCAAATAAAACCCTTTTTATAAAGAAATTTTGGTCCATCATGCAAGGTAATGACACCCTATGGGTCAAATGGCTTTATGCCTACGTCTTAAAAGGTCGGAGCATATGGACTGTTAACCCAAGACTTCCCACTCTTGGTTTCTATCACAATTGTGAAGATAAAGGAGGAATTGGCTTCTGAAATTTTGTGTCAAGTAGGGGATGGAGCAAGGGCTAGTTTTTGGTATGACAATTAGATAGAATGTTGACCACTAATTAGTAATCAGATTGCCACTCAATTATCGAGCCACCTTCCATCAACTACTAAGGTTAAATATTTCTTAGGGAGGGTCAATGGATGGAGTTCCTGAGGGAATTTCACTTCCTACAAACCAACTATTCCCCTAACTTATTGGTCCCTGATAGATATATTTGGAGAAATCTTACGCAACGTTTATTTACAGCAAAAGGTTGTAGGGAATGGCCGTTTCGGAGAAATGTCAAAGTGGAATGGTATGATGTGGTTTGGCATAAAGAGCTATTGCCTAGCTCTTCATTCATCCTATGGCTCACTACCCTAAATAAGCTTAGTACAATGGATAAACTCTCTTTTCTAAGTTCAACTAAGGTTTGTGTCCTATGTAACTCAGAACAAGAGAATATGGACCATTTGTTCTTTGAGTGTCTCTTCTCTAGGAAAATTTGGCCTTGGATAAGACATAAATGTCTTTGGTTCCTAAGCACACTTCAATACATAGGGATACTGCAATGGTTTATCAGACTGAAATCCATTTCCCATCCTAATACTATTATCTGCCTAATTTCCTTTGCGACTTGCATTAAGGAAATATGGGTAGAAAGGGACTTACGTCAGTTCCAGAAAATCAGTAGAAGTCAACAACAGGTAATGGTTTATGCTAAAGTAAGAGAGTAAATAATCTCCTCAAGTTCTATCAAGGAGTGCTCATCCCAACTAGCTAGCTTATGGAGAATATAAAGAAATATGCATACTAATAGTAACAGGGAGATTTCGAAGCAAACATTCTTAGAGGAAATGGAAAGCATCAGAAGGGGGACTTACCTCTAGGGGACAGAGGGGAAGCATCTTTGGTATAAGGTTAGGCTGTGAACTCATCTGCTTGAGACACTCAACTGAGGAACTGGTACAGAAAGAGACATGAAGAAAAGCCTCATCACCTTACATCGGACATGAAACATGAAGAAGAGAAACTTGGTTTATGAAGGATTTGTATTATCTTTTCATCTAATCTCCTGATTTGCTTCAAAACTCACTCCTCGATGTCCCTCAAGATGGTGGTGATCGCCAGATCCTTCCAACCTTAATCGAGTAATGCAAGAAATGAGATGTTTGGATTTTGGGGATTGCTTTACCCCTTTTACTCAAAGTTGGAGCTAATAGAGTTATAACTTTGGAACGTCATCATTTTTGTTTAAATGTGTGTGGCTATTTAGGAGTTAAACTCTGTCGTTTATATGCTGTTAATTCTTGATGAAGGAGAGTGTTAAGGCTCTCCCAACTTTTGTATTCCTCTTTTTATCATTAATCAATTTTATTTTTTCAAAAAAAACAACAGGTGGGAGTTCTGCTAAGCATAGAATTTTGAGAGGTTTATTAGTAGATAACGTTATCTTTATTTAATAAAGAGGCTATTTTAGATAAATCTTCGTAAAAAATACATATATATACATATATCTTATAAGGATTAAAATAAAAATAAAAATAATAGAATACTAATTTAAAAAATATAGATTAGAAAGACATAATAATGATATTATTAATACTATAGATAAATACATATAAATATAAATATAGAAATATGTAATAAAATATATAATACAATAAATATAGAACAAGGTAAAAAATAACAATAAAATATAGAATAAATAAATAGATAAATAACCAGAAAAAAGATAGATGCAAGAATAGATAAAATAAGCCATTATAGGAAAATAATTAGGTTAAGTAGGAAACTGTTTAGGCTAAATAACTAGGAGGGAACTATTATGAAATAAAAAATTAAGCTAAATTCAAGACATAAGATTTGAAGGAAAAGTTTAAAGACCTAAGAGAATGAGAATGACCTCTCTATGTGAGATTATTTGTACTCTAGTATGCCAAAGTCTTCTATTGCGGGCTATGTCCTCAGTAAATTCCAGTTGAGTCATATCATTCTTAATCACCTCTCTCCAGTTCTTCTTAGACTTCCTTTTTTTTATTACAGTCTCTAAGCACTATTTTCTTATATCTTCTCACTTGAGCGTCAGAGTGTCTCTTTTTAATATCTCTGAACCACCTAAATCTCGTCTCTCCTAAATTTTCATTAATACCAGCTATATTTAATTGGTCTCTTACTTTTACATTCATGATCTTATCTCTTCTGAGGTTACATATCAAACGGAGCATCCTTATCTTTGCCACCATTAGCTTATGACTATGCACCTGTTTGATAGGCAACACTCCGCCTTATATAGTATGGCCGACCTAATCACTAAACAATAGAATTTATCTTTAAGCTCGAGTAATATCTTCTTGCCACATAAAACTTTTGATGTGCTTCTCCATTTAAGTTACCCTGATCTGATACGATGAATTATATCTTCATTGATCTCTTTATTGCTTTGGATGATAGATCTTAATACATAAAACACTCTTTTTATGGTATAATTTCTAAACCAATCTTTACCTTCATATCGGAGGGTACCTTATAACTTGAAAAATTACACTCTAATTACTCAGTCTTAATCCTACTTAATTAAAAGCCTTTATAATTTAATGTATCCTTCCAAAGTTCTAGCTTGACATTGACACTCGTTTTTTATCTCATCCATTGAGATAATATCGTCAGCAAACAACATACACCAAATCACATCCCCTTAAATATTCTCAGTGAGCTCATCCATCACTACTGCAATAAAAAAGGCTTAATAAGGAGTTTTAGTGTATCCCAATATTGATAGAGATATTCATTGTTTCTCCTTCTATTATCCTTACTCTAGTTTTTACCCCTTTATATATATCCCTAATAACTCGTATATAGGTCAAGGAACTCTTTTAACCTCTAAATACCTCCGTATGATTTCTTTAGGTATTCTATCATATGCCTTCTCTAGATCAATAAAAAATCATGTGTAGATTATATTGTCTTTTCTTGTAACATTCCATTAATCTTCTAAGGAGATGTAAAGTTTCTATCATTGACCTTCTAATATGAGCCAAACAGGTTCTCCAGGATAGGAGTATCCTTTCTCACTCTTTTCTCAATCACCTTGTCTCATAGTTTCATGGTGTGGTTAAGTAATTTAATGCCTCTATAATTATTACAATTTTGTATGTCCCTTTTGTTCTTGTTTAGAGGAATTAGCATACTAAATCTCCACTCATCTAATATTTTGGCAGACTTAAGGATCACATTAAAAAAGCTTGGTCAGTCAAGTAAGATCCTCTATGCCTGGGCTTTTCCATACCTCTATGTGTATCTCATTAGGCCCTACTACCCTTCCACTCTTTGTCTCACTCAAAGCTCTTTAATATATTCCCTTGTAATCTGTTGACAACAAGTAAATTTATGAAACCTCTCAGATACGCTAAGATCACTTAAGGAGATGTTGTCCTTTATGCTTTCATTAAAAGGCTATAGAAGTATCTTTGCATCTTCTTTTGATGTAATTTTTAGCTATGAGCATTCGTCTTGCTTCATCTTTTATACAGAAAACTTAATCTAAGTCTCACTTTTCGTTTCCTAGCACTCACCAACTTAAAAATGTCCTTTTCTCCATATTTACTTTTCAATCATTGGTACAATTTATCGAAGCTCTACTTTTAGCTACTGATATTGTTTTCTTCACCCTTTTCTTTGCCAGCTTGTACCTTTTCTATTAACTAAACTCTCTACCTTTGTGGTGTTATCCAATATAGCTTTATATATGCCCTTTTTTATCATAAAATTTTCTTGTACATTTTCATTCTGCCACCAAGACTCCATTTTATTACCCCTATGCCCTTAAGATCTCTTTAGTTGTATTCCTTAAAAGATTTGCTACTTTTTTCCACAACTATTTAGCAGCTCCTTACACTTTCTATTCTTCTCCATATAATACTCTATCCCTAAATTGTTCCACCATGTCCCCTTTCAAATTCTACCATCTGAATTTAGTACACCTTTTAGGACTTCTCTTCTTCCTCCATCCTTCAATTATAATATCCAAAACTAATAATGTATGTTAAGTTGACAATCAAGCGTTTAGTATCACCTTACAGTCCTTGTATCTAGGTTGATCGCTTTGCCTTATGAGGAAGTAGTCAATTTAGGTTTTCGTAATTTTGCTCTTAAAAGTCAACAAATGCTCCTCATTTTTCTTGAAAAAAGAATTGGCTACCATTAACTTAAATGCTACCACGAGATCCAACAAAGCAGTCTCACTATCATTCCTATCACTATACCTGAAACCCCCATGAGTTGATAGATAATCATATGAGGTTTCTCCTATATGACCATTAAATTCTCCTCCTAAAATAAATCTCTCATTAGAGAGGATTTGCTGAATCACTTCATCTAGCTCTTCCTATAATTGGTGTGCAAGTTGTTCATATCAACCTACTTGAGGTGTATATGCACACATCACATTGAAAATGACACCTTTCACCATAATCTTTAAGGACATAATCATATCATTAGCCTCTTTTACCCCTACAATATGATTTATAAGTTCATTGATAACTAAAATACCTACCTCATTTTATCGTCTTTGAACACCCTGAATATCAATGTTTGAACTCATTAATCTCTTTCGCTTTAGCCCCCATCCACTTTATCTCCTAGATGCACACTATATGAATCTTATATTTGTTTAAAATCTCCATTAATTCCAAAGACTTCCCCATAAGGGTCTCGATGTTTTAAGAACCTATTTGTAATCTATCAGCATCTTCTTTTCTCTTACACCCAAAACTCATCGAAAGATTAGCCCTCACTCAATCATTTGTAGTCAAAGCTACCACTCATATCTCAATGCCTAATACAAGCAACAAGAGACAAGTTCCACAAGACCCTAAACAACTCCAATATAACTCGAGAAAGGAAATAAAGATTATTAATAGAACTCGAAATAGGCCCTACAATAAATGGGTCTAAAAATCACAAATACACGTAAACCACAAGCACGTCAAAAATTTAAAGGTCCAAAATGTTTATCACTACTAACAATTTGGCATTTACATAATGTTAACTCTAGTACTGAATGGTTAAAAAAGAACAAACAAAAAGTTTAAAACTATAAACAAAAAAGAGCTTAACAATTTTAATAGGTAAACGAAGACCAAAAACTAAAATCCCCACACTCAAAGAGTAATGAATCAACCCCAAGTTAAAACAATCTAAAAACAACCATAAGTATGCCCAATAGAGAAAAAAAATGAGATACCAATTGACTAGACAAGGAAACAACCAAATCGATATGATCTATTTAAGATACTACATATCAGCTTTGTATATTCTCATCTTAAGTTCACCAGAAATTCCTTCGTTGTGGGGCTCACTCTGTATCTATAAAAGAAGAAAGCAAAGCACACGGTTTTCCAAAAGCTAAATGATAAAATGTATAAAAGAGGACTAAAAATCGATAAAACTCAATCAAATCTAAGCTACCAATAGAAATGATCCCAAAATTAAGACCTAAAAAAGTTGTTCTTTTCCAATAATGTCCGACAACTTCAAAAGGTGCTTTAATAAGAACGAAGAAGCCTAAAGTAAGAATAATAATAAGAATATGTAGACCCTTTTTAGGACCTAATAATCTAACACCAAACCCATAAATTTTACAAAGAAATAGACAATTTCAACTAACAAAAGAGAAGCATGCAATGGTTTAAAGATCCTACCACCCAATCACAGAAACATATCTTATATATGTATCTGGAACACATAAAGCTTCGATCATGCCGTTTTTTAATAAGAACTCAGATAAAAATGCATAAGAAATGTAAAATCTACAAATAATGATGAATATTAAAAAAATGTTACGTTAGAAATTCAAATCTATATGAAGAAAATGGATATGGACAAAGCACCAATATATGTAACCATAGTTTGCAATCTAATTAAAAGGGTTGTGATAGGATAACTGACACTACTTACTTAAAAAACTTCTTAAGAGCATTTTTTCTCTCTAGGGTGCCTTTTCAAATTGATTTTTCCCATCAACACTATAAAAATAGTGAACTTTTAATTTCTTCTAATTTGTTTTGCTTACTTAATTTTCATATCTTGCATTTATTTCTCCTGCGATCCTTTATTCCAACATAATATGGGTGATGTTAGGGTTATTTCGCATATATGATTATTCCAACATTTTGGTGATAATTCATAAATTTTTAGATGTTTATTCCATAAGGTTAATTAATAAAAAAAGCCCAAACTTTTTTCAAATTTTCAATTATAGCCTGAACTTTAAAAGGTAGTAATAAAATTTCCAAACTTTCAATTTTTTTCAATTCTAGCCCGACATTAGTCTCATGTTATGTGTGCTGATGTGGCAATGCCACATGTCGACTCCCTTCACTAATCAGACACCTTAGCTGGTTTAGGAGAAGATTGTCTTATTAACAAAACAACGTCGTTTAGCTTTGATAGTAAAACGATGTCGTTTCAACTAAAATAAGATCTCCTTCCTTCTACCTCTCTTCTCCATCTCTTCTCTATCGATCAACGCTTAAAACTCTTACTTTGAAATCCCTAATCTGTAATATAAAATCCCCCAAAGTTTATAAGAGAGTGATTCGTGCGCTGGTGCTTCTTCTATCGCAAAGTTATTTGCTCCATCAGACCAACAAGCGTTTAGTGTGATTTTGTGCATGGGTGCTTCATAAGAGAGTGATTTCATCGTTGGGTAAAAACTGAAGATTTTGTTGCTGGACTTCTTGTGGTGTCGACTAAGGTACAATTGATCCTCTCTCTCTTTATTGTTCTTTCCACTTCGATTCAATTTTTGTATAAAATGTTGTGTTATTGTACTAGGGTTTCAAATTGGATTGTGCTAGGGTTCCGAAAGCACAAATCCAATTTGTTGTACTAGGGTTTCAAATTGGATTTGTACTTCCAGAAAATTGACTTGTATTGTGCTAGGGTGCTAGGGTTTTAAATTAGATTGTGTTAGGGTACTATTTGTTTGTTATTGAAAAGGAGGATTGACTTGTATATGTACATAGCAAATTGGACAGTAAAAACCTTGAATACTCATACACTGGTTTTCAGTATGAAATGTAAGTTGAATAAAAAAAATCAGTGTAATTGAATGCATGATGGTCGATTCGTACTTTGTTTTGTGTTGTATGCAGAATATATACATCTTGGTAATTACTAAAAAATACGACATTACATAGTCCATAGCCTAAATATTCAATTATGTGATACTTCATCGTGATTTGCAAGGAAGAAGCTTCCTCTCTTTCATTTCGCAAATGCAATGGTAGTTTAGCTAAAATCTTAATATTGGGAATATTATGCTAAAATTTTGAAAATTTAATTCTTTATTGGGTGAATTTATGAAAAGAAATCATAGTAGTGTTGCATTTAAGGTAGTAATTAAATATTTGTATGATGATATTGAATATGTAGCTTTTTCTTGGCATGCACCTGATGTATATTTCACATGGGAAGAGTGTCAAAATGTTGTTAATGGATTCAAGGTTGCTATTTATTGTTCATAGTGTAGTAGAAGTTGGAAGGAAATATTCTCAATTTTGTGAAGAGAAAGCATTATGTTCAGCGATAAAATAACTGTAATATATATTATTTGTTATATGTGATAATTTAATTGGAATCAAATAAAATTAATATTTTATATATATATATATAAAATACAAATGTTGAATATTAATTGCACCAATTGTAATGCCTTGATGAAGTTACAAATTTCAAATGCTAAACCTAACATTGGTCAACATTTTTATGAATGCGTTAATACGAAAGTAAGTAATTCAATTATTGTTTGTAGCAATGCCAATCATATAAATTAATGTTAATTAATATTCAAAGTGAAGGTCTCTTATAGGTATTTGGTATTTGTGAAAAAGATGAAAGTTTGTTTTTGTCGTAAAATCTGTCAAACAAATTCTGTGTGTTGGGGTAAGAGTATTGTTCGGAAGATATATTTTTGTTAGCAGGAAGTAAGTATATGTAAAAATTTATATGCATAATGCAAATTTGTCATAAGTCCTAATATTTGAATTTATATCTTTATTTTGTAGGTCCCATGCGATTTCATAGCTTGGTCGTCGGATGTAAGTACAAGAAAATGGAGACATTGTAATAGTTAAAAGAGCAAATGTAATTATTATGCTTATTGTGACTCTTTTTATCTTTTATTCAACCACTACGACTTTAATATGCAATTGTAAGTTTTTCATATTGTTAAGGAAACTGCAATTATTACAAGGTTTTACATTGTAGAAGTAACTACAATTATTTCAAAATTCCATATGTTAATTATAATTACATTTTTATCATCCATATTACTTATCCTCTGGTAATTACAATGAAAAGTTATGTCCTATCTTTGTCAATTAACCATTGTTACTTTTTAAAATATGCATCTATTAGAGTAAGAATGAAAAATAGGAGACCGAAAGAGCTAATATTCTTGAATATGAAATATATTTGCAAAAGGAGAAATGTATTGAATTCCATATATAATAAATATATCTAAATGGAAATTATAAACTCTAATATATGCTCTTATAAACAATGACATGATTAACGTTCAAAGGAAAAAGAATAGTGAGAAAAAAGCAGTTGGCAAGGACAACAGTGTTGAAGAGTAACTAACTGGAAAAAGATAACAATCATGTATAAGAACAATAAAGTCAATATCATTTTTGAAGAGTAAATTATAGAGTAAGATCAAACAAACAAATAAATATGTTTCAGACACTGACATTATTCTACAAACTGAAACAATATCCAAAAATACTAGTTTCTTCAAATGGTTCTAACTTCTAAAGCTCCATATTCAAAACCATGCCTTTGTCTTCCAACTTTCTCATATAGATTGGTGTGCAATCAGCTCCAGCTCCAAAGGCTTAATCCATGGTCTTCTACAGTGCTTGATCACTCACACCATCCTTGTATAATCAGTAACTAGTAGAAATTTAGAAGTATGATTAAGCTTAAAAGAGATGTCATCAAGATCACACACACACAAACACAAATGAAAGAGCATACACATGAAAAGAGCGAAAAAAAACTTTTCATACAAAAACTAGACCATAATCATTTAACAACTTACTTTCATAGCCACTACAGGCCAAAAAAAATAGTAAATACATTAAACCAGCCATGACTAAAACAAGACTCTAGTAGAAATCAAGAGCAATGCATAAAAAAAAAGAATAATTAAATCTTCCTGCATTCTTGTTTATAAGTATATATATATAGTTTGGATCTATCACAAAAGCCATCAAATCTCGTTTTGATTCTGCCATTTGTCTAATAATTCAGGATTAGTTCATATATATGTTTGAAATTTAGCAGGCATCTTCCATATGCTCTTTTTCATTGTTACACATTTTAATATTTCTCACACCAAAATTGGTAGTGAAAGTCTCTAAGGTGTAGTTGACATTCAACTTGATCCAACTTTAAGTCGAGATTGGAAAGAGTTAACATTGAATTAGGTAATGAAGCAATACTCACCAACTATGAAGATTTCTTAGTAGTAAATTTTTTAGCCATTAGTTTGATCCTTCTCCTAGGATTGTATTGGCAAGTGTACTTTGGGGTGCTTGTGTTGCTTAGTATTGGGAAGTTGTAATACTTGACATTGACCTTCACCTATCTATGAAGTATAAACAACCAATTATGTAAATATTATCATCTCCCTTATAATTACATATAAGTAGTATAAACATGAATTTAAATGACTTACTATAAAGTAGGTATTCCCAGAAACTTCCCCAAATGTTACTCCATATCCTCTACGTGCCTATAAAAACCAAAAGAATTTATAATGTTATATAAGTTAGAAAACAACTTAAATTTTATACTTAAAGTTAACTAACCATTCTTGTCTCTCTTTGCAATATAGAAAATGCAGTATTTGATCCTATAGACACTGATTGTGCCACTACCAATATTGGATAAAGGGGGTTCAGTAGATACTGATTTTGGTGGCCTTGCTCTTTTTCGCTGCATTGTACACATTGAAGATAAACATAAAGTTAATACTACTTGATGAATACCAACATGTTTGTTACACGACTAAAATATCTACCTTAACAATTTTAGGTTAGCTTGGAGGTTGATTCTTATTTTTGCATCCTCTTATATTGTGGCTAATTTAATGGCAATGATGACATCTAATAACTACTCCAACCTTCGTCAATTTGTTGGGATTGCAAGGTTATTTAGTGTGAACCCTTTTTATTGCCTTTTTTGGTATTCTAGGCATCTTCTTAATCAGTGAAAATGATATTGACTGAAGATTTTTAGTCTTTGGCTAAAGCTTAGGACCACTAATAGGTTTCGTAGCAAACTAGAAAGTCTTCAAATAAGAATCATGTTTATAACATTGATTCACATAAGCATCAATATCCTCCCTTTGATAAGATATACAAGCCACAATATGTTTACGTGGAATCCCGATTAAATCCCATAGTCTACATTACAAGTTCATGCTTGCAAGTCAATGATGTACTTGTCTACAAAGATACTGACTTCAAATTTCAAATTCCCATTTGTTTTGAGCATAAAATGTCTTGTATCCCATTGTGCTACCTTTAGTTTCTTCCTCACTCTAGGACAAATCTCATTTGTGTACTTCATCATCATATCCCTTTTTTTTATATGTCCGAGTCATTAAAAAAACTCGAATGTATTCTAACATAATGATCAAGCTTTTGGTACGATCTTCACAAATGAATCCATTAAACGTCTCTGAAATATTGTTATATACTATTTCACACTTCAGTTTTGTGCTCATAAAGGCCTTCACAAATGTCTCCGGATTCTTAATTTTAAAATCCTCATATGCCTTCACTGACAAACTCTTCAAGTCCTCTATTACCTCATCGAAATCAACTTGCGTTGTACAATTCACCACTTTCTAAAATAACGTCCTATATGTGTGCCCCTTATGAACATTAGACTAGTTTGCATACACATGACAGGCACATTTTCTATGTTCAGCTTCTGGAAACAAGTTCTTTCATGCTTCCACTAAACCCTGTAAAAAAAATAGTTACATAAATTAATTAAGTGTTGATCATATAAACAAATGAATAAAAGATATATGGATATTTAAAGTTTACCTTTTGCTAATCGCTTACAAAAGTCCATGAATTTCCACTTATGTGCAGATCTTAAGCAAGAATGCTCAAAAACCAATTCCAAAATTGGTAGTTTTCTCCCTCAACTACAACCCAACATATAGGAAACATTTGATTTTTTCCATCACGACAAATAGTAGATAATAATACACCACCGAGGAAAGTCTTCAGAAAACATCCATTTAACCCAATAATCTTCTTGCATACACTAAGAAAACCATACTTCAAAGCACAGAAACCCATATAAAATCTTTTGAACATTGTTCTCCTGGCTTGTTCATCAAAATCACATTCAATAATAAACTTTCCATATTTGTCAGCTCGTATTAACTCATATCCATAAGACCATAACTTCACATAATGACCTTCCGTTGATCCCCAAAGCATAGTAATTGCTTCCCACTTAGCCCTATAACATTGAATTTTAGTGACCTTTAGTGCATATTTTTGTTGAAGATCATCCATCATTTCACTAATAGGCCAATTGGGGTTCCTGATGAACTTGTGTATTGATTCATTCGCAATCCATTTCTGGCTAGCTTGCTTATCCTTCTGCACTTTATTGTAGGTATGAATGTTTTCAACTCTCTTCATAACAAATGTTTTCATATTTCCAATTCGGCTACCATACACTCGAAAAGGACAATGTGCATCACAAACTGCTTCCTTTCATACAACAAATCTCTCCATTGAAACATTATACCCATTTGTAATTGCATATTTCTTTATAGCTTCCCTCAACTGCTTCTCATCCTTAAACTTCATTTCAATTTCAAACTTAAAATTTGTCATTTCAACTTTTGGATTAAAACTAATGTATTTCTTTTATGGTATCGATGCTTCATCATCACTAGGAACTAGTGATTGAATTTCGTCATCAATGTCATCATAATCACTATTTACACAATGCGAACTTCTTTCTGCTCTTCCAATATCATTCGAATGATCACCAACTTCATTGAAATTGTTTTCGTTTCCACCGATACCATCAACAACATTGTCAAATTCAAACCCACTTTGCGAAGTCTTCACACACCTCCTATCATTTGTTCTAGCATTAACATATTCTTCATCATCAGTTCTAAAGAACTCCTCATCAACTAAATCATCACCAGAATGATTATCTTGGATAACAATGAATTCCTCATCTTGCTCCAATTCAACTTGGAACAAACCCTCGTCTTGCTCTAATTCATAATCAGAATTTGACTACTCACCATCTGTCGTAGGATTCTCATAACCAATGTTACAAATAACAAATAAATCCGAGTCTAATATAAAACTTAAAATAGTAATAAAAATCAAAAATGTATTTTTGAAGTAGGTCGTGTCTCGTAATCATCAAAAGTTTCAAATTCTTCAACGCTATCTAAAGACTCCTAATTTCTAATGATTTAATTTAATTAATCAAAATAATATAATTTTGTTTGATTAGTGAAACAAAACATTTATATTGTCACATAATAAAAATAAAACATACTCGTTATTATATTGAAAAATAAAATATTAAACTTTTTCTCAAATTATAATTTTTAATGAATAAATTTAATTAATTAAAATAATATAATTTAGTTTAATTAATAAAATAAAACATTTATACTGTCACAAACTATAAAAGCATGTTTGTTATTATTTTGAAAAAAATATTAAACTTTATTTTAAAATTTAATTTCTAATGATTTTATTAAAATAAAAATTCATCTTCAAAGAATAAAAAGAAAACATTATAAATTTTTATAATTTATAACCCATTAATTAAAGGTACATGTGTATGGATAAAATTAAAAAGGTAAACTTGATTTGACTATTCGTCTTTACTCTTCGTTATTCCTAAATACACATCTTTGTTCATCACTCTTTATTCTTTATTCTTTAATGTTTAATGTTTAGTTCTTTGTCAGGCTAGCACTAGCACACATAAGCCCCGCTTCAGTCCTCTTACACTTCACTTATTTACTTTCCTTCTAGTTTTTCCCCAATATATTCTCACTCCAATTTCTATATTTTTGTTAATTCCAAGATCTTTCTTCTTCTAAGTATTATATACTGGACAGGTAGCTGAAGGGAGCTGAGGGAGTCATTTGGTTGTCTTCGTTCAATGTCTTTCTCCATTTTTGTAGCCTTAAACGCTCGAATTGAGCCACACTCGTGCCTCTTGGGGGTGGATATTTGTTGCGAGGTGGGCATTTTCTGGGTTTTCTTCATAGGGTACTATTATTTAAGGATCTAGATTGATGAAAGGATTCAGTTTTAGTGGGTTTTGGAGAAGAATAAAAATGGGTGTATCCATTGACGAAAGTTTTTTGAGATAAAACAAACAAACCATTAGTGTTTTTAACATAAGACAAGACAGCGATGAAGAAGAACACGAAGCGAGGAGAAAACAAGCGAGGAGAAGCAGACAACTGAGAACGAAGTGAGGAGAAGCAAATAGCTGAGATTTAAAACGAAGCGAAAAGTGAAGATTGAGAGTGGGTTTTTTTTTGGCTTCAACAAACCGACTCCGACCGATTCTTAAATAAATTGGCCGGTTCAAATCGACAAGTTTTTATATATAGAGGTTGTTAGAGTAGTGCTCTTAAGGCAATCAACTTTAGCACTTCTGTATAAACTTTATTTTAATTAATAAAGCAAAAAATTTTCATTAATTTGATGTTCATTTATATTGAATTGATGTCTATCTTAAATCGAATTAAAGAAGTTCATGATACAAAACATAGCATAAAGAAAATCATGATGAGATTATGATAATAAGATTCCTATCATATACAATTATGTTAGTGTTTAAATTTTCTCAAGTTATAGGGTTAATGAGACAGGATATTATTAATACGGATAGACTAGCACATGTTATACTCTTTGATTTAATCAAGTAGTGGATCTCATAAACTGTAATTATGAGATGTTTAGAGTTAACATGTGGATACTTACTAAGAGTAGTAAGTACATTGGATGACCGGCTATGAGATTATCATATGGGTGATCTATCAAATGTCAGTGATTAATCTCATCATAGCAATGGTGCAAATATCTTAAGACTTGAGATACTCAAGGATATCTTGGATACTAATCCTGTGCTTTGACACCATTCCTTGTTGCCTCAAGATGAGATCGCTCATAAGGTTGTGATTGTGTACAACTATTGGTATTTGAAGGTAATTAGGTAGCTAATAAAGAATTCACCACTCTTGATAGAAGGAGATGATACTCATGGCCTCTTGTCGGGGTTATTACTCAGGAGTCTATGGCCATAGCAATTATGTGTTATGAAGAGAGTCTTCAATGACACATAGAGTAATGAGATCCCCAGGAAAAGAACTAACATTACTTGGACTAGATCTGATGTTGGACCCCAATTCTCTTCTTACTAATAAGCATGTGATTAGTTTATGTTGGGGAATAATTTTATTATTTTGTTGCGATTAGGTAGTAATTATAATGTCTTTGGGGGTAGAAATTTTTTTTTAAGATTGATGGATTAAAGGGAGAATTTGAGATTAAATTTGGAAGTATATGGTGTTAGTTAAAAATTGAAAGAACATGATCTTGTAGGGTATTTTAGAAAGATCACTAAAGAGGTTAAAAGTTAAGTCTTATAAGGAGGGGCATTTTGGTCTTTTTGTTTCCTAGTTAATGAAAG
>JANIIA010000003.1:45395118-45447342 GCA_027478495.1 Erythroxylum alaternifolium | reverse complement strand
AGTTTCTTTATTTTTGAGACATTATGTATTGGGCTAAGAAAATGCCCCCTAAAGCTTTGTAAGAATGCTATATTTTTTGTATTAATGAAGAAAATCAGATTTCTGGAAAAATTTGTGTTGATTGTTCATTTGGATTGAATTTTTGTGTTTGTTGTTACTAAATAGCCTTAAGGATAGCTTTTTAGTGTTCTGAATTTCTGAAGCCAATTCTGGGCTGATGTGGACAGAATTGGATTAAGTAGTCTTCTGGAAAAATGTAGAGAATTTTCAGAGCTTTCCATTGATGTATCATTAGCTATTTTTGGATGTGGAAATTGAAAGATGTGGGAGGTTGAAAGTTGCTGCAGATTTTGTAGAATGATTGTGTTTGTTGTGTTTTGGAGCCAATTTCTGGGCTGATGTGGATTGAATTGAGTTAAGAAGTTTTCTGGAAAGTTATATAGGATTTGCTTAGCTTTCCAATGAAGTATCAGGTGCTGTCTTTGGATGAGGGAATTGAATGTTGAGGATTATTGAAATTTAGGACAGATGCTGCCAAAGTCTGCATTTTCTGGGCAGAAACTTTCAATGACTTTTTCACCCTGATAGAGTTTGAAATTGTTCTTGAAGTCTCATGGAAGATGTGCATTTTCTTGTGATCTTTCTGATGATATGAAGTATGATATTTTTAGACCTTAGGGTGGAAAGTTAGAGTTTTTAGATTTCTGCTGCCTTTTAAAGTGTCCTTCATTTCCTCTATTGTGACAGACTTTTTACAGTGGATTTGGAGGGTCTTAGAGGCCAAATTGGTTTTTGATTCCTTCATAAAAGTATTAGAGTTTTCTTTTAGCTTTCTATTGATACCAAATTTGGAATTTTTGGAGTTCTGAGTGAGAAATTATGAGTTTTTGAAAATTCTATTATTTTGTGAAGTCAGGCTCACGTGCTCGCGGTCGTGAGCGCTCGCACTCAGATCGCGCCTCGCGACCCTCTACCAAATCCGATTTTCTTTTTTTTCATTTTTTTCTTTTCTGATTTTTCAAAAAAGCCTCCTTTTGATTTTACTATCAGATTAAATATTTTTTTGATTATTTTGGACATGGTAATATTTTTATAAATAGGGGGAATTTATTTTCACTCTTCAAAAAAATTTAAATCATATGAAAGCCATTATTAGCCATTTTAATTAAATCATTGTTATCTATTAAATTGTGTATTAAATATTTTTCCAATTTTTGTTCTTGATTGTCTTATTTTAATGTATATGCTTATTTTACGATCCCACTACGCATTTTTCTCGGGGTCAATACTTGTTGAATTTTTTTTATGATTTACCTCAAATTTTTGTTCGGAGATGATTTAAATGAGTTTGTTCGTTTTAAGTATCGCTGGTGGGGAATCCCTCCCTCATGGGAACCCGTCCAGATGTCACGTAGGACGTCAGGCCCGTGACCCGCCCGAGGAGGGGTTCCAGCATCTGACATAGTCAGTCTAGAGAGAGTTGACACATAGCCCAACTTTGAACCAAGTGAGGTATAGGATGGTGAAGGGATGAATTGCATGGTAATTGACTATGGAAAGGTGTGTAAGTCAGATAATTAACTATCGAAGAGTTTGAGTGTTAATCCACTTACATTTCGGTAAATTGGCATCATAAAATCGTTCATGATTTGCTCGGATTAAGAGTTAATTCAAGTGACCAAAATAACTGGGAACTTGATTGAATGAAAAACAAAGTGTGCATGGCTTTCATTTAACCCAGATATTTCCCCAGGTCAGACGTTAGTTGCATTCCTAATTTGGAGGAGATGATCCACTTTTTCTATCTTGGAGTGTTAGGTGAGAGCCACAACCGAGATTTCTTGAAGCTAACTCTCTGCCCTGACGCTTCATATAATTGATGCAAACAGCCCATCATAACCTCATCCTGGGCTTTCGATACCTCACCTATGAACAGGAGTTCATAAGCAAAGAACATCTGTGAAATTAAAGGGCCTCCCTAGCGATAAACTCCTATGTTCCTTTCATTATAGTATTTTTGAACAAGTTCCTGGATAACAAGCCTAAGGGTTTTTTTATTGATGATAGTGATGATATGGATGCTAGTGATGGTATAGATATCGACCATGACCTTGATACACAGAGCTGGAGCTTTTAACTAAGCTAAGGGTCCAGAAGAGTTCTGAAAGTTGAGAGGACTAATCTTGAGATTTGTTCATGTAATTTTAAGCAATTGTTGCATGAGATTAATTGCATGTAACTTGGTCTTGGTCTAACTCTTACTAGAGCATCTATTTGAACTCATCTTGTTTGGTGCTCTAACCACCCTTACACAGTGATTTTTCTTCATCTTTGCATGCTTTCTACAGGCCAAGGAAGGTGTTTGGTGTTTGCTACAACCCAAACAAGGAGAAGATTCAAGAAGAGAGGAGTATTTGTAAGGTACATATGTTGTAATTTCATGTTCTTATAATTTGTTTATACTTGCACATGGATTTTATATTTTCTGGGGATGTCATAGGGTTGGAATTTTGATTCCAACACTTCCGTTTCCTTGCCATGTATGTGATGCATGGACCCATGGCTCTCCAATAGAGGTTATTAAATGAAACCGAATGGGACCATTGGCCAGTTCAGACTATTTTCGATTGAACTGACCGGTCCAGTTTGATTTTTAAAACATTGCTCATAACGATGATCATAGTCTATTTCAACATTCTGATAATTCAATTCTTCCATTTTTTTCATCATATCCAACATATCCCTGTCATGCTTTAAGCCTAACTTCATCAAGCTTCTAATGGACTCATGTGGAAATTTATAACACATAGAGATTACTCTATATCCTTTATCTTCGAAAATCCTTTTTAGAACTAACATGCTTAGTTCATCAATACCCATATTCTTTCTCCTTTTAGTCTTACCCTCAACATTTATTTTCCTACCTTTCCAACACTCCTTCATAATGAAATTCAAAATTGACCAACATCTACAAAGGCAAACTATGACTAAATGCAAAATGATATATATTATAAGAAGAAAAAAAGAAGCAACAATTAAGATGAGCAACAACTAGAAGAAAAAAGAGGCAATAACTAAGATGATTCACTTCTATCCTATTAACTATCAGTGCACAACAATAGTTAGCATGATTGCATCAAAATAATACACCCACATTTTTAGATGGAAGGAGTTTTATAAAAGACTGGTATTACATCAAAATAATACAAACTGAAAGGTTGGAAAGGCACCAGAAACATACATTTACAAATTTCCTAAATTTTTTCCATAATACTTCACAACTTAGTAGCCTCACCTACTGAAATGATCATAAGTAAGTCATTTTAAGCATGTACCACTTAAAAGAAGAATGTATCCACAACATACAAATAAGAAACTACACTAAAAAATATAAGACAAACAAAATGGAATGCATTTAGTAATTACCAAATAGAAATCGTATTTTTTAGTAATTACCAAATGGAATGCATTCAGTAGTTACCAAATGAAATGCAAGTTGAACCAAATATTAAATATTAGAGTATAGAACAAGCCAAATAGAAATCATATTTTTTAGTAATTACCAAGGTGTACATATTCTGCATACAACACAAAACAAAGTATAAATCGACCATCATGCATTCAGTTACTCTTATTTTTTTATTCGACTTGCATTTCATATTGAAAACTAAGTGTAGGAGTATTCAAGGTTTTCACTGTTCAATTTGCTATGTACACATACAAGCCAATCCTCCTTTTTAATGAAAAACAAATCATACCCTAGTACAATCCAAATTGAAACCCTAGTACCTTAACACAATACAAGTCAATTTTCTAGAAGCACAAATCCAATTTGAAACCCTGGTATAACAACACAACATTTCATACAAAAATTGAATCAGAGTGGTAAGAATAATAGAGAGAGAGGATCAATCGTATCCTAGTTGGTGCTACAGGAAGTCCAGCAATGAAATCTTGAATTTTTACTTGATGACGAAATCATTCTCTTATGAAGCACCTACGTACGAAATCACAGAGAACGTTTGTTGATCTAATGGAGCAAATAACTTTGCAATAAAAGAAGCACCAACGCATGAATTCACCCTCTTATGAACTTCAGGGGATTTGGAGGATTTTATGTTACAGATTAGGGATTTTAGAGTAAAAGTTTTAAGCGTTGATCGAAAAAGAAGAGACGGAGAAGAGACGGAGAAGGAAGGAGATCTGATTTTAGTTGAAATGACACCGTTTTACTATCAAAGCTAAACAACTTCATTTTGCGAATCAGACAATCTTCACCTAAACTAGCTAAGGTGTCTGATTAGTAAGGGGCATCGACATGTGGCATTGTCATGTCAGCACAATAACGATGAGATTAACGTTATGCTAGAATTGAAAAAAATTGAAAGTTTGGGCATTTTATTATTACTTTTTAAAGTTTGGACTATAATTGAAAAATTGATGAAAGTTTGTGTTTTTTAGTAATTAACCCTTATTCCATGTTCTAAATGGTGAGAAGTGTGCATTAAGTTTCATCTTTTTAGCTTTTTTTTATCAAATGAACATTTCATTGTTGAATTTTATTTCTTGTACAACAATCTATTTAGGTATAATAAGTTGTTTAGTTGCTCTTCAATTTTCAAGGAATGCTTATTTATGATAAACAAGTTAATTTATGTTAAGATTAAGATTAAGATTATGATATTCTTCCCGTCTTTTTTTAAATGTTTAACTAACCAACCTAGTGGATAGAAATTATAGATAAAATACTACATTTTCATTTTTCTTACTATTTCTTGTTGGATGGAGTCCAAAGTTAGTTCAAAATGTGCCAGCATAGTAAACTTTCAAATTAATTCTAGTGAGAGAATAAAAATCGAATACTAGAAACCTTGTAAATGAACTAACTTAAATAGATAGTAGCCCTCAAGTCTAGGAAGTACATTTCTTTTATCAACACACCTTAAGGAAAATACATTTTATCCTCAAACATTCACCCTAAGATATTGTTATTTCCTATTTTCATTCTTATGGAGTTACTTTAAAAGTTATTGGGTTTATGTTAATTTAAAATAGGAGGAATAACCTTATGTTTGGTGACTAGTATGACCTAATTATATGTGGTTTGTCTACTATTAATTATTCTCAATTGTTTTTTCATAGGGGTATTTTAATTTGATTTGATCATAATTGTATGTGGAGCATCTCATTTACATGTCCTTTGTTGTTCTTATTTGTTAAGCATGAAAGTTAGTTTTGATGTATTCTTATTCATATGATTAGCAAAATGTAAACATTTTTATTTATTAATAAGATCAAGGGTCTTGTAACTATAAGATTGAGGTATGTTATAATATATTGTATTGTTGTTTGAATGAAAATCTAAGATTAAAGTCTTTACTACCCAATAACAAACGAACAAGTTATATATTTTGTAGTAAGTTTACTAGTATATGTTTGGGTTGTTGATGTGAATTTAATATTTCTATTGTATAAATCACAATGTTAAGGTTATGACATCTGTGCTTGTTTTACAAATTCTAAGAAGAAAGCACAAAATGAATTAAGCTTATCAATATCTACCAAAAAAATATGATTGGGGTGAAAGGAAAAAGGAATGTGGTCTCGTAGCATAAATACAATTTTTAAAAATTGAAATTGAATGAAATAAAAATTAATTTTGAGTAAGTTTGGTTTAATGTTAATGTTGTATATATGAACAAGATTCCAATTATGATGTTCTTTTAATTTGATTTGATTCATGAATATGAAGATAGTGGCTAATACTAGTGCTGATAACACAAGTTAGCGAAGTGCAATAGGAAATATATTGTTCGATGTTCTGAGTATTGAAAATCTTGTTCTTTAAGTTTACAGCATGAAGTATATATGTTTAAGTTTGTTGATAAAGGTGTTTGAATTTTATATTGATGAGATGTTACTCAAAAAAGATGTACAAATTAATATGGAGCCTAACTTTAAAATAGTTGAGGTGGGTGACTAATGGGCTTTTGAGAATTTGGAAAGATTAAGAAGTTTCAAGATTATGAATGTTAATTTGCTCTCCCCCAAATAGAACAAAGCAAGTTTGTATAAAAACTAGTAAGGCAAATGTGTTGAGGCTTCAGTAAGAGTATGAAGTTAAGATCATACTAGTTGTTTTTCTTTGCTTTAATGCCATGTATGATATTAATAAATAGATAATGAATGTCATAGTAGATGTTGACGAATGCGAGCAACCTGGGTGGATGCATTTCAATCTAAACCATTTTATAAAATATGCTTGTGAACTTCAAAAAATTGTTAAGGCCAAGGAGATTACACTTTGCATTAGTGGATGTATTGCAATATTGATGGCGAGTTAAGTGCACAAAAATGATATAAACTATGTGTGCAAATGAGTGGTTTATTTCCAAGTAAAGCTATCTTATTTAGAATAGCTATCTTGATTTTGTATTTTTTTTTATATGGATCGATGGGCTGCGTAAAAATCAACCACTTAACAATAACAATAGCTTAGGATGATACACGTATTAATTAGGCATTAAAGGTTCATAAGGTATCACCTCATTAGTATGAAAAATTGAAGGGGAGGTTATTATGTTGCTATCTTTGGGGAGCATTTGAAAATTTTATATAAGTCTTGAATAAATTAAATTAACTATTTTACTAATCTTAGACACAGGGGCTAAATTATAAAAAGGAACAATCGACATTTGGATGGGAGGAAGCTATGGAAGTAATATGGTGATCTAAATACTACTGATTGAGCTATCTTAAATATAATATGTCATAAATATAGTAATTATATAATACGGTAATCTCAAATTTAAGGATCAATTATACAATTATCATAATGAGAAAATATACATACTTATAAGTAATAATTCATTTGGGATTCACATAATTGAGTTTATTCTGTAATAAATATTCATATATTTATTTAAGTATCTCCATACTTTAATTTATAAGAAAGAAGTATAATATGCGATAGTTTTATTGTTACATTAATATCTTGTTTTGATGAAACTACAATTAAGAACAATTTAACGCCAATACGTAAATACAAATAGAATTTCATAATTATAATCTTATTATAATTTTAATTGTACAATAGTTATTATAAAGATTTCACCTTTGATATTAACATATTAAATGTAATTAACAAAAGACATAAAGATAAAACATATCTTTATTAATTAAAATCATTAAGAAGGACAAGATTGAGATATCTAGGACAAAATCTGCTAGAAAACTATTCTAAAAAAAGAAAGAATTTCAAAAGATTCACCATGTGGAGACAATCTTTGCTTTATAACTGGAGAGTTGTTGTAAATTAGGTTAGCTGACTATGAAAGGATTTGGTTAAACTCAATAATCAATTTTCTTTCAATTCGCTGATTCTTAAAAAAAAAAAAAAAAAGGCAAAACTTCAAAGAAACTTTAACAATAAAAAAGAGATAATAAAACCTCCGATCCTCCTTACCTTCTTCAATTTACATTAACAAACAAATCCTTCTACATATCTATTCCAAGATTAGAAGAAAATGCCGAATTGCCAAAACAGAAGTTCCTTGGCATTTTATGAATTATTCAAAGATATGGCTGCTGAAGAAGAGGTTATCCAAAATATATATCATAAAGAATTACTTGATATCTGACCCCTATTGGGTGATTCAGCAAATCTTAATTAATTATAGGAATTGATGAGGATAGGAAACTCATTGTCGTTGTAATTAGGTATTCCTTAGACTCGGAACTTTCAACTAGTTGACATTGATGGAAAACATGAAATGCACGTATTGCGATCACTCAACAAGTTTTAATGTTACAATTTGATGGCTGCAAACTCCAAAATTTAGAAATAGTGGATCCCGAATCATGCATGTCATTGGGTTTGAAGCACTCCTGCACTTCCATTTCAACCCAGAATCTCCCCACCTCTGGAGGAAATTATGCATGAAATTTGGCGTTTTTTAATCCATAAAACAAACGAGCCATCACAAAAATAGAGGGGAATGTGTATTGCAGACAATTTGCCCTTTGAATTTCACAGCTTTGGAATAGCAGTTCTGTCAAGTCTTGTGCTACCTGACACGACTCTTGGGAATGTTTCTTACACATTTCTTGCTCGTAGATGCAGCTTTTATAAGAACAACAGATGAGCTACTCTTCTTTAACTTTCTTGGTGATCTGCAGCCAAAAAGTTAGCGATACTATCAATGGCAGAAAAAGGCAACTGATTCATTTTCAAGCTGTAAGAACTACTACTGGAAAGAGTACAGGAAACTAGGGAAGAAAGCACATGCACTTGCCTCTTTTTAGAAAATTGGCCAATATCATCTGCTGTTTCTTTACAAACTTGTTCCATTTTCTCGAGCAACGGTTTCAGACACTGCATAAGAAACCAAAAGCAAGCAGAAAATGTTAAGTATGTCTCGCATTTGGCATGCAGATCTTCGGTTCCAAACTCATTTGGAGTTCTACAATTACTAGTTTTCGCTGTAGGTAAACCAAAAACATTCACTGGACATAGAAAATATGTACAAGAGATAATAAAATGTCCAAGATTTAATTTATCAATTATGCTCACTGTGGGGTTAGTGATACGCAGAAATGTAAAACTAAGTTGATCACCATATCCTTAAAGGAGGTGCTCAGTAGTCAACAAAACCACACATAGAAATATTGTCTTCAAAAAGTTCTCTTTCTTAGGGAAAAAGACGGGAAACTTATTGAACACCAAAGAAAAATAAGTGAAGAAGAATCATAGCTGATAGAGCTGCATATTTTCTATGTTTCAAGCAGAATGAATCACGGGAGAAGCTATAAAAAAGATGTGTGAATGAGCAAATTGTGAGCTGCAGTTCTAAACACACAAGTCCAAACTAGCAGAAAGTGGATGATACTTATTCTGTATGCATCTGCGGTGGAAATCTTGCGAAAACCATTCAAATGTACATTATTTCCATGTCAAAGGAGTATCCAAGCATAAATATCAAATTACAACTGTAACACAAATCAAGTTTCTTGCACCCCATTAGATAGGAAGATCAGAACCAGAAGCTTATTGGATTCTCCTTTCACGTAGTAGCATTTGTGTGGTCCAGGCATTATACTTGTGACACCCAAAAATTAGTTAATCTGAGGCCAAAGAGCTTAGGACAGAAAAAAGAAACAACGCTGTTAAAGTTTTAACTACATATATCTGTTAATTGAAGTAAGCAAGTTATCCTTTTTAATCAGCTTCGAATCATAAAGCTGAAGGCTTTAAACTGAGGCTGGATGTTAAGTCACTAATAGCGTGAGCAGTCAGTTAAATTTGGGAAATCTCACCATCAAAAGCATGCAAACCAAGCTGTCACTTTCATAAATCAAAGTTAATGGATGATTCAAAAGTTTCCCTATTGAGTTTAGTTTAGATAGTTTTGCGTGACTATGGACTGCTTCTTGTGAAACAGGAATGTAACTTAAGCTTAATCCAACTACAAGCACAATGAAATTATGTAATGCCACAGGCAGTTAAAAGCAGCTTCATTGACATCAAACCAATAATCGATCTAATCATTAACACTTTCTGAAATTTTCCTGTTTCCAGATAATAAAAGTCATAACAAAATATGCACAAGTACCTGAAAAAAAACGCACAAAAGTTCTACATCAGCATTACTGAAATGGCTCAATCTTGAATAATCAAGTGTTTACGATGAGAGGCCAAATGCAGCATCATTTATGAGCTGTTCCTTTGATATTTAATTGGACACTTATAATGAAACGTTGATTCAACAATGTGTATGAATTTAGGCACTTCAATGAAAGTTTTTCAAAGTAATTCAGTTCCAATGCTAAACTTGCATTTGTCAGTTCATCTAACACATACAATACCAGGGGATAAGAGGCCAAAACATAACACTTAAGTCCCAGCTAGGTAGTTTATTGAAAACTTCATGAGCTCAAATAGATCATTGAAAGTTTAAGAAACTGCACTACGTCACTAGCAGCAATCCAAATAAATCAAGTCGAATAGCACCAATCACCGAAGTAGCTTCCAGATATGGGACCAATTATATGGCAAAGCCATGTATATTAGGCAAGCAACAGGTAGACTTAAGAAACTAACATTACTTGACGGGGCTAAGTCTCCTGCAGTAACAATATTCGAGCAGCCCATTTCCTGGTTCAAAAGCTTCGCTCTTTTCTTGGGAAGAAAAGTTCCATTCCCATCTCCAGGACCCATCTCAAGTTTCTTCCTTTTCCTGTTAGAACCAACCAATGATCTAACTCTCTTGTCCCTTACTTTCCAAACATTCTTCTTTCTAAAGACTAACTTGTCAAACTTCCATACCTCGCAACTTGTATCAATTACTGTGACTTCACTCCTCGAGTAACCCTTGAGCTCTTTATCACCATTAAACTTCTCCTTCCTTTCATCCTCTTCTTCTTCTTCCGCGGGCTCCGGGACATCGTAATAACCCTCACAATCAACGCTACCAATAGTACTCTTCTCTTCCTTGGTGCCAACATTCGAGTTATTATGAGAATTCAGAGAAGACGCAGTGGCGGCGGGGACATTCTCTTCTTTTCGAGAACAATTCGGTTCGATTTTCTCAGTAGCTGGCATCGAACGGACGCAGAGCTTAGGGTTAGGCTGTTTCCTTGGAGCTTTTTTTGTGGTAAAGTCCGGATTTTGGTTAGGGTGACCCATGTTGAAGAGGCCAGAGAGAGCACTAGTGATTATGTTGAACCATTCTTTGTCTCTGGTCTCACTACAAATCTCCTCCGTGGCTTGTCCCAGGCAAGTGAGTCGGCTATCATCGGACTTGGAGTTGGAATGGGACAGAACAGGATTAGCATTATCTTCGTTTCTGTTGTGGAGGAAGTGGTCAAGGTCGAGGTCGAGGTTGTCGGCTTCCGTAAAGCCTTTGCTAGAACGGAGACGGTCCAGCCACGTTTTACCGGACTTGCCGACGGAGAACGAACAAAGCATTGGGCGGAGGAGGTGGAGCAATATGGAAAGGTAAACGGTGAATGAGGAAAATAGAGTCCAGATAGTCACTGTCAGATGTGTGGTGTGGGCGTTTGTATCTACGCCTACACTGCGCTAGGAGGGTGCACGATAACGTTTGCGGTTGTTGAGTGGTCGCGACGTGGCACCTCGGTATAATAATTACTTACTTTAGTCAGTTTTCTACTTTATATTTTAAAAATAAATAGAAACTTACCACACTCCCTCCGCGTTCTTTCTTATATTATCAATTGACCGAAGCTATGTATTGTACGACATTCTGCAGCAGTGATCAACCAAAGATGATGCTGTTCTTACGTGCAGTATGGATGGCGTTTCTTTTTTGGGATTCTTATTGGATGTGGTAGGTGGTGGAAGCTCCTGTTTGGTGAATTCATGGAGAGTCGTTTGAGAGATATTGGATTTTTCGCCTATTGCTTCGGCGTAACCAAAATGGAGATTTCAGGTACTGACTCGCGTCCACTCGGTTACTTTTCTCACAACGATCTATGCGTTCTTTTATGGTAAAATTGGAATAAACTGAGGCTTTATATCGAATTGGGACGATTGTTAACTGTAAAGCGCATATTAATCGATTCGAATTTAAACTTTATGGCGTTGAGTTGCTTTTGCTGAATCTCATCCTGTTGTGACCTTCACTTCCCATCATAACTGGTCCTCATAAAGCTTTTAGTGATTGAATCCTAGATTCCGAATTTTGTTTTCTTACTAGTTCCTGATAAGAGATCATATTCACCCACTAATCAAGTCAAGACTTTGGGCACCTTAATTTGTTTCCATCTTCACCCACTAATCAAGCTCTCCGTCATCTTCTATTCTTGATAGTCTTGGAACTGCTTATCATCTATTTAAAGCAGCGGCAAACTTGAAACCGGCCTTCTGTTGACTGAAAAGTTACAACTTCAACGCGAAGCTATTACTTATAATTCACCGCCATGTTCAGCCAAACTTAATCTCATTGAGAACATGTTAGGAGACGCTGAGGTGGTCGAGGAAATCACTATTCAGAGTCTTTTGGTCATGGGCGCTTTGTCCACTCCACGATTCCAAGGGACACTCTCACAATTACGTGTTACAATTGTGAAGGTAAGAGACACGATGCCCACGCATGCTCTTCACCAACGATAAGGATTGGAAATTCCAGTCGAATCTCGCCCGAGCCAACGTCCTTTATAGCCAACACCAACAAGAGTCCATCTTCCTCCTGGGTGGTTGACATACGCGCAACACATCATGTCACTGCAGATATGGAAAACCTGAGAATCTGAATTGGAAAACCTGAGATGTGTCAATAAAAATATGACTTAATTGATTGGAATAGAGTTGGCAAGGTGTCAGGATAGAATTGTGGCAAGGTTTCAGGATAGAACAGCATCAGCACTCTTTGTATATGGGTCACTGACAACTAATTTTGTTCATATAAACGAGCACAAACAATTTGCAAGTCACACCAAGCTACAAAATTTTAATTCTAACAATTACATTAATTTGAATAACATCTAAACAAGTTACAAATTGATCAAATTATACCTCAAAAAGTCATGGAAAAGTAGTTTTGTATTAATTTATAAGCATCTGAATCATTAATAAGTTTAACTTTTTACAATATTGTTGCAACTTTGCTTCAGCTTAAGTTGCAACCCTTTTTTCTTGTGTAATATTGTCCTACATTTTATATATAGTATAAGCCAATAATATTTTGATGTATGATTTCAATATTTATGAAGTTTAAATTAGTTCTTTTTTATTCTATTATGACGTTGTCTTTGTTCCTCCTGATTTTTATTTTTTACATCTTTGTTACTTCCTTTTATTTGTATTGTTTTAGATTGGTTAAGACTTAATTTAGAGCCCGTTCTCCAACTTCTTGCCTCTAGTCTTTTGTTTCCTTTACCTTGAAGAGAATTTACAATCTCTATTGATTTAAATTGTGACATATCCTTGATTCTTTTGAGGTTAAAACATTGGCATCAAATTTGTCAGGTAAATTTATAAGGACTTCACCAATAACTCTCTTATCTTTGAAGTCCTCTCCAAGTAAATTTGGTTGATTTACAATCTTCATGAATATGTCACTAAACTCTTTGACATATGTTCTTGCATCTTAATTAACTGTTTAGAATCCCTCCAAAAATTGAGAATATGAAGTTCTCATTTTATCTAAACCCTTAAAATCTTCCTTCATCTTGTCTCAATTTTCTTTTTTAGTCTCAAATGATTCTTAGTAAAATACATCAAAGTCTAAATGTTAGCTTTTAACAACGCAAGATCTTTTTGGTTATCCATCGGTGAGACTTGGACAAAGACTAGCATGACTTAGGCATGTCAAATGATTAAGGTGACTTAACTAGGTGGGATTAAGCATGTTTGAGTTTTAGTTGATTTAGACGGACGATTGGTGCCATGATCGACTTGGCTATGGTGAGTTAGACTAGTCACAGAAGTTTATGGTTGGACTAAGGACAATATTGTGCTCAAATGATGAACTATAAACAAATAGACTAAACTATGGATGTGCATTGATTGGACCATATGCGAATTGACTCAAAACCTGGTTAAATATCATGTGTAAAATGATACAGATAGTGGGTTAAAGCATGAAGAAAGTAGAAGGACATGGCAAAAAACATGGTAAAGTGGGGTGATATGTCATAAACTTCATTTTTCATATGTTTATTTTATTTAGCAGTGGATTAGTTGTAAAGTGTGACCATCCATTAAAGTAGTGTCTAAAGTGATTGGGGATGTCAATCATTAACTAAGATAGTGATTTAGTAGTCTAGTGTCCACTTTTATGTAATCCTACCTATCAAATATCTGAATGCCTTTAAATAGCTTTTGAAAAAGGCGTTTTCATCTTAGAGAGAGTTAGAGAATTCTACCCTTTTGTAACTATTTTGAGAGGGTATAAAGATTAGCTTTTTTTGTTCTAACCGTTACGAATCTTTTTCTTTTGTTATTGTGTATCTTGTTTGGCTAAGTTAAACTCATTTGTTTATTTAAATATTTGCGTGAAACATTTAAAACTCAAAAGATTCAGAAAGGTTGAGTTAAATTGTGTGAGTTTAACTATCATACTAAAATATTAATGTATTTTAATGCAAAATTAGAGTTATTGCCAAAGTATAATAATTGGTATCATATCTTTGTTAATAATCAAATGGTAAGGAGACAACAATCTTGATGAGTGCATTACTTGGATGAAAGTGCTCATTAAACGTTTACTTATGGGTGAGGAAGAATTTACTTCTTACTATCTTAATTAAAAGTCTTGTAGAGAAAAATCAAGGCATTGAAAGATTAAATGGTTGACTTGATGAAAGACACTGAAGGATGCTAGTTTTCAGATAACCATCCTTAAGCATTTTTTTCTGCTAATCAAGAAGTAGGGTGAGTTGAAATCACTTAAGTTTCATGAACTGAAATTTTGTTAGGGCATTCAAGAAGCTAAAGAGCTTAAGAATATTTTATAGGATATGGAGCAATACTTTATTGTTGCCAAAGTGGTGGATGTTGAAAAAGTTAATGTTTCTATAATTTATCTTGATGGAGATGCAAAATTCTAGTGGAGAACGAGGACTTTCGATGAAATTTGTGTTGGTAATACTCTTATATACATATAGAAGAATAAAGGAGTTGAAGGATCCAATTTTTCCAAGCAACACTCCCCTACTTTCTAAAGATATCTTAAAGGGGTTGGAGTACAATGGTTGGGTAATTAAAAATATGTCAAATAGGAACAAACTCTTCAACTTCATGTGTAAGTTACAATTCTGGACACAGATAGAATTACGTCAACAAAACATCAATGATATTGTGGATGTGATAGGTATTGTGGATGCTTTAGTGGATTTTAGGGTATCGAAGGAGACCTTCGCTTCCTTCTTTTTTCCAAAAGGTGAAAGCTAACAATTATCAAGATAAGTGCGAGGGAAAAAAAGAAGAAAGACTATGGGAGCTAAAAGGATCATAATAACAGAAGTGAAGTCCTAAGAACACAGACAATCCAAGCAAGACAAGAAAGCTTTAAAGAAAAACTAAATTTACTTCTTATATTGTGGTCTTCATTATGCTTAAGATTGTCCAAAGAAAGCAAACTAAATGTTTAGATAGCAAAACATTAAGTTGAAAGTGATCATTCAGAAGCTGAGCTAAATCTTATCATCTTACTTAATATAACAAATACCAAAATTAGTCCCTTTGAGCAGTTAATGTATATAGGAATATAGGTCATTAAAAAGGAACTCACAGCTATGTTAAATACTGATGCCACTCATTCCTTCATGGTGTAATGAATAGAGAGAAAGTCAGAGTTAAAATTGAGCACAATCCTTATAAAGATGAGAACTCCCATGCAAAAGGGCAAATAATGGTAAAAGTTAACTACAAAGTTCTAGTGAGTGATGAAAGTTAATGTACAGAGTTTACCATAATATTCATACCTTTTGACAAATTTGATATAATTCTAAGCATGAATTTCCTTAAGATAATGAAATTATGGAAGTAGTTTAACGAGCTATTAGAGATGAGAGATATCCAACCATTAAAGTCCCTTACATTGCCCCTATACTTTTGAAAAGAACCAATATGAAACATTGTTAATATGTATAGACTATCGAGTTTTGAATAATGTAATATAGTTAAAAACAAATATCATATGCCTTTATTAATGCATTTGTTTTACCTTGTTTATTGCTCAATAATCCACACACATAAAAAAATACTTCATCTTGCTATTCTTGAAAATTTCACGGGGGCATCGTAAAGACCTTTTGATGGTTGGATGTCTCCTGCCTTTAACAACTTGAAAATGATTTCCGTAATTTCACCTACTCTAATGGGGATATTTGATAAGTGGCACAAGCAGGAACAATTTACTAGCATAAGTTTAATCTTAAGATTGATTTCTCAATAAAGGAGAAGAACCTTTGGCAATTCCTTAGGCAACACATTTTCGAAGTTCCTTAACGCTTTGAAAATTGAATCTAGAAATTCTATCACATAGTTTTCAATTATATCCCATATAGTTGCAAGGTAAGTTGACATACCTTTCTTAAGGCCTTTTTCTATGTTCATAGTTAGAGACAATTTCTACCTTTATTGTTTTATTTATCATTGCTCCATCGAATCTACAATAATGATTAAACATGAATTATGTTCATACATAAGCATCACATCTATGAATCTGGACACATCATCACTTTCATTATCTTAAAGAAATCGATGCTCAAAATTATATCAAAATTGTTGATATGTATCACCATTATATTAAACTTCCTATGCCAAATTTCAACACTAACTGAATTGTTGTAGTTAATTGCTACCACTGCTTCCACTTTTATGTGAGAGTTCTCGTTTTTCTTAAAATTTTTCTAAATTTCAACCCCAACTTTCACTCCATTTAAAATCCCATCAAGAAATAAGTGGCACATGGATTTAATATATCTATGAGTTTCTTCCTATTAACTTGTATATCCACATATATTAATCATTTAAAGGGAGTAGCTACAGTACTTATTGCATTAAGCAAGATAATATGATTAAATCTAGCTTCTGAATGATCATCTTCATCGTCATTTTCTTTATCAAAGCATTTAGTTTCTCCTTTTTTAGACAATCTCGAGTATAATGAGGACCATTATGTTAGAAATAACCCCAGTTTTTCTTTGAAGCTTTCTCACTTTGTTTGAGCTATCTGTATTACTTGAACTTCCCTTTGTGATCATACTTCTTTTGGCCACCATACTCTTTCTTCTTTTTTCCTTTGCACTTATCTTACCTTTCATCTTTTGAGAATAAGAGAAAGCGGAGGGTTTGGTATCCTGAGATCCACCAAAGAATCTGCAACAACTATCCCACCCATAATATCCTTGATGTTTTGATGATATAACTTTATTTGTACCCATAGTTGTAACTAGCACAAGAAGTTGAAGAGCTTATCATTATTTGACATGTTTTCAATGTCAAACACTAATAAACTAAAATTCTTAATGATAATTCCTTACCTTACCAGTTTACTCCAATTGCTTCAAGGCATCTTCAAAAAGTTAGGAATTGTTGCTCTGAAGAAATTGATCCTTCAGCTCCTTTATTCTTCTATATGTATAAAGAAGTATGGCCAATACTAATTTTGTTAGTTCCTTATTCTCCATTACAATTTTGCATTTTCATCAAGATATACCGTAGAAATATTAACTATTTCAGCATTTGGCACCTTAAAAATAATAAATTACTACTTCATATCCCATAAAATATTCTCAAGCTTCTAAGCTTTTTGAATGCCCTAAAAAACTTTCAATTCACGATTAGCAATAAAAGCTTGAGTATGGTTATCCCAGAACTAGCATCCACTTCCGCCTTCTATCAAGTCAACCACTTACTCTTTCAGTGCTTGGATTAGCCTCTCTAAGACATCTAATTGAGATATGTAAGAAGTGACTTCTTCCTCACTTATAGGAAAAGGTACAATGAGCGCTTCAACCCGAGTAACACATTTATCAAGATTGCTACCTCACTACCATTTTATTAATAACAAAGATCTAATACCATTTGTTATAAAGACTTTGATAAAAAACTCTAAGTTCGCACCAAAATGCACTAACTTTTGAGTAGATAGTTGATCTTGCACAATTTAACTCAACATTACCAAATTCCTTGTATTTCAAGTGTTTCACATAAAGGCTTAAATAAAAATTGAGTTTAACTTAGCCAAATGAAATAGACAACAATAAAAAAGCAAGATGAAAAAGGATTATAATAAAAACGTTATAAACTCTTGCAATAATAGAAAAAAGGTACAATGCTCCAACTTTTGCTAAGTTGAAAGCCTTTTATCATAAGTTATTTAAAGGCATTCAAAGATTTGAAGGGAAAGAGTACAATAAAGTGAATATTAGATGACTAAGTCGTTATCTTAGTTGGTAACTAACATCTCCAACCACTTTAGATACTACTTTAACGGATGGTTACATTTTACTACTAATCCACTACCAAGTAAATGAAGCATGTAAAAGACATTTGACCCCCTCCACTAAGTTCTTTGCTATGTCCTCATATTTCATTAATACTTCAACCCACTAACTTTGCATGTCACTCATGATCTTCATTCAAAGATGAAGGTTAACCAAGTTTTGAGTTAATTTACACATGGTTTAACTAATGCAAGCCTATATTTTGTTTACTTATGGTTTATAATTTGAGTATAATATTATCCTTAGTTCATCTAAACATGTATATAATTTCCATAGCCAAACTGATAATCCAATCAACAGTCCATCTAAGTCAAATGAAGTTTGAACCATACTTGGTTTTGCCTGATTAAGTTACCTTGGTTCATTTGGTATGTCTTTCTCATACTCAAGTCATGCTGGTCTTTTCCTAGGCTTAATAATGGCTAGTAAAAAGGGATTTACTGTGTTAAGGAGCTAATACCTACATAGCATAATTATCACCGATAAATATAGAAGAAGAAATCATAGAGGAAATTGTAAAAGCTACTATTGTGGTAGATTTGGATAAGTTTTGTTTTTATGTGTATTTGGGAGGAAATATTGATCTTCTCTCTTATTTGTCCTCAGGCAAGCCCTAAAAATCCTTAGGATTATGACACAATATCAATAAAAAATATGAGTTATGTGGTTAGAATAAAGTTGGAAAGCTTTTAGGAATAAACATACATAAAGTAATAATTTCTCTATGATATGGGAGAAGCAACCTATATTTTGAGAATAAAGATATATGGAGCTAGATAAAAAAGATTGCTTGGTTTATCCTAGTTTATGTATATAGACAAAGTACTAGGAAGGTTTAATATACAGAATTCTAAGAGAGAATTCTTCCCTATATTGCACAAATTTCTTTATCAAAGAATATATGTCTAAATGTATAGGAAGAGATATAAAATAGATTGTGTTCATATGTTTCAACTATTTGATCAATCATAAATGTCATGTTATATGCAAGACCAAATATTTCTTATACTTTAAGCATATAACCATATTTCAAGTCAATTCTAGTGATGGTCACTTAATTATTATAATTTTTAAAATATTCAAGAAGAACTAACGGTGTTTTCTTGAGTTATGGAGGAATTGAACTAATAGTTTAGGGGTATTCATATACGAGTTTTCAATTTGATTATGATGATAATATATTACAGTTAGTATACATCTTTACTTTAAATACTGGTACAGTAAGTTGCAAAAGTTTTAAACAACCAACCATTGTTGAAACTACGATCGAGCCATAATATATTTTATTATCTAAGTTGGAAAAGAAAGCTATTCAGATTAAAAAGTTCATCACCAAAGTTGGAGTGTTTATTAACATTTTTAATTCGACATCATTATAGTATGACAACAATGGTATTGTTACATAAGTAAAGGAACTAAAGTCTTATCAACGATCTAAGAATGTATTGAAAAAGTTTTACTTGGTTATGGAGATTGTATAGTGGAAAGATATTACATTAGAACAAATGCCTAATGAAGATAACCTAGTAGATACTTTCACTAAGTCATTATCTCAAAAGAGACATATTTAACATATAGATGGATATGATAATAGATATAAAGGTGATTGAAATTGGTGCGAGTGAGAGATTGTTAGTTTATGATCTTATAGTCAATCTGTTAGTTACAATTAATGTATGACATTATTAATTTATTAAATAAAAGCATTGTTATCATATATATTTTCTTAATTATATTTATTTCTTAATACTAAAGATAAAATTTTCAAAATAATTATTATGCAATTAAAATTCTAATAAGATTATAGTTATGATATCTTATTCATATTTATATACTTTTTAAACTATTCCTATTTATAGTTTTATTAAAACGAAATATTGATGGGATGGTAAAACTAGTACACATCAAAAAAATTTTCATGAAAAAAGTAATTGATCAATATCAAACATTAGAGAGCTAAATTGTTTAACATACTCTCTTATCGATCCATCTTGCTTTAGTTTATTTGAGGAATTTCTTACGAGCCAAAAAGTGTTCATCAGAAGGAATTAATCATTTAACTCCTTCATCAGCTCCTATATGTTGATGGGAGGTAAATCCCCAATGATTTCGTTAGAGGTCCTTATTCTCTACCAAAGCTTGGTATCCCTGTCCAAATTCGTAGCCATCATATTGACCTTCATCATCAGGCATCCTAGCAACTGCAAAGTATTACTCTATATCCCACAAAGAGTTCTTAAGCTTCTTTATGTTTCATATGCCTTAAAAAACTTTAGGTTCTCATAATTTCACCGTGGTGCTTTTGGCATGCCCAACATCCTGCATTATAACAACACGCCTTATCGTGATCTCGAACTAGAATCCTATTATGCCTTCATCAAGTCTGCAATTTGATGTTGCAACTATTAGACCTGTGCCTCTAACATCTTGAACCAAGATAAGTAGGAAGTGACCTCTTCCTCTATTTAAGAAATCAATCCAATAAATGCATCTACCCTGGTGACGCTCTTAATTAAATTACTACCTCTCACCACATCAAAATTTGGCTCTGATACCAGTTGTTACAAAGGCCTTCTAGATACCAAACTTATATTAAAGTTGCACTTACATCTTTACATAACAATCTTGCTTAGTTTCGTTTAAACAAGACTCAGCATTCCCTACGTGATTGTCTACCAATGAAACATGTTCTCAAATGTGTCCCAACCATTGCAGTGTCTAACTCTCACACTTAAGTAAGAGTACTACAAAAGCATTAAGTAATTAAGGGAAATAATAAAGCACACAAGAGATATGAAAAAAGCCAACATTTATTACTTTCATTAAAGTATACAAAGGAATGATCTTTCTCAATATAATAAGGATTAAGGCTCAAATAAGCTATATACATAAGCATCTATAACTTAATAGTCAAGTTACAAATTAAAATCCTAACCGAATTGAACTACCTAATCACATCTATACTTATCAGCTTACATCAAATTAACCAATTGAATGACATCCTCATCCAAATAGGACTCTATTTGATTAGATACAGTTATATCATGACTAATTAGATAAGAGATTATATTGAACTAGGAAAGATATATCCAATCCATGAAGATCTTCATTATTTTCAAATTATCTTCCCACATGATCTTTATCTTTTAAAGCTGATATAGATCCCATGTAATCTTATTCACCATATAATCCAATATCTTCCCATGATCTCTATCTGTTAATGATGAGTTAACCATGCCAAGGCCTTTCATGGGACATTAGTTCGATTCAATGCTTACTAAGTTCTTAGTCCATTAAGAACTTGGCCTTAGCCAAGTTAATCCACACATGGTTTGAAACTCTACTAAAACTTGCACCATGCTCGATCTAACTTTCTAAGGTAACTTGGACCTTTCGCATGCATCCCTCATACGTATGATCCAACTAACCTTCAACCCAAGGTCCATCTCAATCTAGTTGTGAAGTGCCTTTATATAATAAAGGGCTACCAAACCATCCCCACCATTTGAATTTGACATCCTTATTGAACTAGTCTAAAGGTAGAAGTTCACCTGATCTTCAAACTACCACAAGGTATCATTTTTCTCTTGTATAGCTTCTCTTGATTAGCTTTCCTTTCCATTTGATTAAAAACTTGATCCTTCAATTCTTCTTATGTTGCCTCATCGTTTGATGATCTAAGATCCTCTCCACTTGATCCTTAAACTATTTCCTCACAACTGGTGGAGCTTTCTTCAGCTAACTCCTATTCAAATATGATGTATCCTTATAATAAGGTTTGAAAAAACTAATATGAAAAGTAGGGTGTACCTTTAATCTCTTGAGCAATTTTAATTAGTATGTCATGTTTCCTACTTTGCTTAGCACTTTAGAGGATCCATCGTACTTAGGCACTAACCTTTGATGTACTAGCTTTCTTGAGATCTTCTTCCAAATATATGGGGTAAATTTCATCAATACCTTATCTCCTACATTAAAATTTAATAGCCTCCTCCCTTGTTTTTTGATCCATCAAGAAAGTTTTTGAAGACTATCCCTTACCTTGTCTATTAACTCTTACATCTCCATTGTGAACTTGTACGTTACAAGACGCTTTCCACTTATCCTTTATTGTGTAATCTTGAGTGGAGTGAGAGGTTATTACCCTAGGACTATCTTAAAAGGATTCTTCTCTGTAGCAGAAGATCTGTGTATGTTATAGTAAAATTATACAGTATCAAGTAATCTCAACTAATTATGCTTACTCACAATTACATAATGCCTTAGGTTTTCCTCCAATAATCCATTGTTTCTTTTAGTTTGACCATCCATCTATGGGTGATTTGCCATCAAAAACTTTAAATTGTAACCCATTATATTAAAAAGGAAGTTCTAAAATTGTCCCTGTAAATGTGGCATCTCAGTCACTCACAATGTCTGTAAGAAATTATTTCACTACGTTCTTATATAACAACTCCATCGCAATATCTAAGGGACAAGATGTTGGGCCTGGCATGAAGATTTTATACATGGAGATTTGATCAATAATTATCATAATTGTCACCATGTTGTCCACCTTTAGAAACTCATCAATGTAATTCATCGAAACTCATCAATATAATTCATCGAGGATAGATACGGGTTGTAGCAAACTGGCTTCCTTCTTCCTTTCTGACTTATCCAATTGATACATAAGGTATGTCTGGGCATACAACTTGATGTCATTCTCCATTTTTGATCAATAGTAGGAAAGAGCTAGGAGCGTTATCATCCTTTGAACTTAGGGTGACCAATCCACTGTAAGTCATGCGTCTCCTTTAATAATTGTTTTTGTAAGCCAACAAAACTAGGCATGCATATTTGACTACTCTTAGGCATTATAAACTCATCATCATCGAGCCAAAATTTATACATAACACCCTTTTTAACTTATGAGATTAACTTATAATATGTGTTGTTTAATGGAGCTGCATCTTTAATTTATCCTAATAGGTTAGGCTCTACCCTAGTAATAGTATACAGGGCCATGAACACCTCCTTTTGACTTAAGACATCCATCTTATTATTATGCCTCCTCGATTTATGATCCCATATAAAGTTGTATTCAACAAGAAACTTCTACCACTAAGCTTGCTTCACGGACAGCTTCTTTTATGTCCTAAAAAATATGTCAGCGATATTGTTGTATGAACAACAAAGCTGGTCTCTAACAAATATACTCATCATGTATAAAGGAAATGCACCACCATAAGCATCTCCTTTTCATATGTTAAGTATCGCTGTTGTGCATTATTGAGCTTTTGGCTTTCGAATGTTACGATATGAACCTCCTTTATTAGGACTCTATTAATGCCTTTGATTGATGCATCCATATGTATCTCAAATGGAAGATAAAACTTAAGCAACTTTAATACAGGTTCAGTCGAGATAATAACTTTACGCCTCTTAATGCCTTTTGACACGCATCCAACCAATAATACTCTTGCTTTTTCTTTAGCAATTTCATCAGTAGGCCACTTTCTTTAAATACCCTACTATAAACTATCTATAATATTTAGCCAGTTCTCCAGAATTCTCATATTGTGGTGGGAACCTGTCACTTAATTATTGCCTTATTTTCTTTGGATCTATCCTGACTTGACCTTTGCTCACCAAGTGACTCAAGAATCTGATCTCCGTATGTGCAAACTCACACTTCTCCATCTTAACATAGAGCTTTTATTGCCTTAGTCACTCAAACATTTTCCTCAAGTGCGTTACATCTTCCATATTAGTACTATATACCAAAATATTGCCAAGATATACCATAACGAACTTATTAAAAATATTTAAATAACATATTGTTCATCAAGTTATAAAATGTCACAGGGGCGTTAATTAAGCTAACCGATATAACTAAAATATTTATACCAAGTCACACATATTGTCTTTTTCTCATCACTATCGTCTATCCACATTTGTCAATACACACTCCGAAGATCAAGCTTAGTGAAAACTAAAGCCCTTGACAATCTTTTCATTAAATCTTGAACCAAATAAATATAGTACTTGTTTTTTATCGTTACCTAGTTTAGGGCTCAATAGTCCATGCACATATAATGTGTTCCATCTTACTTTTTTTGAAACAACATTAAGGCATCGTATGCTACTGTAGAAGGTTTGATGAACCCTACCTCCAATAACTCATCAAGTTGTTTTCAAATATCTATTAACTCCAATGGGGACATCCTATATAGGGCACGTCAAGATGGGATGACTTTAGGAACCAACTCAATCATGTGATCTATCTATCGACGAAGGGGAAAAGTCTTAGGCAACCCTTTTAGCATCACATCTCAATATTTCGTTAATAAACATGTAATAACATTAAGGACTTCCATTATGTTAATCTCCCACATTGCCATGAGATAGGTATTTATACCTTTTTTCATCCCTTTCTTGATGCTCATAATTGACACCTATGCTACCATTATTGTATCATCCGTCATTCCACTACCTAATCTACAATAATTAACATAGAAGGAATTTTGATCATACATAACCGGCATAACTGCCTTTGCTTCCTTAAGGAAGTCGATCCCTAATGTCAACTCAAAATCCTTAAGTGATATGACCATATATTTAAACTTGGCACGCCAACCCTCTATACTAATTGGGACATTGTAATCAGCTTTTATTATCAATTGTGTCTTACCTATAGGGGTTTTCATCTTTATCGTGGTCTTTGACACCTTAAGCCTTAAATTACGAACCATATTTTCTACCATAAAAGAGTGTGTCGCACTCATATCAAACATCACAGTTACCTTCTTCCCATTGACCTATATTCCTATATACATTAGCTTATCAAAGGGATTAGATTTGTTTCTAATCACATTCAACAAGGCGATCAGATTCATTGTTGCTTCTAAAGATTCTCCCTCTTCTTCAGTTATTAAGAATTTAACTTATTCTTTCTTAGACATTCTCTTGCAAAATATAGATCACCACATAAGTAATAAACAAGCTTACCTTTTTTAGAGATTGTGTACCTGCATTTTAAGCTATAATTTTGCTTACCTTCTGCTCGAAGTCTTCCTTCTTGGAGTCTTTCTTCTTTTTCCCTTCCTTTTCATCTATTAAGCTAGAACTTTGCCTTTAGAAGAGGTAAACGAGATCGCCGTAGTTTCTTTCATCACTAAAAAACCACTAAGGCATCAACGGTGGTGATTACACCGATGGAGTCCTTCATATTTTTCCTGCACAACTCCATTTGTGCCCATGGTTATAACCCAAATAAAAAGTTAAAGATCTTTTCCTCGTCTAACATCCTATTAATATCAAGCATTAGAGAGATAAATTCTTTAATATACTCTCTTACCAATCCCTCTTGCTTTAGTTTCTTCAAGGCATCTCTCTCAATCTAAGAAGTGTTCATATGAAGGAATTTATTCTTTTAATTCATTCTTCATCTTCTCCTACTTGTTGATGAGAGTTCTACCTACATTGATTTCGACAGAGGCCCTCGTTCTCCACTAAAACTTAACATCCCCATCCAAGTACATGACTATCATATTAACCTTCTCATTATTAGACACCCTAGCAACCACAAAGCACTGCTCCATAAAACAAAAAAAGTTTTAAAACTCCTTCACATTCTGTATGCCCTAATTAGGCACAATTCGAAAGCGAAAGAGTTAAAGTGAGTCAAAAATACTACATTTGAGTCCTTTTCTGAAAATTCATATCCACTTGTCTTCATAAACAAGAATGAGGAAGATTAAAATAAGAACAAGACAAGAAATTACGAAGAAAGATGAAGAATGAACTTCATAAAGACCACTCACAGCTTGCTGGAATTTTATCATAGACATGAGTGAATTACAGCAGCCATGTATTACAAGATGAAGATGCCTCATGCTACTAAAGGAGCCACCTATCCATGCATTAAAACCTAGCTATTAAATATAAGAAACATGTATGGAGTGGGGCTGCACTTTGGTGGAAATACCGGCCACTCATGACTATTAATTAATTCGGCATATCCATGAGAATTAACTCACAGCCATGTCAAATTATTGCACAGTTATGAGTTAATAGCTCATAGCTGTTCAATGTAATTGCATGGGTGTATGTTATTCCTCATACCCATGCAATATGGTGTTTTATGTGTCCATAAATCAAAGATGGAGAGAGCTATAATTGGAGTGGACAGCTGGAGCAATGAAAAGAGGTTGAAGAAAAAACGTGAAGTGGGAGGGTGAAACATACTTAACTGCATGGTGTGCATGGTCGTGGGTTATTTCTCATGCCCATGTAGGTGCTCTAACACCCGTGAGTGATAACTCATGGGCGTGCCACCTCACCCATTTTTTTAAGTTAGCATTTTAATATATATCGAGGGTGTGATGACACAAAGAGATATGAAAGATTTTTATGTATTCCAGTTGGGAACTTCAAGATCATCGGGAGAGCATGAAGAGGGAGGCAAGCTCTTCACCGTAAGAAGACCTATAGAGGGATAGCTTTCTGACACCAGTTTGGAGGCGACATCGACGCTGACAACCTAATTAAGCATTCCTTCCTTGTATTTGTTGTTTCTTTTTCTCTTTAGAAGTTGATTATGTTAGCTAATGTGTATGGATTTGGGTATTATGAAAAGATGATTTTAATGCGTTCATTGGATCGTTTTATTACAAACCCATTGCTAGAATATTCAATGTAATCTGTAATTGTTATGTTGAAATTCATTTGTAGTGACTAATAGTTCGTAATCATTAGGGATAACATAACCTAGGTTAAATGATGCATCGTATATGATTATTGCCTTGATGAATTAGTTTTCCTAATTCGTAATGATACTGTCTAATTGAATCTAGAGATCGTATCCTAATTCACTAGTTAGGTTTAATTAAAGATCATATCTTGATTAAACACAACCTAAGGGAAAACTAGGGTTAATAGCTTAACCTACGATTAATAGTTTCTAAGAGAGGATTGATAATAAAAAATCATTAAAATATGTTAATTAGGGTGTAGGCTGAAATTGAACCAAAGAACCTGATTCCCAACAAATTCATTGCTTTCATCATTTTTACACATTTTCTTCAATTTGCTTTTCTTAGTTAGTTTAGTTTTATTTTCTGTTATTAAACCAAACAAACCCCCACATAACCTAGACATCGATTAATTTCATAACAAAACCTAACTGAACACTCTTTGTGGGATCGACCTAGACTCACCACTGCTACAGTAATATTTCTCATTTATTTTGACTAACGTTACGATGCGCATGTCAATATTCTACAATATCATCAAGAGATGCCACAACAAACTCATAAAGAAAGTCAAACAATACATCGTTCATCAAGTTGCAAAATGTTACAGGGGCGTTAGTCAATACAAATGGCATATATTCATATGATTTATACTAAGTAACATATGTTGTCTTTTACTCATCACCTTCAACTATCTGCACTTTCCAATACTCACTCCAAAGATCAAGTTCAGTGAAAATTGTAATCCTAAAAAATTTGTCCATCAAATCTTAAACCAAGGGAACATGAAACTTGCTTTTATTGTTACCTTATTCAAGGCATAGTCCATGCAGATTTGAAGCGCTCTATGTTACTTTTTTGAAACAATACTAGGAAATTGTATAAGGCCTTAAAAGGTTAGATGAACCCTCCCTCCAATAATTCACCAAGTTTTTTTGAAGCTTTACTAACTCTAATTTGAGCATCCTATATAGGGAACATGTAGGTGGGATGGCTCTAGGAACCAACTCAATCATATGATCTATCTTTTAATAAGAGTGAAAATTTTTAGGTAACTCTTTAGGCATCACATCCTGAAATTCTCTCAATAAACTTGTAACAACATTAGGGACTTCTACCATGTGGTCCTTACCAATCTTTAATATGGGAATGAGATAGGTCTCTGTACCTTTCTTCAACAATTTCTTGATGCTTATGGATGACATATATGCTACTATCAATGTATCATTTTTCGTTCCACCATCAGATATAGTACTGCCTTTGCTGCCTTAAGAAAGGTGATCCCTAATATTAGATTGAAATCCTCAAATGATATAATCATATATTTAAACTTCACACACAAACTCCATACACTTTCTAGGACATTAAAAATAGTTCCTACCATCACTTATGCCTTACCTATAAGGGTTTTCATCTTTATTGACACTTTAAGACCTAACTTATGCCCCATCTTTTCTGCCATAAAAGAGTGTGTCGTACCCATATCAAACATCGCAATTAAATCCTTCCCACCGACATGTATTCCCACATACATTATCTTATTAATGCTATTAGATTTGGTCCTAACCGCATTCAATAAGGCAATTAAATTCATAGCCTCTTTTAAAGATTCTCCCTCTGCTTTAACTATCATAGCATTTAGCTTCTCCTTCTTTGTATATTCCTTTGTAAAATATGGATTGTTGCATAAGTAACAATAAAGTTTACACTTCTTAAAGGAAGCCTCTCCATCCTTGAAGTCATGATTTTGCTTGCCTTTTCCCTTAAGGTCTCCTTCTTAGAATATTTTTTCTTTTTCTCCTAGCTTTTCTCCTACTGAGCTAAACCACCGCCTTTGGAAGAAGTAGAAAAGCTCACCTTAGTTTCTTTTATCACTTGAAAATCTACCAAGACATTAACAACCGCAATTGCACTAACCATGTCCTTCACATTTTGCCTTCACAACTACATTCAAGCACAAGGTTATAACCTGGACAAAAAGTTGAATAAATTGTCCTCGTCTAACATGTTATCAATATCAAGCATTAGAGAGCTAAAATGTTTAACATATTCTCTCATTGATCCCTCTTGTTTTAATTTTTTCAAGGCATCTCTCATGAGCTAAGAAGTGATCATTAAAAGAAATTGATCCTTTAACTCCTTCGTCTTCTCCAATGTGTTGATAAGAGTTTTACCCATGTTGCTTTCGATAAAGGTCCTCAGTCTCCACCAAAGCTTGGCATTCCTATCCAAATACACGGTCGTCATATTGACTTTCTCAACATCAAGCACCTTAGAAACCATAAAGTACTACTCCATATCTCGCGTAAAGTTCTCAAGCTCTCTCGCATATCGTATTCTCCTTAAAACTTTAGCTTCTCACACTTTTACAATGGTGCTTTCGGCATGCCCAACATCCTGCATTAAAATGATATACCATAGGATTTATGATCTTAAACTTAGAGTCCTTATATGCCTTTATTAAGTTCGCTATTTGATGTTGCAACAATTGGATTTATGTCTTTAACTCTCGAACAGAGATAAGTAGGAAGTGAACTCTTATTCCCTTTATCGATAAAATCAATGCCTCCACTATGGTGATATGATCAGTTAAATTATTGCCTCTTTTCATATCTAAATTTGTCTATTGGTAGTTGTGATTTGCATTGTGTTTTAGGGTTTGGTTTGTTAAGTAATTAGCATTATTTTGAGTGTTTAGTTTGTATTTATGTTTCAATTGTGTTAATTTATGTGTTTAACTGTTTTTATGGGTTAGTATGAATCTTTGAGCTTAATTTGTATATTTTTTAGGTACTTTGATGTGTGTGCTAGTATTGCAGGGTAAATAGGGAAGAAAGTGAAGATTTAAAGAGTTCCGGGCTAAAAGACATAGGTCACGATCGTGATAGAAGAGGAAGAGCTAGTAGAACGTAGGCCATGATCGTTCACCAGGGGCCACGATCGTGACAGAGAGTGTTAAGTCAGGCGACGATCGTGACAGAAAGGTTGAAGTGTCGGCCACGATCATGGCAGTTAGAGCCACGATCATGTCCTACATCGGGCTGACACAAAAACTCAATTTTTTGGTGATTTTTAGGACCATTTTGACCTCGAGTTTGACCTAGAGCTGCTACAGAATAAATAGAACAATACCAAGCAGCCACCAAGAAGAGATTAAAGAGTCGAGAGAGCCACGAGAGCTCTACAAAAGAGAGATTCTACCGAAAATTCGAGAGAGACCTAGATAGAGATCAGGCAATCGAGGAAGGAGATGAAAGAAGAGAGGCACGGAGACTCGTTTGACATGACATACTTTCCGAAATAGGTGATTTCTTGTAGTTACGACCTCCGAGATCCATTCCCATAGTATTTTCTAGTTTTTATTTCGATTTCATTGATGTACAAAATTTGGAGATTGATTAGAAATATTGTTGTTGAGTGTTGATTTTTCTGTCTAAACTCACTTTTGGGTTTTTATTCTTGAGATTAATAAATTTGATTTGATTGTGTTTTATTCGATTTATTTGTGATTCAATTTGATTCTTCATAACTTGGCAATAAACTGAGACGGTGAGCTGGTGAAAATCATCGATTTAGGTTAGTGAGAGTTAGGTAAATTGATAGGTACAGAATTGAATCAAACCAGTATAGTCATGTAATGAGAGATCGAGCATAGATTCCCAGTAGGTTAGTAGACAACGTTAGAACTAATTTAGGTTTTGGACCAATTATGGATCATTATATCGCAATTTCTATAATTTGAATTAGGGATTATCAATTAGGGTTAAGAATTATAACTCGAGAGAGAGTAATTCACCCTAGGACTGTCTAGACCCTTTAAGTCAGAAATTTCATAATTGGGTCGATTTTCTTTAATTTCGAATAAATTCCCCCTTTCTCTTAATTGGTCACTTCTAGGTTGAAATTGGATTATTTGTGTGAATTAGCTTTTGCTCATTTTATTGGTGCTTTTAATTTTTTATATTTGATTATTAATTAATTTTAATTTCTGCAGTAGTTGTTTAATTAGGTATTACAAATTTAGTTGTCGTTAGATTTTAGGACTAGTTCCCTTCCTCGTAGGATCGACACCTTCGGTACTATGCAAATAGCCCGTGTGCTTACGGAATTTACTGAGGTTATAAATAGTAAAACTTAGCGCGTATAACCTCAGGCAAACAAGTTTTTAGCGCCATTACCGGGGAAGGCAATTTAGTTCTTTAGTTTAAGGCTTTTCCACTAACTTTTGTTTTTATTAAAAAATTTTGGGGAGTAAAGTAAAGACACATCGAGACATCTTAGAATGAGATATCTGAAGATTTGAATGCTGAACAATGATGGAAGATAGATATTATAGGTAGTAAGGAAAATTTGAGAGTTACAATGAGCCACAGTATGGCTGGAAAAATAACTACCCTTATTGGACCATGTACACTTCGGGGTGGTAGAACCACCTAGATTTCTATTGGTCCAACAATGCAAGTACTCACATAGGACGTCAAGATCTATTTGAATTTCAACATGACGAATCCAGTTCATGGGATTCTAAATTGGACAAGATCTTGGATAAGCTCACAGACATGGAAGAAGGGAAGAAGAGACTAGAAGAGCAAATTGATCAAGTGAAGAGAAATCATGTCGCTTCTATTCATAACTTGGAGATTCAAGTAAGACAGCTTTCCCGTGAATTTTGTAAAAAAAGTGTGGAAGAAGTTTTTTAAAAAATAGAATTACAACTAGAGCAATACGAGGCTATCACATTTAAAAATGGGGTAGAGCTAGAAGAACCAGAGGAAGACCATGCCAAACCCCAATTCGTTGGCAACCAAAAGACTATGGAAGTGTACGAGGAAAAGAATTCCAACCCTCTTTATTATTCACCAGTCCTGGATATACCACATATGAAAATAGAAAATTCTTGGGTAAATATCCATGCAAAGAACCCTATCCTTTTGATTGATCATGATGAAGAGACATTCCATATGAATGATGTATTTAAGAATCCGAAGGTCAGTAGCTCATTTAGGATAATTGATGTGTTTGAATCTTATAATGAGCAAGAGGACGATGAACAGACGACAACAGACATTGAGTGTGAAGAAGCGATAAAGGTCTATGCTTATGAAGCAGAAGAAGTAAAGGAGACGAAGGTGGTGAAGGAAGTAGGAAACCAATTCACCTTCATACAGGACAAACTGTTAGATTTGATGGAAGATTCAGGGAGTTTCGTTATTCCCTATTTTATTGATAGTCTATTAGTAAAAAGGACATTACTGAAATTAATTAGTTTTCATAATTTTATCAATATTGTCCTTTTGATCATTTTGCAATTTGTAGCTTACTCACGGGCTACAAATGGGTATACAAGGTATACAAGGTAAAGAAGAACGCAGAGACGTAGAAAAATACAAAGCAAGCTTTATTATCGAAAGATACAAGCAGAAGCATAGATTAATTATGATTATGTTTTTGCACCTATTACTCATATAGAGACTATTCGTTTACTTATTTTTTTGGCAACTTAAATGAAATGAAAATTTTATTAACTAGATATAAAGCCAGCCTTCTGTAATGGCTATCTTGAAGAAGAAGAAGTCTATATTGAACAACTATTGGTCTATATGGTCAAAGAATATGAAGGAAATGTTTTGAGAATAAAAATTATTTATATGGATTGAAGCAAGAACCAAATGTATGGAATAGCTGTATTGACAATATTTTTAGGAAAGTGAGTTTGTTTATTTCTTTAATGAATATGCTCTTTACATCAAAATTCATAACAATGAGGAAATTTTACTTGTTTGTCTTTATATAGATGATCTTATTTTCACTAGCTTAAAGATGATTCAAATGGGGGAAGGAATATTCATTTCTTAAGAAAGTTATACAAAGGAAGTCATAAAGAAGTTCAAAATGATTGATTGTAATTATGTAAATACACCTATGAAAATAGGACGGAAGTTATCAAAGTATAAATATGAAGAAAAGAAAATCCCACTATTTTCAAAAGTCTTGTAGGAAGTTCGACATATTTAACATATACAAGGCTCGAGATCCTTTATTTAATTAGAGTAGTAAATTGGTTTATGAAAACTCTTACCTCTACCCATATGGAAGTTGCTAAGAAGATTTTTTGTCACCTTAAAGATACACTTGATTTATGACTATTTTGTTCCTCTTTTAGTACAACTTTGTGGGATTTATGACATTGATTTTACGAGAGATATAGATGATATAAAGAGTAAAAGTAGTTTACATTTTGTATGAGTGATTGTGCTATTTCATAAATTCAAAGGAATAACCTATTATTATGCCCAAGATCAAGTTATGGATATTTTTTACAAAGACATCAAAGTTTAAAGATTTTCAAAGACTAAGATTTAGACATGGAATAATGAAGAAAATTTCAAATTAATGGGGATGTAAGAATAATAATTTGAATTTTCTTGAATATAAATTTTTATATAGTATGGTGTTGAAAATAGTATGAATTAATTCAAGAGTCTTCTTATAATCACAAAAGTCTTCTCGTATTAAGTGAGTCATTTATATTTGTATTTGTAGTTTATTGGTAAATAGAAGATGAAAACCTTTATAAATGTCATAGTTCATTTTATAATGATCAAAATGAAATATAACAAAGTCAATTTTATAATAGTCAAGCTTCTTTTATGTCAGTTCTCTCATTTCTCAACAGAAATTAATGTGCACCACACAAGCAGCTACCATAAGTAAATATGTTCTTTTTGTATTAAATTGGCCAGTGGAATCGAAAAGAGGGGATGGACAACTAATTGTATGGTAGGTACCATTTTTCCACCATGAAGATATTGGCATTGCATTGGAGATTGCAAAGCTTGGAGTACAAAAGGAATGAAGGGAACAGTCAAGAAGCTTGAGCTTGGTGTACGTGTCTACCAAAAAGCAAGAACTTCTGAGGCACCAGTCCCTGGATATGACCACCGAAATAAATCTAGAGTTCTTGAGGATGTTGACAAATGTTGAGAATTTAATAGAAATTGAAGTAACAGTTGCAACCAACAAACCTTTGGATAGGAACACCCTACAGTTCTTAATTATTAATGGGTGCTATTATCCTTGCTTATACAATTGACCAGCGATTCACTTATATTTGGTGTAGCAAGTAGGTTTGCTAATCCAGGAAAGTGCTTAGTTTTGGAATTTATAACGTTGCACCCTTGGTTTTGGAGATTCTCCACTTATAACCAATTGTTCCTCCATTTTGTCAATAACATCAAGAAATGATGTTGGATAGTGTTACTGCTTGTGTTACGCGAAAATCATTACCTAAACTCACAAGCTGAGGCTGAGATGAAGTGGTTGTGGAAACAGAATCCGCATTGATCATCTTAGCTGAAAGAAGCAAGGTACTTAATTCATGTTTCATTGTTTGGGATATACTGTTAGAAATTGAGACTCTTCAGTTTTGATACCAACTAGAAGCCTGAAGGTCCTGGATCCCAATGAATGGAACTCAGATAATTAGGTCATCACGACCCCCAATTGTCTAATACTTTGGTACAGTAAATTTGATTTGAAAGGATGACTTGGTTTTATATATACCTAACAATTACTGCAGGGATCTTTTACAACTTAGAGAAATGAATTGATGCGAATATAAATACTCTCTTGAGAAGTATGCATTGCTTTCACAAGTTATACAAATATGAATTCTTCTTCTTCTTCTTCTTCCTCCTCCTCCTCCTCTTAGGCAAGGATTAATCAATAAACCACCAATGTTTCAAAATAGTACAGCCCATCGAATTGTGGCGCCAACTGCACCTTGTTTCTCTTCAGCTCCTCCATAGCCATGTTTCCGCTCACTGCTCGGGCTCCATTACCCACCCTCTGAAGACATATAACTTAATTATATCCTTCTATCATCTTCAATAACATTAACATATAACCAACAACCAGGATGAAGACTGTAACGACATAATAATCTCGTACTTACCCGAACTATGGAATAACTTCTGTCAAAGAAGCAAATCCCAACTGCAGCAGCAATAGTCGGTGCTGTCGTTGACATAATTCCCATGTTCATTCAAAGGCCTAATCTCCCTGAACTGCAAAACTGGTAAATGGTTTGTTTCTTATGCGAGTAAAGGAAGGAACTATTAAAGGAAAGGAATTTGAGATGGCTTAGGAATGAAGGCAGGGTAAAGAATGACTTTTAAAACAAGGAAATGTATTGCAGACCAACTAATGTAAAGAAAAGAGATAAGAAAAAAAGGATTAGCTAGAGAGTATATATAAGGTGTGGCACTAAATGACGAAAATGAAATTTTACATTGAGGAATAAACTTTAATCTTATGGGGAGTATAGAGCCAATCGCCAATGACTTGGTAAATACTACGATTTACCACAAAAGCTTTTCATAGTAGAACGAATGTGAAGTGGCCTATCACACATTTGAAGTAGTATATCAAACAAGTTCAAGGTCCTTTTGATTTAATTTAATTTAATTTAAAGGGTTAAGTACTCTTCAATGTAAAGTTTGATAAACAAATTCGACTTTTTTTCTTTAAATTTTTCATCCAAGTAGACAACATTGGCATGGGATTATTAGTCTAGTGTTATTTGTATGAATCATCTGAACTCTCAAGATATGATGTTTACGTTCACAGAATTAGCTATCTCAAATCATCATAATTCAGCTAGATAAGCCTATCCTATGACCTATCCGGTTAGGCCTTTGGAAGGGGGGATTCTACAATCATAAAGGATCAAATCTATTGTTTCAATTATGGTGTTCATCTTATATTTCATTAAATATCATTCATACATTTACATGAATCTCACATAAATGTATGGATGAGATCTAATAGAACAGAGTTGAAACAATGTAATTGGAACAGAAGATTTGTTATAGTAAAAGTGAACCACGCTAGTTTGAAGTGTGTTCACTGCACACGCAGTGTCACTCTTCCTTGTTTCTCTGTTTCAAACAAATTCTTAAGCCTTGTTTTATAATCAAATAATGATACCAGTGTTGAATCCTTGTTACAATATTTGATATTTCAGTGGTTGAAGTGCTTTTGTTATTGATGAAATATACAACACCAAGATGTGTAGATATTATTAGAATGAAACATATAATTAACAAATAATTGGATAATATTTTTCCTCAAATCAAGGAAATGGAACAATGGTCTCAAATCAACAGACACCTTGCAACTCGAGGATAAGGCAAAAACAAAAGAAAAAATAATCTTAATATTTACAGTTAAATAATATTTTATAAATGTCCAAATTTAATTATACGTGGAGAAAAAATTTAATAAAGAATTGATGATATTAATCATCTATCATGTCAACAATAATAATTTTTTACTTTAAGATTAGGTCCATAATATCACTTGTTCACCACATGACACTATACGACTCAGTCATCTATTTTAAAAAACTTAAAATATAATAATTAATAAAAAATTTTCTTATTTTTTAAATTAATAAAATAGTATAACTAAATTTTGTTTTTTTTACCTAACTAAATCACTAATTATAATTTTATAATCCCTAAATTTTTGCCCACAACCCTAACCTTAATATTCATTGTTCATTGTGGCTCTGCTTTGATTTCACCTTCAACTTTCATTGTAAGCTCTTCTTCTCCAATTGTAGCGATCTTCTAACAACTTCTTCGCCTTTGTCATCTTCTTCAACGATGCATTCTTCATTCTCTGTCTTTATTACAATGCTTTCCTTTTACGACGGTCTTCCTGCTCACTCGCCATCTACTTTCTCCCATTTCGGCCTTACTAGTTCTTATATTGGACTATAATTAACTTTGTTTGTGTTTACTATTAGTAGCTTGCGTATTTTAATTTTTTAAGCATTCTTGATAAATATTCAAAGTCATCATTTTTCTCTTTCTTTATTGTTATTTTTATTTTCAAGGTTGGTTATTCAACTATGATCTCTTCTGGAGGCCTCCATGGATAAAGGTTTTAATATCTAATTGTTAAAGTTTCTCTTTCAATATGTTCCAATCTATTCATTCAAGACAAATATAAGAACTTTTTATTCTAGTCATGTAAGACTTTTAGGTTTTCAACTATATGAAATTATTTGTCTTATTTAGTGTATAAACCTAAAAAGAGCAATGTTGGCATGTATCTATAAAATGTAAATCATGTGTGAGGGTATAATTGGCTAGGAGACAAGCCTTTTTTCTTGATGATCTCCATTATCGTAGGGTGCAAGGGGAGCATAAAAAAGTGAATAGCTAATATTTTATAGTTGGAGTAGATTATGTTCATAGTTGGTTGTCTTATCTCATGACTTCTTTATTTTAGGCTAAGTTTTCTTATTTCCATAACTGTCATTTGATGTTTTGCTTATACTTAGACGATTAATTTGTTTATTATCTATAATTGTTTCAGATAGATGAAGTTAAGCCTGCAACTCAATCAAATGCAATGGAAACTTTTAATCTAATGAATGATTATATAACAAGTGAAAAAAACAATTCAAACAGAAAAAACAAACAATTATTCGAAGATAAGAAGTCATGTGAAATCTCCTCACAAAAACTCAAAAAATGAGGAAGTAGATAAGGAGAAGTGTAAGTACTATCATAAATTAATAAATTGTTTGATAATAGTTTAAAAAGTGGAACTGAGCATTTGAAAAGACATGTCAATGCATATAATCAAAGAAGAGTATTATTAGGAGGTTAAACATTTTTACGCATATTCTATTAAAAGGAAAAATGAAACAACTATCATGGCTTATAATCTTGAAAAATCCAAGCATTTTCTTGGGAAAGCAATAAGGACATGAATGTCCACTCTCGATTATAGATCATATAGACTTTAGAATGTTTATTACATCACTTTATCTGACTTTTAAGATGCCTACTTGGAATACCATTAAGAATGACATCTTCAAGATTTATTATGCCCAAAAGTGATCGATATTAAAGATGTTTTCATTTAGTAACAGGAAAAATGCAATCATATTAAAAGAGGGACTATATGGTTATGATATTGCATTATATTGTCAACAATTAGGCTTTGTGTAATTTTATCATGAGGTAAATAATGTTCTTTGATTTTGTTATCACTTGTTCTTTGATTTTATTATATTTGATATTTGATTTTATTTCTAAATGGTACGTTTATTTATCTTCTTACACCTCATACAAGCGAAAGGCTAATAAATGTTTTGGTTGATCATTCTCCTGATTAGAACATCAATGTAAAGTTGTCAACAATAACTTTACAATATGATAACACAAGCGATACTATGATTGACAAAGTTAAAAGTAAGTCATAAGTTGAGAGCTTATTAATGGACGGAATGTCCTTCCATATTCATTGTTTTGCACATATAGTGAGTATAATTGTTAAGGATAGATTGAAGATTATAAAAGCAATATGAGATAATATAATGTATTAGAGTACAATACCTAAACATGTTGAGAAGTTTGAAAAACTACAAGAAAATTACGCATTCCTTACACTAGGAAATTCTATCTAGATTGTCCAACAAGGTGGGATATGACATTTAAAATGCATGAAACTGCAATTAATTATATGGATATGTTCATTAGGTGGAGTCAACAAGATTATCAACAAATTTGTTTATCGACAGATAAACAATGAGAATTGGAAAAAGAAATTTGTGCTAAGTTAGAGGTATTTAAAATAATTATTGAGATATTTTCTGACATAAAATATCTAACTCCTCACATTTGTTTTGCTATTTGCTAATATGTGTGATATGAAGTTAGCATTATCTCAATAGGTCATCTCTTTTAATAAAGTAGTCAAGTAATAACAGACAAGACAATTGGAAACTTTGATAGTTATTAGAATGAGAGTAGTAATACCATAACAAAACTGTTGTTTTGGATCAACGTTACAAACTTGTTGCAATTGAATATATTTTTGGTAGTTGTATGGTGATAAAGCTTCAATACATATTGATATCATCATATAGTTATGACTTATCTAATGATTATCAATCAAGAATACATAATCAATTGGATCACAATAGTTCAATATTAACTTCAGTTTCAACTAGTACATCCTTGTTAGCAAGAAAATTATCGATTTAGGTTTGAATTTGTAGAAATTTACAAACAAAAAAGGTCTAAGGTTAACATAATAAAATAAAGTTGGATAATTATTTACATATTGACATTCACTAAACAACTTGTGAGCATTTTGATATATTAATATAGTAGAAGCTTAATGAAACTCAAATTATGATTACGCAAATACTTGCATGAAATTTGTTACATGAGTATGTTTTTGGTACTCGTAGTCATATAGTGTCTTCATCACAATTGGTTTTTTCCGAAAATTTTGAAAATCTTGATGTGTGTCAAAAGTTGATTATGTATTGAAAATATTTGAGATCCACTCTATATTTTATTGTGTTACTTTTTAATAATTTTAATAATGATCTTTCTTTTTTTTATATTGTAACAAAATGAAGAATACAAACATAGATAAGGTCATTTATTGTTCTAAAAGTTTATTCGAAAAAATGTTTCATCATGAAAGTATATCTATTTGTTAATAATTATGTATTAATTTAATCAATTTGTTGCATAACTGATTATAATTTAGTTAATAATTATTTAAAATAGTACTAAGTATAATTTTGACAATAACAAAGCCGAGTAAATAATTATAAACAGTGTGTTCTTTAATAAAATAAATAAATTTTGTGCGTTAAAGTTAATAAAATTTAACCTAGTAAAACTTATATTAATAGTAGTAGATGGACATAACGTTGCTTATGGAAATATCTGATTTTTATACCGCAAAAAGGAATGGACAATTGAAACTGGTTTTAGACATGTTACTTGTCGTCATAATTTCCACAACGGGCAATGATTTTTGTATGTGCTCATATTGGCCAGTATGTTGCGGGTAGTGATGACAAAGTAAGGGTAAGCCGAGCATTTTGCGATGTCTTCTGACTAGTTTAAACAAGAAGTTGAGCAAGCTTCAACAGACCTGGATGTTGCGATGCCTTAGATGGTCACTATGATGTTACGATGGATCCTACAACTGCATTTCCATTGCATTGCCATAGTCTTGCAAAGTCTCAATCCAGAGAAAATTTTTGTATCTGAACTTTAAAAGCCTTCTTAGATTACTTCTCTGCAACTAAAGCTCACAATTATTTTGCTATTTCTCTGTACCTGTTATGTTATCATGTGCTGAGCATAAGTAAGGTCATTTGTCATTGCAATTGACAAAGTAGCATTGGCCCAATATGGCCTCAGGAGCAGACAGTCACGCGTTGTGGATTGATGTTGAACGAATTCCAACGTGAAGCTTGAGAAGCAATGGCCATGTTACTTGAATATACATCTCCATGTGGAATTATCAAATGTGGGTGAACTTGGATTTTGCCGAAGAAGTTGGCCCATGGACGACCATTTTTCACAGTGAATGTTTACTTGGCTAGAAATTGCGAGGAAAACGTGTTCCTCCTCTTTTTATGACCGCATCACCACCACGTAATTCCCTAAAATTAGGAATGGATTAACGGCTCAAAATATACCAAATTTAAATTAATCAGATTTAGATTAAACTTAGAATTCAACCTTAACAACCCAGTCCACTGCCAAATTTATGTAGAAGAATAAGTGATAAAGTTGGCCTCCCAATAGAAGAGACTGCATTTCCCTGATTTTATTTCTGCAGTCGCCTACCAAGACTGCATTTCAATTCCAATACCGGATATCATTGACTGATCGTAGGCTGAAGATCGAAGTCATGACAATTAGGACTTAAAGGTGTGAAGAGCAGAGAGAACGACAGGGCTGTTTGTAACTCCTTATGTCAAGGAACTTTGTTTCTGGGGAAGAGAACTACATAACATCCTACCATATGTTCTAACATCCTAACATGTGTGTACGTTGATACAACAGGAACCATTTGTAACTGAAATGTTCTAGTTCCAACCAAAAATGAAACACTAAACCACTCGAGGAAAAAATGAATTTAGATCATGAAGAACCAGAAAATAATTTTTTTAACCTGAAAGAAGCACCCCTACAGAATGATTTATGGAATCATCTAGAAGTAAAATAACCTAACAAACAAGAACAAAGCAGGATGGATATTTGAGTTGAAGTGCCACTTTGAACAAAAAATAAGAGATTTAATCATGTAGGAAGTAGTCGCAAAGACATAATTCATGCCAATACCATTAAGAATAAAACAAACTTCATAACATAATATTGCATTTGAGTAAATAGATAGTAATAACGCAAACTATTCTGAAATATCTTTGACAGAAAAAAGAAAAACACAGCATGAGAATTATAGTGTCGACAAAATTCAACTAAGTTACAACCTTAATTTTCCAAACTACGAAGGAACCTAATCAAACAAACCGAGGCCCAAATCCTCGTCACTCTCTTCATCTGGTTCCTCCTGCACCGAAAAACGAACCGATTAAACAAAATAGAGGAAAACTTGAAACGTAAAAACAAAAATCCTAATACATATTACCTTCTTCTTCTCCTCAGCAGCCGGTGCAGCGGCGGCGGCGGCGGCAGGGGCGGCACCACCAGCAGGGGCCACAGCTGCTATGGGGGCACCGCCACCGGCACCAACATTCAAAATGAAGTCATCGAGATTCCTCTTCTCCGCCAATTTTGCGAAAAGGCCTGGCCAGTAGGGCTCCACCGACACGTTGGCTGCCTTCAGCAAAGTTTGTATCTTTTCCGCCTGCTCCAACCAATTATTCTACCAATAAAAAAGAAGAAGACGATTTAACTAAGAACTGAGAAGAAACAAAGGAAGAGTTAATTACAGTAACGGGAATTTCTTCGTCGTGAAGAATCAAAGAGGCGTAGCTGCAAGCAAGCTCTCCCATCACTGTATCGTCGCTAACAAATCTCTAATCTGCAAACGATACACCACAACACAGCAATTAAGAGAGACAGAGCTCTACGTATGTAGATCCAATAAACCGTAGAGTGAAATCAGAGAAACAGATAAAGAGAGAAAAAGAGCTAACAGGAAATGAAATGATAGAAGAGAGATGACCTTCCTCGGCGACTGAAATGGCCGTGGAAAGGCTAATGCAATCAATATATACGGAGACTCTGGAGATTAGGGTTCTCTTCATCATGACATAACCTACAACTGAGTTGATCGGGTTGGGTTGGGCTAAGAAAAATTGGGCCCAAATATGTACAGTGCACACAAAAAGAATTAAAGAGTGAGGTCGGTGGGATTCGACTTAGGGTTCACGAACCACAAACTGTTAACAGCTACTGGTGTCTCCCCTCGCTCCTCCCTCAACATAATTTATAGTTTAATTGGGGATTTGTTTTGTTGGAGGGAAATAAAGACAAGAAAAAGAAGTTTGTTTGTTTCCTTCAGCAGAATTAATGGCTTCCCGGTTCCAAGCAGCTGCGCTTGTGGCTGCGCCGTCGTTCCCCAACGCCCTGGCTTGGTCGGACGAGAACTTGATCGCCGTGGCCTCCGGTCACCTTGTCACTATTCTGGTGATAATGATATTATTCTTCATACTAGTACTAGTAATACTAGTAATGATAGAATTGAAATTAACAGTAGTTTCTTGATAATTGGTGTTGCCAGAATCCAGCAATGCCTTTTGGAGCGCGAGGTTTAATCAGACTTCCTGCGGACACTCAACCTTATCCAATTGGCAGGGTCACAAGAGAAGGTTGGAATTATTTTTCTATTTCTCATCTTAGTGTTCTCTCCGTCTGTCTAATCTTATTTTAAACAAAAATGGTGAGATACTTGTAGATTTGCTTACTGGTTGCCTATTACCTATTTCTTTATCTCGGGATCGCCGTCCTTGTGCTCGCTCTATTTCTTGGTCTCCTATTGGAATGGCTCCTAACTCTGGGTATTACATCAACTCCTCTTTTTCCATTATTATATTTACCTGTATAATTAATAATGCTGATTTCATACCATTAACGCTCCATTCAGATGTTTGCTCGCTGTTTGTACGACTGAAGGCCGTGTCAAACTTTATCGTCCACCATTTTGCGATTTTTGTGCCGAGTGGATTGAAGTATGCTTCACTTGTGAAACTAGACATGATCGTCATTCCAATATCAATGTTTCCTGTCAATGCTTCGCAACTTCCTAGATGCTCAAGTCTTTTATCCTATTCTGTAGGTCACAGATCTATCTAACAAACTACACAATTATCTCACAAGTAGAAATTTTGGAGAGTTGGACTCTTTATCCCCACAATTTGCTAATGTAAGCTCTTTCATCTATTAATTTACTAGTTCATTCTAAAGCAAACAGGTGTTTTGACCATACTCAATTGGCATTACTATCTTCACCATTTTATGCCTTCTCTCACTAGGACGAAGTAGCACAAGGATGTGTTGATAGTCTATTACAATCCTGTAATAATGACCTGACAAACTCCAGTACCAAAAAGGAACAGAAGCGAAGACGAACGGTTGTTCGTAGTGACATGTAATAGCTGATTCTTCTCATTCCTTATCTGGAATAGTGTTGTACTTTTGATTTGCTGGTCTCTATACTATAATTATGTGGAGAATCGTGTTTTACAGCTTAAGAGAAGGCTATTCTTCATTTAAATCAATAAAAGTAAACAATGGCCTAACAGAAGTATGAACGCCAGGCAGGATTAGAAGTTAAAGTGGGTACTAGGATGAGAAGCAACTACAGTCTACATATCACCAAAATTTTATTTATACTACTTAATTTTATCTCAACTTTTCTACTTAGCATAGACAAACCTTTTTTTGTCAACAGGAAGCTGCCTAAATTCTTGACATATGATATTAAATAATGGGAAATCCTTTAATTGAGTGCTTAAGATAATTTGGTTATTATATTACCATTCATCTATCTGCTTCTCAGTTTTAAAATGTCATTGTTACAGTGGTGAGGAATCAGAAGCTTGTGCGTTTTTGCCTGCAAGGAATGGCGAGAAAGACAGTCTGACATCTCTCCATCAAACAAAGATGGAGAACAGAAGATTGATTAAGGTAGACCTCTTGCAATATGATAATTTCCTAACACTCCAATCCCCTTCCCTTTTTAACCTATTTGAGTGCATGTTGGTCATTTTTCAGGTCAATGAGGCTAAAAGTAGAAGACGGGGAAATGAATTAGAGGATTATAGCACTTGTGCATTGATAACTGCAGATAAATATGCTTCTCGAAGTGCAATGCTATCATCACTTGTTGTTGCCTGGTCTCCGCTTTTGAGGTTCTCATCCAAAAACCAAACTGTTCCCTTAGATGTTTCATCCCACATCTTCTCCATACTTGTAGCTGGAGGCAAGTCCGGTAAAATTTCAGTGTGGAGAATTCATGCACCAGAATACTTCTCTGTTGAGCATGTTGAGAACCCTACTTCTGTAATCCTTGTTGGGCTTCTTCAGGCTCATAATTCATGGACTACGGCAATCAGCTTGGCTTTACTAGCTTCCAGTTCTGATCCTCGGCTTTTGTTGGCTAGTGGGAGTTCTGATGGGAGGTAAGGTATGATATAATCATCCAAATATATCTTTAACTGTTTATGTGGACTTGGCTCTTGCATGTTCAATAATGATTAAGAAATTTTCGTCTATGATGTTTGTCGACATGTTGTGTACTGCTGTAACTTCAATATCTTGTTTCTCACTGTGAGCCTGCCTTCTAGGTCAAAGTGGATTAATGAATCTGAATAAAAATTTTTGTTAAAATTCTAATTTCTGTTTGGATTTTGAGTGAATCAATTTATATTCATACGATTCAATAGACTTCTCTGGCATCCATATTTTTTACTGGAAGTAATTTCATCATATTTATGGTAGACGCTTGACTTGTTTCTCTCTTTTTTCAGTGTCAAAATTTGGATGTCAAATGCTGAGCAGTTGCTGGAGTCATCAGAAACTAATAGTGCTCCTTTTGTCCTGCTGAGGGAGGTAGTTCTTATCTCCTTAACATTTCTGCCAGCCCATTGATTTATATTGTTTGACCTTTCCTTCTTCAGTCGTTAAAATTTCCTTGCAGGTTATAGCTATCAACAGCATACCAGTATCAGTTCTCTCTCTGGCAGTGCCCGCCGAACCCCCATGCAAGATCCACTTAGCAGTTGGCAAAGGATCTGGTTCTTTTGAAGTTTGGACATCTGATTTATCTGGTTGTCAATTTGACAATGCAGGTGTATATGATGCTCATGACTGCATTGTAAGTTTCTTACTTGCTACTTGTGTGCTGCTGTATCTTGATAATCATTTATGAGTTTAAGAATTGATCAGGTTACAGGATTAGCTTGGGCTTTTGATGGATGTTGCTTGTACAGCTCTGGCCAGGTATTGAAAGTAATGAAGTGAAGGTTCATTTGTTGTTGGCATTAATTAGATTGCAACCCCTTGTTGTCTATTATTCTAGTTCCGGTATTTGCTGAGTGATTTGGCTGCTAGGTTGTACTTCAATTCACGTTTGATTGTTTGCAATTTATTATTTGTACTGTGCCTTTATAAGCTTATATACGTTATAGGCTGCCGCTAAACAAAACCTTTTAAGTTGGCAGGATGTCCTAATTAACTCGTAGTGAGCACATCAAGGCCTTATTAGCTCCTCTTGAAAAGTGGGTTCATCTATATTAGATGGCTTTGAGACATCAATTTGATTTTTTTCTGATACCCATAAGTTATTAAGCTAAAATGAAAGGTCATAAAATCAGAAAGAAAGTAGAGAAAAGAGAAAGAGGCACTGAGCTATTTTTAATGATCCTGATCATACAATTTCGAATATATGAAGATTCTATAGGATCAAGAGACTACAAACATCTGTAAGATTTTTAAGAAAGGCTTAAAGCTTCATTTAGTTGATATTGCAGATACTTGTAATCTTATACACCTTGCCTTACAATCTTATTTGTAATGGTAAAACTTTGAACTTTTTGTGGACTAGGATACGAATAAAGGATCTCATATAAAGAGATCTTCGTTCTCTTAGGTCTTTTAAGCATTTTTGTTTTGAGTCTTATGACTTATATTTAACCTAAACTTTTAATACCTAGTACTTCCCTCCAAATTTTTTAGCCTAAACGTTCTCTTACTTAGGTTAAATATGTTCTTGTAATGACTTGTTTGATTTATTTATGTGCTTGTGTTCTTTCTTGTTTGTGTATCACTTATTTATCTTTTATTTTTACTTTTTATCTTCTTCTATATTTATTGTATTATTTATTTTAGTACATGTTTTATTTTATTTATACGTATTTATTTTTATTTTATTAGTATTATCTTGTTTGTCATTTTATTTTTATTTTATGTTTAATTATTTTTATTATTTTAATATGTATTTTTTTTCCTTGTGGATTTATTGAAAATGGTCTCCTTACTAATTAGGGGTAAGATTGCGTATTATTGGACCTCTCTAGACCCCGTTTATATTGCGTATTATTGGACCTCTCTAGACCCCGTTTATTAGCGGGACTCTCATTGGGTGTTGTTGTTATTATTGTTTTTATGTAATGTCATCAACTAGGTGATCTTAATTTAATCAGTCTCTTTCTGAAAATGGTTGTAGGACAATTATATCCGAAGCTGGGTTTTCCGTGGGGATTCTCTTTGTGAAGTTCCCATCCCTTCGAATATTCCTGGATTGAGGACCTCAACTGATGTATGCTTATTATGTTTTTGGTATTCATTTTTTCAGTTGCTGTATATGCATTTTAATCTTCACTAAGACGTTAGAACTAATCCTGCAGCTTCCAGATATATTCCTTTCATGCCTAGGTGTTGCAGTTTCTCCTGGAAATCTTGTGCTTGCTATGGTATGCTAACTCAATTATCCATAATATTACTACTTGATCTTATTTGTAGCTTCCAACTTTAGAAAGATGAGGAAAGGCAGGATTTAGATACAACATCAGAAACTTGAATTTCATTGCTAGTCTTTAAGACTTTATTTTTCTAAATCTCTTATTCACTGCCATAATAGGAGTCTTCATCTTTGTTTGCAGGTCCGTAATCTTGATATTGATCAATTGAATCCTATGTACCAGGCAAGGTGAGTTGCTTTTGTGGTCCTGCATTTGGAATGGGTAACTGAAAGTTAAAACAATGAAAGCATGAAATGAACTCGAGAACAAAATTCTATGAACATCTACAAGAAGCATAAATTAATAAAACAAAATAAAATAAATCAAAGGGAGGACGCCAGCAATATTATGCTCAGTTTATTAGTTAAAATAGGTTCCTATTTACCTAGTCTTTCCCATTCCTCTGAAAATGAATCTTCTCTATAATATGCAGAGCTCAGAAGGCTGTTGTTGAGTTCTTCTGGATTGGTGGGCAGCAAGAGCATGCATTACTTGACACTTCTCTGGACTTCAGTAAAGAAGCTTTTCTTGGTTTTCACGCAAATGAGTTGCTTCACTGGGAATCCAATATATTATGGTCTCTAAAAAAATTTGAAAATCCAGAAAAGCCTCTTGTTATTTGGGATGTCATGGCAGCATTGTCAGCTATCAGGCATTTGATACCTATCTATATGGACCATGTACTGTGTAAATGGCTATCGCTAACATTTATTGGATCGAAAGTGAACCTTTCCCTTGATGAGGATTTATTACAGATTCCTCAGACTTTCTCACTGGTTACTTCTCGCCAGTTGCACCTTCTGAATATTATCTGTAGGCGTGTAATCTTGTATGAGCTGAAGCCTGAAGAGATCAACTTCCAAGTTAATTTAGAGCCAGTGAGTGCTGAAAGTGAGAGATTCAGATTGTGGATGAGGCTGCTTTTTAGCAGTGAACATGAACTACGTGAAAGGCTTGTGGGTTTGAGTTTCTCTGCTTTCAAAAATCTCATTTCCCATCCAGAGAAAACTTCAACCAAATCTGGTTGTTGGTCTCCTGTTGGAATAGCACAAATGGAGCTGTGGGTTGCTCGCAATCATGCTGATGGCAGGCATCAGGTGAAAGCAATTGTATCAGAAATCTTAAGGGATGAAAGGAGGTATAGCTTGTGTTCTTCTAGATGATCCAATTTGGTTTTTTCCAGGTTATGATAAGTTAATTATGATGGCTAACATATTCCTTCACAAACTAAAAGTGTTAGTATCATGTAATAACAAGGATGTTACATCCTCAGACACTAGAAGAAAATTACATTAGTGATTTGCACGGGTGGCAATTCTAGAAGTGCAGATTCTTTCCGTGTCTTTATTGTACTTGTTTTTCTATGACATGCCTTTGCTTAAAAAACAGGTTTAACTTCAGTGGATATGTAGCAGAAGAGCATTGTAACTATTGTTCAACGATGGTTCCTTTCGATTGTCCAGAAGTTGCTTTTTGCGAAGGTACCCAGAGTAATGGAACTGTTCAGAAACATAAATCAGCAAGGTGTGCTGTTTCTATGCAGGTTTGCCCAATTACTCCAATATGGTTTTGTAAATGCTGCCATAGATGGTCTTCCAAATTGGCACCGGAGACTTTTTTTACATTACCGGAGTATACCCTGGATATCAGAGGCCAGACAGAAGTTTCAGATTCAGAAGAATTGTCAAAACCTTTGTGTCCCTTTTGCGGTATACTGCTTCAGAGATATGAACCTGAATTTCTACTATCGGCATCCCCAGTGTAAGCTTAACTATGTCTTTGTACAGTATGACTAATCCTTGTATAATGTAAATAAAACATTGGAAAGTAATCTTATAGGTCATTGTTTTAGTATCCTAGTTGAAAGCTCGTGCCCTACTTTTGTTTTGGTGACAATGTTCTAGGGAATAAGACAGGAGTGCGTTTGTGTGTTCCCTTCCCATTTCTTCATTGTACTTGAGGTAGACCTCTGGGGATGGCAATAGGCTGGCCTATGGGTTAACTCTTGTCAAGTTTTTTAAAAAAATTTTTAATTAAAAATGTAGAATAATTTATTTTTTAATTAAATTAGGGTCTTCGTTGTTCAAACCAAAATTTACCGGAAGTTCAACTCTTGTAAGTAAAATGATGTTATTTTGCTTAAAATAATTGGATCTCGAGTTTGACTGAGCCTGAGCTTGGCCTATAGGTCGGTCCATTAAAAACAACTAAATTTAAGTCTATGGGCTAAAAATTGTCGTCCTTATCTTTGACATATATTATTTTGAATCGGGAAAAGCAATATAAGGTGTCTCATTAAATTTGGCTCCAATCATTCCCCTCTTTCCCTTTCAGTAAATCTTATTGTTTTATTTAGTTAGACAATAGAGGTAATATTACTAACCTGTTATAAGGCATAGAATTGAAGTGCATTATGCTTTTGCCAAAACCATGACATGCTTGAAGTTCCTGGAAGCACCTGGACCTACAGTACACGGATCATGATGTTCCAAGGTAGAAAAGTGCAGCAACATGCAGAAGAAAGTCTGGGTTGTTTCTTCTGACCCTAGCAAAAACACCGAACACCAATTAGCGAAGATGTTGCCTCGCATTACGGGACTAAACTGTTATGATTTCGTCATTCTTTTCGGATTCAAGTAACGAGACTCGACTTTTTGTTTTAACCAATTGATGATGATACATACATTGAAGTCAGGCAATAAATCATATTTTATTTTAGTAAAAAATATTATCGATTTGATCTCATTCACACCAATAAAAAACGTGGAAACGGAATCCACGTTATGTCGCCTGTCGCCACTCGCCTCGTAAATTATTGTAAGTGTTATTTTATACAGCGCATGTCAGATCTTTTAGCAAAAATGATATTATATATGGACGATTAAAAAGTCATATAATGATAATTCACTTAATATCTTTTCCATTCTTTCTCAATTTTTAATTGTGTATGAGTCCCATATCTGGGAAAGGTGTGGTAAAGAAATTATAGTTAGGTTTAAAATGACGGTCACTCGGTGAGATATTTAACTTTTTGTCTTCTCTTTCAAGCAATGTCATGTGCCAAACTTTGGTTAATCTTTGAATAAATAACTTTTTTTTACTATTGTCACCAATTCAAAAGCTTCGCCTACCTGTCTGACTAGCTATGCCTCTGTTGTGCGTGTTGACAACGAGATCCTCTGTTCGATTTGGAGTGTATCAACTGTATACCATTTTATTTTGTTCAAATATTTCTTTAAATTTTACATAAATATGTAAATAAGATTTAATAAAATAAAGTAAGAATTGATTAATCAGAACAGAAGGTATATTCTCTCATAAATATGCCTCACTTTCTTTGAGATCATATCACATATTCTCATTACTGTATTTCTACTTTGTTACATAAAAATCTATCCATTCAATAAATCGAATAATAAAAATTAAATGGCTAAAATGAGAAGGAAGCAGGGAGAGTAGGATTATGAGCCCCACCTTCCTATGCCTGGTTACTAAGATCGGAGCACATAGGTACTTTTTAACATAAAAAGTACTATTTTCAAGAATTGACCTCTTTGAAGTATCACAGTATTATATTTGCTTATATTTTCTTTTCATTTTTTAAACATTGAAAAGCGAAACAGAAGTATATAAGAACTTGTGTATGGATTATGAATGTCATCTTTCCTAATTATTAATAAAATCGAGCAGTTCAACAATACTCAAAAACAACAAACAAACCAAAAGTTCAAAGTTACATTTGTATCATTAAAACTAGCATATCTTGAAAAGAAACTCTCTTTGCGCCTTGGTTTGATGAAGGAACGACCTGTGGCAGTGGCACCTTGAGAGTAGTCATTGTTCTTGACCCATAACTTTTAAATGGAAATAAACACAACCCACCTTATTTTAAGAAATATATTTTTTTATCTAAATATCAAACATTAGATTTATTGCTAATGTGACTCATCATCATCAAAATCAAGTATAGCTATTTAGTTTCTAATTTAAAAATAATATTATCGTTTATCATAGAGTACTTGTTGACTTGATATCGGAAAATGATTATGTAACAACTTAATGTTATCTATATTTACAATAAATCGAAATTTTATACATTTGATTGAGTTAATCTTAAATTATAGTTATTATTAAAAATTGAATAAAATTTTAGATTTAAATCATAGTTTACTCTTTTTTTTTAGATTTTTAATTAAGCATTGAAGCATAAAATGCCAAACAAATACTCTTGCATGAGTAATTTTATTCTCCAAATTCACCATCTCCTTCATTTTTAACCTCAAACCATCTTTATCCATTGTATACACAACCTCATAGAAAAACCTATCATCCTTTTTATAATTGTTCTATAATATTGTTACATATATCATGTATCAATTTCTTATAAACATATTTATTCTTTTGAATTCTTGTCATCCTCTAGTATAGGCATTGTTGATTTGCACTTAATCTCTATAATTTTTCTATTAATTGCATATTACAAATTAGTATCTATTATATTACATTAACTCAATGTTCTTGAAGAAAACTCTACACTTTCTTCGACTGTTTCCTCAATTAATTCCTCGTATCAAGTAGTTAAAGCTTCTGTTAGTTCTTTCAAGTTTGACATGAAGTTTTGATTGTTTAGAGATCTTCCAACTTTCTTAAAAAGTTACTATAATTGAAAACCTACATTCCTTCTTATCCACTTTGCAAAGATGAGCCTAAACAATTCTACGTCAAATGTTGCAATTAAAAAACTTTATTAAATGAATTATATGGTATAATTAGCTATTATATGATATTATTAAATTAAATTAAACTGAACTGAACCTTTTGTCTATTTCTAATTCTCATCAATCCTTTCCAGGATTATAGCTTTAATTCATCTTAAAGAAGTCTTATATTGTATCTTTTGTCTCAATTCCTTGTAATAGTCGAAAGTTCTTCTTTCATAGCGCCCTTAAAAGATGCACCATCTAAACTAAAGGGTTTCCTATAACCTTTTAGAAGCCTATTATTTTAACATGAAAAATTCGTACGTATCTTGCTAAATATACGTTAGTCTCTGATAAAAACTTGTGTCGCATACTCGATTACAGAAGTTGTGCAATGATCGAAATTATATTCCTATGAAGAAGCATATTTAATTCTTGTCTCACTCTTCCACTTTTCAATCATTTTGATTTTTTGGTTTGATGCAATTTTGAAAGAGACATATCAAAAGTTAAATGTTTTTGCTATTTTATGCATGCAATTTACTAAGATTGTGAAAATATAACTTAAATCGTTAAAGAAATTATTTTTTAAATATGCACTTAAAAAGTTATTGTAACATCCCGTTTTCATGTATCGGGTCGGACCAGGGAAACGGGTATACGAGAAGACCAATAAGAGAAATTAGAATAACACATCTCATGCTCAGGCATTTGTGAACAGCGATATGTGCACATGAAAATATTTGTACATGCATTCATGACATTTTTCCGGTATAAGTGTGAATAAGTGTGTTTTTTTTAAAAATAGGCTATGTGAGTGATAATTTGAATTGGAGAGGATTATTAGGGTTTTTACATTTTTAGAGAATTATAGGAATTTTTCGGGAATTTTCTGGAATTGTTTCCGGACCCGGAAAATTGTTAAGAGACAGTTAGGGGTCATCCAGTAGAAAATTTGTTGTCCAATGGCAATGAAAATTTAGACATATGA
>JANIIA010000003.1:45354972-45383124 GCA_027478495.1 Erythroxylum alaternifolium | reverse complement strand
GTTAAGTGATGTGACACGCCACCCTCGAGGGGCACGGATTCGGATATCACCATCGGTATCGGGTTCGGGTCCAGCGAAAATGGGGTGTTACATTTAATATCCAACATTAAGGAAATGAAATGTTTGACAATCCTTTATAGAGCCATCTTGCTTCAATCGCTTCAAGGCATCTCTAGTAAGCCAAAACACATTGTTTAGGGAATTGATACATTAACTCTTTCTTCATCTTCTCCCATGTTTTTATAAGAGGACAACCAATACTAATTTTGCTAGAGGTACTCGTTCTTGATTATAGTTTTGCATCTCCATCAAGATACATTGTCAAAATGCTAACTCTTTTTGTATATGGCACTTTGGTAATATTGAAGTATTGCTCTATATCTTACAATAAATTCTTAAGTTCCTTAGCATTCTAAATTTCTAAAAAGTTTTGGGTTTGCCCACCTTAAACATAGCGCTTTTAACTCGACCAACATTTGATTATAAACATCACATTTGGGGATTGTTATCTTGAAACTGATTTCCTTTTATGTCTTCAACAAGTCAACCACTTGATCTTGTAATACTTAGATTTCCCTATCTAAGACTTCAAACCGAGATGGATAAAAAGGAACTTTTTCACCCGTAGGCAAATAATTAATGAGTACTTCCACTCGAGTAATATGCTTATTAATATTGATACCTCCTACCATTAATCTAACACAGTTTTGGTACCAATTGTTATAAATACTTTATAAGGAACTCCAATTTCACACTAAAATATACCAAAGTCTAGGTAAGTATGGTAGTTGAACTCCTACAATTCAACTCAACATTTTCAATTCACTGATGTTTATAGTATTTTACATGATAGCTTAAGTAAACCAATATGATTAACTTAGCAAATGAAAATGAACAGTAAAAAGAAGAGAAAGATGAATAAATCTTATCGCAAAAATGTCAACCATTATATACTCTCACAGTAGTTACAAAAGGTACAAAACTCTAACTCTCTTAATGAATGAAGCTTTTACTCAAATGAGCTATTTAAAGGTATTTGGAGACTTGTTGGACAAGAATACAGTAATGTAGGTACTAAGTCTACCAAGTCCCTAACTTAGATGATAGTTGACAGTTCCAACCACTTTATGCATTACTTTAGTTAGTAGTTTACATAATTTACCACTTATCCACTCCTAAGGTAAAAAAAATCATGAGATAAATGAAGATAAGACATGTTATCTATGTTTTTTGCCATGTCCTCCCAAATTTTTCACGCTTCAACCTACTAACTTTGTCACATTACGAATAATCTTCATCTAAAGGTGAAGGATAACTAAGTTCTAAGTCAATCTGCATATTGGCTAACTGATACACAATTATGGTCTACTCTATTTGTTTATAGTTCAAAATTTAAGCATCATTTCATTCTTAGTCTAACTAATAATGTTTAAGGCAAGTCTAACTCATTCTAGTGAAGCCAATCAAAGCACCATGGTCCATTAACCCCTTTTAGTTAAGTCATCTTGGTTTCTTTGGCATACTTTCCTTGTACTTAAATTGTGTTAGACATTAGCCAAGACTCACTAATTACTAACAAAAGGGTCTTACAATGTTAAGGGACTAACATCTACCATTTATCACTTAAAAAAACTCTAAATCGTGACTAAAACCTGAAATGAAAATAATCTTACTTATCTAAACCAAAATAAAAAAAATCACAAACCACATTTGCTTATCTATCAATAACTTGAGATAACAATCATTGAGAATAAAATATAACTCTTATTAATCAATCATCAAACACTAGTCATGATCTTCTGGTAAATTTTAGTTAAAGAATCTAATAGTGAGATTTTCAGAAATGAATGAGAGAAAAATACGAAACTTTTGAAAGATATATTAACAAAGGAAGCATTGGTGTATGAAAATCTTTATTTTATTATTTAGTTGAACAATTTAATAATATTTGACCTAAGATTTATATTAACTTTTGATCAAAATGAAATCTTAAATTGATTTAAACCATAAAATTATATACTCTGTGAATGGGTTAAAAGCCGGAATCTTAATTCATCAAATAGCAAAACAATACCCTATTTTGAATACAGAAGGAATATCAACAATATTTGAATAAAATTTCTAGGATAAGGGTTTCTATTTTCATGTTTCATTTGCGTGCTTTTCATACTTATAGACTCAAGTTTAGTTTTTTTTTTACATTTACGTCTTAACTTTAAGAAGGTTATTAAAGATTTATTATATTAAATTTAAATTGAAAATTTTATTATAATTAATTTAATCATTTGAGTTGGATAATAATTGATTAGTCATTTAAAATAAACTGACAAATATTAACAAAATTGAATTTATGAATATTAATAATTATATTAAATGATTTCATAGTTTCTTTTCGTTTTTTGTTGTATAAACAAAGTTAGTGGGAAAGTCAAGTCAGTTTTCTCATTTTTATAATTTTTTAACACATTTTTCAAACTTGCATGATAATAAAAAGAATCTAAAGAAAAAAGTTGAAACAAGATGACCTTCACCTTCGCCAAAAGAGAAGGTCACATGGAAAGCTAAAAATTAAAAAAAAAAGAAAAAAATCTTAATAATAACATGTCAAACAGATAGGGCCCACCATGAAAATCACTGGCTATCAATTGCTCATGGTATGCATCTATCGTAATCAAAATTTGAGATTGGGGTCGACGTTCGAGACATCAGCTTGTGTGGTCCCCAACCCCATAGTTATTTTTTATTTATTATGTAAATAAATAAAATAAATCCTCATAATTCTACTTTTTTTGTTTTCTTTATTATGAATAAAATAAATAGTATTCATAAAGAAATGATGAAGTGTGACGTAAAATGAAAGTTAAATTAAAATTGTATAGGTAAAAAATAGCTACGAAGAAAAAGAGGCAAGATAAATAACCCAGTGGTCAATTGGGTAATAAAGGTGAGTAAGCGAAATTTAAGTTTTGTTCTCGAGCTTGCTTGACGTTTATTTATATACAATACCAATGAAAACGTAATGAAACTCTGTTCTCTTCTATTTGTCTAATATAATAAAATTAAGTCCTTCAAGTGTTGTATTGCGTTGGGTGGATCAGATTCAGGTATGGCATGAGAGTCACAAGGGGATGGAAATGGTTTAGATTGGATGGGCTTTTTATGGAACCAAAATGGTGAGTTGAGTGTTTGGTTTGATCACATTCGTATTCGTAAGGCATAAATGATATAAAGAGAATATCAATGTGTCGAAAACAAAAAAAGAAGATAAATGAGCAAGAAGGAAGCTCCAAAAAGGCCAAAGGAAGGAAGGAAGTAGCACAAACGGACGATCCGAAGAACACACTCTTCTCTCTCTGTCTCTCTCTAACTCTCCTTCGGAACTCCGCTCTATCTACACCGACCATCGTCACTAAGATCAACACACCAACAAAATAGAATGAAATAAAACTTAATCTGATTAAAAGAATAACTATTACAGAGCAGAAGTATTTTCTTTTTCTTTTTCTTATTCAGTTCCTTGTACAAAGCGATCCTCCACTGACTGCGCTCTGCCCCTTTGCTCATCAATGCTAACGGTTTAGGATAAGTCAGGTGCCCTTTTCTTCTGTAACTTGATTGTTTTTCTTTTTTGATTGTCAAATGTTCCATTTGGGTCTTTGTCAAATCTTTCTTTCTTTTATTCTTTTCATAAAAATCTCAAATTTGATCATTCTGTTAAAGGAAAGGGACTTTAAAATCGGACCTTTGCTCGGGAATCTGAAGAAGCCCATCTTTGGATACCAAGAAGCTGTGTTCTTTGTTTGATCATGGCGGTTGCAGAGAATGCTGGAGCCAGGAACGGGACTTCCGGTCAGAATTTTGATAGCACCGTGGTATCATCGGACCCCAACGGAACACAAGATCTCGAAAGATCAAAACCCAGGAATGATTCGGTCATAAACAGTAAAGAACCCAATTTCCAGAGCCAAAACAATGATCAGAGTGTTCACGGCAAGCCTGAGCTCCAAGAGGAAGCTGCAACACCCGCTTTAAGCAATGGCAAGACTAATGGAACCCAGATGCAGTCTGGGTTTGGTATCAATCAGCAACAAGCGCTGGCCAAGTCTGGTGGCTTTGCTTCTAATCTGAGGCCTGATTCTAACGGGGCCAATAACATTAATGATTTGGTGGAGATGTTGTCCAAGCTTAATCCCATGGCTGAAGAGTTTGTTCCTCCTTCGCTTGCTAGCAATCACGGCTATTTGGCTGGTGGTTTTGGCTATACTAACAATTTTGTAGTGCAGAATAATCATGGCAACGGCAACGGACATACTAACAAAAGGGTATTTTTCAATTTCCCCTCATTTATTCGCTTCACCAAAGTCTTATCTACTTTCCTGTTTGCGTTGGAATGGTGGACGGTAACTGATGATGAAGTTTTTACTTCTATCGGCCTACAGAATTTCTACAGCAAAAAAGCGTAATAATTTAGGGTCTGGTCTAGTTTCCTTTTTGATTTAGTTTTCTATTGACATTCTTTGTATGTTGGTTCAGAAGAAGAATGTCTATAATCAAGGAAGGCGAAGGATGAACAGTAGGACAAGTATGGCTCAGCGAGAGGAGATAATCAGGAGGACTGTCTATGTCTCTGACATTGATCAGCAGGTAATAGTTGCATTTACTGTTCTGTTTTGGAGTTTTCACTAGGTTTCTTTATCATCTTGAGGGTTGCCAGTTGACCTTAAGGTTATTTTTTTGTCTTTGCCCTTATTTAGGTTACTGAAGAGCAGCTTGCAGGTGTCTTTGTTCATTGCGGACAGGTATCTGGTTTAGTTTGTTCACAGTTGCCCTTTTCCCTTTCGGTAATACCGGTTGTAAGTCTAACTGATCTCTTTCCTTTTATGTTTGGACAAAGGTTGTTGATTGCCGTATATGTGGTGATCCTAACTCCGTTCTCCGATTTGCCTTCATTGAGTTTACTGATGAAGGTATGCAATTAACTTACTTATTTAATATAGTTTACTTGGTTTTCTAACTTTCTTATTTAATATAGTTTACTTGGTTTTCTTTCTGTCTGGAATTGAACGTGAATTGTTATTGCAGAAAGTGCAAGGGCTGCCTTGAATTTGTCAGGAACGGTTCTTGGATTTTACCCACTTAGAGTGCTGCCTTCTAAGACGGCTATTGCACCTGTTAACCCGACATTTTTGCCAAGGGTGAGGACTTTTCCGTAACGAATGTTCTCTCAAGCCTTTCATTTTGGATATTTAAAAAGCCATGTTTGTTCTTATATCAAAATTTGTAAAGAAGGCTTGGTTATCTAATGTCATTATTGTCTTCAATCATCAGTCAGAAGATGAGCGTGAGATGTGTGCAAGGACAGTGTACTGCACAAATATTGACAAAAAGGTAATATTAATATAAAATACGATGAACATTTTGAGTGAAAAAAGTGATACTTATTATCCTAGTTCTGTTGTTCAATTGATACAGGTTACACAGGCAGATGTGAGACTCTTCTTTGAAAGCTTTTGTGGAGAGGTTTGGAATAAAACAAACTTACATACTTTAAAACATTGCTTGTCCTTGAACTTGGGGCGATATTATATTGAAAATTCTCCTTGCCGTAGATTCAACGCTTGAGGCTGCTTGGAGACTATAATCATTCAACTCGTATTGCATTCGTTGAATTCACAATGGTACCACTCCTTCTTGCATACGTTTACTATCATATATGTTATGTTCTTCTTTTTCAGTATATCTTATATGATAGTCACTACGACTGTGGTTTGCTGAGAAGAAGACATTTTTCTGGAATCTAATACTCTATGATCATTAGATTCTTACTGGTTTCATTTTGCTTTCTACCAACTTTTGGGTCCATGCGCCTAAAATTCTGAAACAGAAGTGCCATATATACATTGGGAATGTTTGGTTTCAATCCAGATTAATAATATCTTTCCTTCCTAGTTTATCAGTTTCAAATGAAAGTCCATGTTATTTGACCTCGTGCACCCTATTATGTAGGGCCATTGAAGTTAGGAATTTGTTTCTTGTGAACTATGTTACATTGAGTGCAAGGAATTGTGTCCTAAAGCATCATGATGTGGTCCTTGCATAATATTGTGAGTTATCTATAACTTCCGGGAACTCGCGAATCATGTGTCACTTAATAGATTATGAGTATACCAGTAATTTCAATTTCCTCACTTAAAGATATTCATGGTTCTGTAATTAACAATTGAGACCAAACTTTGAGGATAGCATAAAAGAGGTTGAGTTGTACATGGATCATGGAAAATGCTCAATTGGTGCAATAAATTGGGATAATGCAAACACTTCTTTTCATCATTCCTAAAGCATTATCCCTACTGATGTTGCTGCTACCTATTTATTTCTCCTGCTTTTCTTTTCCATTTCGTTATCTAGTTCTCTTTCTCTTGCTGAACCCTCTCTGTCGATTTGTTTTCTTCTCTGTTTCTTCATCCAGTTTTTTCCTCTTTTGGACCTTCTCTCTTTTTGTACCTCTGAGCAAGATGCAGTAGATAAGCTGTTACAGGAAAAGGTGCTGACATGTTAATGTCTGTCCGGAGTGGGCATGCATGGATATGTTTTCTAATGGCTTTTAATGTATAAAAGTCAAAAATCTTGCTGCAGTAGTGGAAACCTCACAGAAAGTGGATGATTTACTTTGTGAATCATGAAAATGCTTGTACTTAAGCTTCTTTCCAGGTCTCAATTAAGATAAGATATTTTCACTTTTCAATGTTAAACAAGTTTGTCAGTCTGGAGGTTAGTAGCTCTAGTTATATTCAAATCTCAGTATTTTCTATGGTGCAGGAAATATACTTGGGACAATATTGAGAATTTTAGGGGATTTCACTTGGATATGTTAATGAGGCTTGAAGTGAATACATGCAATAGTTCATCTAATTAAGAATGTTAGCAGGTCATACGTGTCTATTTCGTTTATGCCTTCTACAATTGTTGTAATTTCTCAAAATTGTGTACCCATACTTGGAAGTGAATTGGAGTTACAGATTCATAAAATATATAAAGGTGAAGCTGAAAATAAAAGAAAAAGTTTAGACATTTATGTTTTTTGTCATCGATTCCTGATAACATTCTTGCCTCCCCTGTCCTGTTTGCCTTATGTATACTTTTATGCTTTAGTTGAACGGTGAATATATCAGAGAAGTTGATCATGTTGTTTCACATTGATCCTGATCTAGAATGTACCTCAATGCATCGTAATCTCACTTCGGTGAATGTGATCCTGAGTCTAGAATGTACCTCAATGCATAGTAATTTTTAAAAATTATGTTGGGTTTAAACTTTAAAATATGAAATGTATTTTTTTGGTTGTATCTGCAGTCTTAATGTGGTAAGTATAGCGAAAGGTTTTGCATATAATGCCAGTTCCCAGTTATCAGGATAAAGTTGAATATGTCCATTTGGGTGAGAACTTAAAAGGATATTATAGAACGGGTCCATCTCTTAACTTAGCCTAGATTGGGAATAGAGACTGTTTATGCTTTGGAATGTTGATATTAGATAGTACAGAATTCATTTTGATGCATCAATTAGTGTGCAATTAATATGGAAGCATCAAGTAAATGATAAAGTTATGATGTTAGTACAGGAACTGATTCATTGACTCGTTAAATAGTGTGCAAACTAATGTGGAAGCATCTAGTAAACCATAACTTATGATAAGGTACAGAATCTGGATGGCTGGATATCTTATTCTCTGAATTTCTCCAATCACCCCTATCCTTATACCCTCATTCTTGCTTACCTCATTTCTGCAAGTTTCTCATAATGACAATAGGTGTTGATTGCAAAATATCCTAGCTTTCATCCTTTACTTATCTGATGAAACAAACATGTCTGTTGACTGGGCAGAGAGGTTATATGAATGCTCTAGTAAGATTTAAATGCTTAAAGTCTTTGTTTATGTCTGAGACTGCCAAATGCGTTGAGCCATATGGACTTTCTATTTTAGTTGAATGCTTTTGTGCTTGTAACTGTTGGGAAATTTGTTGGATTACTTTTCACTTCCAAAGATTGCTTAATTGTTAGTTGATTTTGTAATATATTACTATGTTTGGTTGTGATATATGGGAGTTAATTTATTATTCTATTCAACATTTGCAGGCTGAGAGTGCTATTACTGCTCTTAACTGTAGTGGCGTAATTTTGGGATCATTGCCAATAAGGTGGAGGCAGATCTTCTTTTTCAACTCACTCCTTACCCTCCAATTTCTTTCTTTCTATCTTCCCTTTCCTTAAAAATCTTTTCTTTTAAATTTCTAAAATAGTTTCATACTTTGTGTTTGCAGGGTGAGCCCATCAAAGACCCCTGTTCGGCCCCGCATTCTCCGTCAGCCTTTGCACTGAGTGAGCCGTAATACTTCATGGATTGACAGCTGCCAATAGATATCTATATATATACATATATAGAAACTGATATATATTAAAGGTACCAGTGGCGTTTAAACCATCTTTACTTTGTCCTTCCATCTGAGCCTGGAATCTTCGATACCTGTAGGGGTTTGGTTGTTTATGGTTTTATTGTTAGCTTATAGAGAATCGAATGGGATCTCGAGGAATATGAATGGCTGTTTTATGTTGGATATCAGGGTCAACCTCTAAACTCTGTTTATTAACTGGATATCATGAAAATTCAGGTTGGACTGACTTCGCAGATTCTTACTTGTTTGGATACACACATTTTTGCTGCTCTTCGGCTTTGGGCTGCTGAGATAGACCATCTTTGTAATCTTTAACATATTTACCCTTTGATATTGATGCCTTCCTTTTTTCTTTTCCTACACATGTGACGTTGAGATTTTAAATTGGTTCCTTTTGCGTCTGTTTTGATGAAAACTGACATGTCTTTTAGCTCTTACATGATTAAACCCATTGAATCTCAATGGCTTTATTTTTTCAATCAAAGCTGGTCTTTTTCTTTTATTTTTCTTTTTCTAGTTCTTCCAAATTTCTCCTTTAAAGAGTCGAGGTATGATTTTCGAGTTTTGATTTCGATCGCTTTAATGCATAGAAAAATTGGTGATGAAAATCTAAATTCATTTAATTTCTGTCTTGATAAAAATCTCTCATCACATTCTGGTTTTTGTCCTTTCTGTTGACTTCTGAACTAACTAAAACTAGTTTTGAGGTAACCAATCAAGGGGGGACGATTTTCAAAACAGTTCAGTATACAGAAGTTCCTTTTCCTCTTTTTCTTGATTCTTTCCACATTTGCCGTAACAGAGCAGGAACTGATTGACGGGAAGAATTCATATTTTGTATTCTTTCTATGATCTTTTTGTTTTTTCAGTATTACTCGTCCCTTAAGGTTCTGCTATATTCTTCGAGATTTGATGGATCCCTCCCTCCCCACGTAATCAAATCTATTTTAATGACAACTATAGAAATCCAAACTTTATATTTTCTCTGAGCCACATGATCGGTAAAATAAAATTAAAAAAAAAAGAGAGAGAAAAGGTTTGTTCTTGTATGGAATGACCTCTAACAGTCAGGAACATGATGGTAAGACCAATTTCTAATTTTGAACAGTCTCCATATCATATCAATGATTAACATTGTGGGTAACAAGTAATGAAGCTAGTGAATTTTGTCTTCCATTCACTGTTCCTGGTGGGCGCCGGCAATTGCTATGTTCGTCGTTATAACTGGTGCTCTCCCTGCTCATAATTCATCAATGAACAATGTAAGTCGCTTTTAGATGGTAAACAGGATCATCAGCTGAATTTTTGACCTGATAACATACCAAAACCATAGCAATATTGCTGAGAAAATGGTTCATAGTTTGAGTAAAGTCCAGCTGGGAATGAGAATGGAATGGCGTAATACATCATAAAAGGCTGCCTCCCATTTGCATAATCATATTTCTGCGACAACCAATATCCTATTATTATATTAGCTGCTATATAACTGATTTATGGTACCATAGAAATACATACTGTAGTGAAATGTGAAAACTAACCGTTGCATACAAGTCTTGTGGAGAAGCAGGATATCTGCTTGTTGAAAGACGACAAACTTAAGAAGGGTATTTATTTATTTATCTGAAGACAATTATAATTATAGATAGTTTACCCATAAACAACACCAGGAAATGAATTCTGCAGCATGGGCCGAGGGAAGAAAGGCCAACTTGCTAACTGATTCTTCCCAGCTGCTGCAAGGTTACAGTTGGTTCTCCTCCCATCAATTACTGGGTGTGGATTTTGACAAGCTTTTGTTGCTGAATCTGAATTCTTAAATATTACCTGCAAAATATACATAAATATAGATATGCGTGTAATATAAAGAATAGCAGGGGAGGTAGTTGAGTTGAATAATTACAAAGCCATATCCTTTTGATCTTCGTGTAATTCTGTCAACTATCACAACAGCCTCCAGAATTTCACCAAACTGCTGAAAGTAGAGCTCCAGAGCATCTCTCCGCGTTTCCCAAGCCAACCCACCAACAAAGATCTTAGTGCAATTGGTTTTAAACACTAATTGGCCTCTCATGGTCTGTGATTGTACTGATTCTCAAACACCAATAACCTGTAAAGACGAAGAGACAAGAGACAACCAAGTAGTCTGCCTAAGTCGATACAAAGAAGTAGGAGAACTAGCCGTTTAGTCCCAACAACTACCACTTAATCAGAATAACTTCACCGTCACCTAGGATTCCTCACGCAAAGATGCTGTCAACAATGACATTTATAGTAACATTCCGCTTTACAATGTATAGGGAAAATTAAGACAACTGATTTACTATGCCAAATTGAAGACAACCCGGAGGCTTTATGATTTATGTTTTTTTAATATATTCCCTTGCAACCAACCAGTCGGTTGAAATTTGATGTATGTTATTATTGTTTAATTAATAAAAGATATTTTTATCTTTATATATTAAGATAATTACATTTGACGTTTTAATTCAAAAGCTAAAATCTCTGAAATAATTATTTTGTAATTGAAATTACGATGAGATTATAATTATAATATTCAATTTATATTTATGTATTATTTCTAAATATTCTTAATTATAGTTTCATCAAGACATGATATTGATGAAATAGTAAGACTCGCACATATTATATTTCTTTCTTATGAAGAAAGTAACTGATATCATACATTAAAGTATAGAGATACTTAAACTAACGTATGAGTGCTTACTAGAATTCATTGAACTAACCTTATTATGAAGATTCCAAATAAAATATTACTTATGTGTCTGTAAATTTCCTCATAATGATGGTTGTATGATTGATTCTTAGACTTGAGATTACTATTGTATCTCATGTGAAAATTATTGTGTTTTGATGTTACTTATAAACTGTCTTATGATAATTCAGTCGATAATACTTAGATATATTATGAACCTTACAGAGATATTTGCGTAAGTTAATAAATGATTTGCCTTTCTAAATTAATTAAAGAAATGTTATATTGATCTTGATTAGTAGTGATTTATGAAATTCTCTTACTAGAATGAATTGACATTTAAAAATGTGTTTTCAAATATCAATTATAAATCAATTACTAATTAACAAGAACGAAAATAATTGGATACAAAAGAGTAGACACTATATTTGTATAATTGGAACATTGAATACTCAAAGGATTAAATTATATATCATACCCGTGTATGAATAGGTTAAGTTAAATCACTTTGACATTCATGATATTTGGGTGGTCATGATATATTGCTAGATATCAATCTTGATCTATGATTATAAATTGTTTAATTGGAGAATTAAAGATAAATTAAAAGGAGTTTTAATTTATCTGATTCTAATTATGAATTAGAATTAAAATTTATAATTATTATCAATATATTAGAAACCTAATAGATCACACATATGGAGCGGTTCAAAAGAGAAAAATCAATTTCAAATAAGTTGGACTTAATTATAAATTTTGAGAAACTTTAGAAATCAAATATAAAATATTTGATTTTATTAAAATTAAATGAATTATAATTAGAGTTAGACTTTAATTATAATTAATGTATCTAATTTTAATAGAAAATTAATTTAATTAGAAAATATGAGAAATTTTAGGAATCAATATGGGATATATGATTTTATTAAAATTAAATTAATTATAATTGAGATATTTAATTTTAATAAAAATTATAAATTCATGATGCTTTTCCTATAAATAGGGAATTAGCACAAGGGAGCTATAACTCCTACTTTTTCTTCTCAAGAATTGAGAGACTACTATGTGAATATTATTAGAGGTCAGATACATAAATAGTTTGTGGTTGACATCGAAAGAATTTTAACAGAAAAATCGTACTTGAGAATTTTATTTTTCTCCTACTTCTGTGATTCCATCATGGTGGCTTTCCGTAATTAGTATCAAAGTCTTCTTTAATTATTTATCTTGAATTAAAAGATTGTTATTGATTTGATAAAAATTAAGTCTTTATGTGTTAATTAAACTCGAAACTGTTATGAAATTTTTTAAAGCTGCTCTCTTGTCTGCTTCTTCATTACAATTGTGTGGCTCTGGAAAGAACTAGTTCATTGACGGAAAACAGAACGCAGGTCCCCCTCAATGATACTATCATGGTTGTTTTGTTCTGAAGGATTTGGCATACGTGTCTGCTTCATATTGGTTTTACACACTACTTGGCCTCCCATGGTCTGTGATTGTACCGATTCAAACACCAATAACCTGTAAAGACGAAGAGACTAGAGACAACCAAGTAGTCTGCCTAAATCGATAACGAAAGGTCAGAGAACTAGCCGTTTAGTCCCAACAACTACCGCTTAATTATAATAGCTGCAACACCACCTAGGATTCCTCGCGCAAAGATGCTGTTAACAATGACATATATCAGTAACATTCCGCTGTACTATGTATAGAGTGCATGAAGACAAGTGATATTTACGACGCCAAATTGAAGACAACCGGAAGCTTTTATGATTTATGTTTAGTTCATATCAAACAAGATGGTTTTGAAATGGATGCATAATAACTGGCAGGCATTCTGTAAAAATATATGTTACCGGTCACTTAGTACGATTATTATTGTCTCACTCAAATTATCTTTAATTTTAATTATTCTCTGCCCCTCCTGAATCTCAATCTTGCTCATAAGTTTCTTTTGGTGCCTTCAAAACTAACTCTGAGCCTCTTATTTATCCTTTACTCTGTTTTCACATGATCACCTTCTCCGTCAATATCCAGTTTTTCACTTTGATGCCATCTTTGTATGCCTTTAAAGTTTAAAGTTTTCTGACTTCCATTAATTCGAGTTTTGGTAATCTACTAACTTTTAACTTATTCTTAGGTTTTTCGTTCAACTATAAAGGCTATGGACTTTTTCCTCCATTGCTTGCTTTTCAAGGTCTTATCTTTATCTACTTTAAGAAATAAACTGCTAGAGATTTACTATAGAAAGTGACTGGAAAATATTCCTAGATTTTTTCTTGGACGAATTTTTATGGTGTTTGAACATTTTGATGGTTCTTTGACATGAAATCTCTTCACCCGAGCCTACGGTATTTTTAAGAAGGAAAGGTATAGAAAATTGTCAAAGCAGAGCAAAAACAGATAAACACTGAACCTTTGTTTGTGGATTCCAGTATTAGTCGATAATTATCACCAGCAAAACAAACAACCCAATTCAGAGTTTTTGTGGCTTCGCTCAGCTCCGAGCTCACTTTTATCCAATTTCAACCATCGGGTATCTAACAACGATCCAATCTTGAATTTCTAGGAATTTAAGGATAAATCTGCAGTAAAAGTGAGGAAGGGATGTGGTTATTCTACCCTGCCTCATTATCCAAGGGAAGTTTCATCGATTTGCTCTTCAGCTATGGATAGTTCACAGGGTTTGATTGGTACCATGGCGTTGCATCAACATGAGCAAGAGAAAAAGATTGATTCAACTCTTGCTAGACAAAATAGCTCCTCTGCTGGACTTCTGGCCGACTTGCCTGCTCAAAATGAAACTTCTCTCGTTGAAATTGTTTAATTATGGTTAATTTGAAATTATGACTAAATAAAGTAAATTAAAAAATATAAATAATTTAAGTGAGTAAAATCCACAATACTACATAAGTTTTTAATATGGGTTCTACTAAAAAAATAAAAAATAATATTATATCAGTGATAATGTGATATTTAATAAACAAAATTTTAGCTTATTCAAGATTATGTTAGTTTAATATTAAATTTAAATAATTTTAAAACATTAACAGGCTGTTTGGTTGAAGGAAATGACTATTCCATTCCTCGTTTATTCTTATTAAAAATTTATTACTCTGTTTGGTTTTTAAAAAATACAAAATAGATAATTCTAAGGTTTAATTATTCTTAAATTTGCAGAATACTTAAAGCAATCCTTCCTCTATCTTTATCTATTCCAAGCATGTCAGGAATAGATGTCATGAATTAAAGACAAAAATATCCTCTCTACCGCTAAAGAGGCTCATCCATCTCCCAACTTTCAAGCGATTCTTCGATCATCATCCCTCTTCTATGGGTAAGTTAAAATGTTCTTTTCCAACAAGTTTTGACCCTCTCTTCAATCGTCACCGTTTTTGTTCAACTTGTTTGCAGTTTGATATCTGTTGTTTTCTTGTTTGGTGCATGAGGTAGATTGATTTCTTTTAATTTCGTGGTTCTTCTAGTTTCACCATTTTTTTTACTGTGTGTGTTCTTGAATCTCACCGACAGTTTGATGCTTCTTCGTCTTCTTCTTCTTTTTTCCTAGGTTTTGCTCTTCACTCCGAACTTGAAATTTTTTTCTTTTTTGCAGTTTAAGATTTGTTGTTTCCTTGCTCTTTCAGTATGTACAATTATGAACTGTGAAACTGATCTCTGGGTCTGAGTTTGGTATTGATAAAACATTAATAAAAACATCTTCACACCATAATAAACTTGTGACACTTTGTGCCTAAGAATATGAAGATCTCTGCCATTGCAGAACTCTATCAACAAGCAAGAGAACTTATCTGTCTCAAAATGTGAATAAAGTGTTGGAAAAAATGAATGATCCAACAAACTCATAATCTCTCTCTCAATTTGAGCTCTCAACAACTTCTTTCTTCCTGCCAACATGCCTTTATCCATAATCTTCGTAGCACACAAACAACCCATCCCTCTTAACTTTGTGAAGAATACACTGCCTATATCCCCACATCCAAGTTTCTTCAATAGCCTAAAATGACCCAAAACTAACCCAAAGTTTCCATCTTTAGCCTTAACACACTGTATTGCATCCATATAATATCATTTCTCTTGTGGGTTTTGACGGGCAAAAGCTTCTAAATTTGGATTCATTTGGGTCGCAACTCAAACTACTCTTCTCATTGTCTTTAGCTTCACAATAGTGGAATATGGTGGTGGTGGTGGTGCTGGGGTGTGAACGAGGCGGCCAAAGGGGAGGGTTAGAACAATAATGGAATAAGGAAATTAATAATAATAATAATAATAAGAATAATAATAATAATAATAATAATAATGTAGTTAGTGAGGACTATAATAAATATTTTAGTCTTTTTGTTAGTTATTCATTCGTCATTCCAAATTTATGTTTTCAAACCAAACATTGGTATATAAATTCTTTAGCAATAAACCAAACTAAATAATACCCATTTCATTTCATTCCTTATCTATTCTATTCCTAAGAATAACCATTTAATCCCTTCTCTATTCCAGCAGGTGAATCAAACACCCTGTAAAATTCTTTTCAAACAATTCAAAATGTTAAAATCTAATATTGGTCAATGAGCATTTTAAAACTTAACATTTTCATCAAAGTATAAGTTGGACATTAACGATTCAGAACATTCAATTTGAACCATAATATTTTTAAAACATTCAAAATGAATCTTAAGTAGATAAAAAATTAAACAAAATTAAGTTTTTGTCACATATTTATTCTTCTTTAATCACCAAATAGACTCTATTTCAACGTGTATGCCATGTGAAATTTAAGTGTTTAATCTAAAATATAAATTAATTTTTAATTAAAATTTTATAATAACCCTTTAAAATAAAAAATCTCTAACCTTAAAAATAAGAAAGCCTACTCCCATATGTTTATGTTGATCCATGTCACAATTTATTTACCAATCATTTTACTTGTGGTTCTTTGGTGAGCTCTGTCAAGAAACCGATTCTTCACTAAGATACCTACTTTGATTGGATCATTCACAAACTTCTAAAAGTTGCACCTTGAATGCATCTGTTCCTTGGAACAAATCACTTGTTTTCATCACTTTGTTCCTATCCTGTTCCATGGCCATTCATCCATCCATTTTCTATGATTTGAACCTCTTTTTCCTTTCGATTTTCTGTCTTGATTTTTTCACTGCCAACTTCAGTTCGATTCCCTTGTATAATCATAATTTTGACTTTAATTTCATCTTTTCCTTCTATTCTTACAACTTTTTCCTCCTCTTCCTAAATTTATGGATGCTTCTTTAAATGAATCTTTCTTTCAATTTCTTTGTTCTTAAAGGCTAATTACTCTTAAAGTATTTGCTTCCTTCTTATCTATCGACTTTCCATATTTATTCAAGTTTTCACATTCAACCTCCCTTTCAACATTCTTTAATGGCATCAAGAGCCATTTCTCTACATTTCATTTTCCATGTTGCTTCTTACTCTCTTCATCTTCCTTTATTACTTGCTCGCACATAATGGGGACTTGGATTCACTGTGATTTCTTCCCCACTTCCAATGCAAAATAACTTTTTTAGTGCTCATTCTATGTCTCTCGAATGATATTCTTTCCAAGTATTAACTCTTCTTCAATGTTTGCATGCTTTTCATTTTCATTTGCAAATAATCCAGCTTGAGAAACTTCTTATTCCTCCTTTAAGAACTCTTGTAGCTCCGTATGTAAAGGTGTTCTTGGAACAAGTTCTGGTAAATAAATAAGTGACTGGCTCTGATGCTTAATTTAGGGATTTTTGATTTAGGTTACTAAATTAAATTATCATCAACTTATTATTAATTAGGATAAATTAAGTTAACATTAACTTATCATTAATTAGGATTAATTATAACTAATTTAAGTTAACTATATAACTAATTTAAGTTGACTACGTTTTATTACAAATTTAAATTAAACAAGAATTTATATTTTAAATTAGAATCTTGAATCCCACATTATCATGTGGCATACATGTGATAGCAGGAGCCATTTATTGATGACATGACACTGAATGGAAAGAAATTTAACTCCATTTAATTTTTTGGTCCATTTAGGGTTCATTTTGAATATTTTAAAAACTTTAAGGTTTAAATTGAATGCTCTAAATTGTTCAAGTCTAACTTGTATTTTGATAAAATGTTAAGGTCTAAAATGTATTTTTTGGCCAACTTATATTTTAATACAAACATTAAGGTTAAAAATGCATTTTTATCTAATTATTGTTTCTCCAATTGTAGGGTTCAGTGATTATCAAGTGAGGACATGAATTTTGCATTCTTTTATAATTCAGTCCTCTTAATGAAAAACATAAATAGAATCACCTCTCTCTAAGCTTCTTTTGCTAATGTGATTTAGTCTTATGAAGAACTATTTGAACTTGTCTTTAATGACTTCTTTAATAGCCTGAGGTCCTATTCTGCTTGTTCCTTCTCTCTACATATCATTCAATATATTGTCTCTGGAACTGTATTTTTACTCCTTTTAAAAAGAGACAAATATGGATAAGGCCCTATTCGAACTAAATGATAATAAGGCACATGGTTTAGATGACCTTAATGCATTTTTTTCTCAAAATTCTTGGAGGTACACCAAGGATATTATAACATAAGTTGTCTTTGAATTTTTCAAAGAAGATAAAAATCCTTGAAGAAATCAATAAGACTTTTATTAGTGTTGTCCTTTAACACAGTTCATTGAAAGAATTTAGGCCAATGTCTTACTGTAACATTATCTACAAGATCCTTTCCAAATTATTAGCCTCAAGACTTAAAGTTATTTGAACTTTATCATACATCCATCTCAATATGCTTTTATGAGAGGAAGAAAAATTGGGGATGCTATTTTACTTGCTTAAGAACTATTTAAGAATTACAATAAGAATAATTCTTTTGAGATATATGTTATTAAAGTGAATTTTCATTAGGCTTTTGACTCTATCAATTGGCAATTTATCATTCGTATATTGGAAACATTTGGATTTCCTAGTCAGTTCATTAATTGGATTGATTAATATATATAAGCACTATATCCTTTTGCATCTTAGTTGATGGAGAACCTATAAAAATAATTCCAAGTGCCAAGGTTCTGAGGCAAGGGGATTCAATATCCCCTTCCCTTTTCATTGTTTTTATTGTAAGTTCTCAATATACTGAGTGGGGAAAGTACAAAAATAGAAAAGAGCTATAAGTATATGTTGTTAATAATTTATAGCTTATCATTTACAGATGATTTACTTCTCCTATCTAGTGCTGACCTCAATTCCATTATAGCTTTAATGACTTATCTGAGAACATTCAAGGATTTTTCAAGTCTTATTATAAATAAGGACAAAAAAATATGTCATTTTTTCTTCTAGTGTAGCTCCTTTTGCTGCCTGGATTTCCCATTTGACTTGTCTCTAGATCAGGGAACTAACTTTTACATATTTGGGAATCCTATTCTCCTACAAAAAGCTAACATTTAAAGAATTCATTTCACTAATTGAAAATATTTAAAAGAGAGTTAATTCCTGGAACGATAAAAGCTTATTTTATGATAAAAGAACCCAACTCATCAACTCTATTTTGAATTCTATATACATTTACTGGACCTCACATATATATCTTCCAATAAGCCTAATTAAAAGGATAAAGGAGATTCTTAATTCCTTTCTATGATTTGGTAAAACCACTAGGAAGTCAGCACCAAGGTTAAATGGAGTGAAATGTATGCTTTAAAAGATGAAGGGCCCTTGAGAATTTGTTTAATAAAAATCACAAATAAAATCCTTGTGATCAAAAGAATATAGAGATTGCTAAAAGACAAGGAAGCCTTGTGAGTAAAGTGGGTTCATATGTAGTTTTAAGATAATATAGAGACTATTAAAAGATAAGGAAGCCTTATGAGTAAAGTGAGTTCATATGCAGTTTTAAGAGAATATGGAGATTGCTAAAAGACAAAGAAGTCTTGTGAGTAAAGTGGGTTCATATGCAGTTTTTAAGGGCAAAAAAACTTCAAAAATGTTAAGCTAAGATCAAACACATCTTAAAAATTTTTGAATATACTAAGATTGAGAAAACAAGTGAGGCTTTAGTTTAAAAGCAAACTTGGAGATAGAGCTACCACAAATTTTTGGTTTAATAATTGGTGTAATTTAGGATGGTTGTATATTAGCAATAGTTTCTTATATTAAAGAATATCATACATCAGCAAGCTACTGTTAAGGAAATGCTTTGTGACAAGGCTGATCATCTGAGTGCTTATACTCTATTAGCCCTTCTGAATCTTGCCTTAAGATGCTCACTAGGCTCAACTAAAAAAGACAACACCATTTGGTTTAATCATTGTTCAAGTTTTTTAAGATTGAGATTACTAAAAGACAAGGAAGCCTTGTGAGTAAAGTAGGTTCATGTGTAATTTTTAAAGGGCAAAAACTTCTAAGTATGAAGATAAGATCAAAGACATCTTGAAAAATAGTGAATATATTAAGATTTAGAGAGTTCAAATGCAAACTTGGAGATGGAGCTATCTCCAGTTGGTTTAATAATTACAATAACTTAGGACTGTCGAATGTTAGCAATAGTTTCTTATATTTAAAGAACACCATACATCAACAAGCTACAGTTAAGGAAGAACTTTGTGACAAGGCCCATCATCTGAATACTCTATTAACCCCAAGATTCTCACTAGATGACTAGAAAGGACAACACCATCTGATTGAATCATTCTTAAGGTTTATTCTCTAATAAGTCTTGTAAAATATTTCTTAAACTAAACTTGCCTAAAGCCTAAGTTGCTTTCGTATAATATGGTTTGGTTTAAATAAGCCTCTCTTAAAGCCTCTTCTATCTTATAGTTGACTATCAAAAAGAAGTTGTCCACTCTTAATAAAATACACAACTCCAACTTCATCATCAATTACTGTTCTAAGTTGCCTTCGCATAATGTGATGTGGTTTAAATAAGCCTCTCCTAAAGCCTCTTTTATCATGTGGTAGACTATTAAAGAGAAATTGTTTACTTTTGATAGAATACAAAACTCTAACTTCATCATCAATTGTTGTCCATTATATAGTTAGCATCCTAAATCAATTATCTAATTGTGTTCCAATATAGTTACCAATCAAGTTCCTTAGATCTAATATGTAATACCTATAACTTGAATTGTCAGAGTAGGGATTTATCTAATCTCATCACTCTATTAAGTAATAGCTGAGGAAGAAGAAAAGAACACCTTTTGATAACTAAAATAGCTTTTAGGTGCTTAGTTTATAGACTATAGAGTGAAAAATTTTTGGGATCTTTAAAAGCACTAATTATCAAGGAAGGTTGGACCAAGGAGATTATCTCCATCCATCAGTTACAACTTCAGTGTAGGAGTAGATTCTTAAGAAATTATGATTTATGATTTCAATTCCTAAGATGACTAGCTACTGCTAGCAAAAGCTTACTCAAGCTAAGGAATTGCATGTTAATTTATGCTATTTCAGCAAATCAGTTGGTTATAATTTCGTATATGACATTATTATAAATATATGATATTGATATAATGATAATACTTGCACACCTTAGGTTTCTTTCTTATGAAGAAAGTAATTGATCTTATAAATTATAAGTATAGAGATAAATAAATGTGTGAGTGTTTGTCAAAGAATAAGTTTACAAATGTGTGAGTGTTTGTTAAAGAATAAGTTTACAAAAGTAGCTTAATTATGAGGATATCAAATAGAATATTACTTATATGTATATAGATTTTCTTATTATGATGGTTATATAATTGATCCTTATAATTAGAATACCAAAGTATCTTATATGAGAATTACTATGTTTTTATGTTGCTTATGACCTATTCTATTTTTGTGCAACTTAGTCGATAGAACTTGGACATAATATGAACTATATAAAGATAGTTGAGTTAGTGAATAAATTATTCATCACTCTAAACTTACTAGGGAGAATGTTCAACTATTATTGATTAACAGTGATTTACTGAATTCTCTAGTTAGAGTGAATTAAGATTTGAAAGGTATTTTCAAAATTTAATTATAAAGCAATTACTAATTAACAAGAATGAACAAGATTGAATTTAAAAGAATAGACACTAATTTCATGTTCTATGTCCAATTGGAATATCGAATGATGAAAGGATTAAATTATAAATCATAACTATACATAAATAGGTTAAGTTAAATTTCTTTGACATTTCTAATATTTTGGTGATCATAACATATTATTAGATGTTAATCTTGATTTATGATTATAAATTGCTTAATTTGTAAATTAAAGATAAATTAAAAGAAATTTTAATTTATAATCATTATCAATATATTAGGAAGTTAATAGATCACTCATAAATAGTAGTTAAAAAGAGAAAAATTAATTTAAATTAAGTTTAATAAAATCAAATATTTTATATTTGAATCTAAAAGTTTCTTAATCAAATATACAATATTTAATTTTATTAAAATTATAACTTTAATTAGAGTCAGACTTAATTGTAATTGGAAAGTTTAATTTTTTAAGAAACAAACTCTACTATCTTTTTCTATAAATAAGAAAAAGAAATAAGGCTAACTTTTTTCTCAAATAGTTGAGTTCTTTTTATTTACTCCATAGATATTGTTAGAAATTAGACACATGAACTTCTAATTGATAATTCAAAAAATTTTCTTTTTAAGAATTCAAATTAAGTAAATTGATTAATATTTTCTTTTCAAGATACTAAATTAATGTGATCTGATCCAAAAACTATAAAATTTATTTTTCTACTGTACCCATGTTTCATTTATGATTAGTTTCTTAATACTGTAGTAATTAGTATTGTTACTTTCAAATGTTAGCATAGCAAGATGGAGGATATTTCTTGTAAAACTTTTAAGTTTTGCTAAACTTAAGTTTGGATTTTATATATCTCCCTATTTGTCCCCTTTTCAATAAAACTCTTTATTTTCTAAAAAGAAAACTTCCATTAAGAAATTGTGCGACCTTTGATTATAGCGAAGATGGTAATTCCGTTCTTACCTCTCTCTTGAGCGTGTAAAATGGCCAATTTGAGAGAACCACATATATGTTCTTTCCTTGCTTTACAATTTTTTAATAATGTTTACAAGTGTTTTGTCTGCTATACGCCCATCACCCACCAAGAGTTTTTGTCTTCATAGATGTTCCACTCTCTTCATAAGGGTCCCTTAAGAAGCCATTAGAGTTTCCAAAGTCAAAATATATGTATGATGTGTGTGTATATATATATATATATGATACGGCAGACACATAGCAATTGGCCGAATCAAATTTCTATTTGGTTTTATACTTATGCTGATTTTTTATATGAGAAGTAAGTTTAGTAGAACATGACATTCCTAGTGTAAGCTAATAATCCGGAAAGGTATATATAATCGCCAGTGTTTCAGGTTACATTTTATTTAGCTGTTGAAACTGGAACAACTACTGGCAACTCCAATTTAGTTTACTTTAGGAGAAGCTAGACCAAGAGTGGAATATATGGTTGGGGCAGGTGGCTTTCCACGTCAAATCTTTAGTAGATTTAAGCTGCAATCCAAATAGTGGGAAAAAAGAAAAGAAAAGCAAACTAATGCACTTAAATATATATAACAAGTCAACCACTATTACTAAAACTACATTTAATAAAGCGTTCCATAATCATAACTAATTACACAAAATCTTTGTCTCTTGATTCCATTCCCTTCGGTTTTTCAGTTTGATAATGACGCATTGTTTTATGGTGGACCAATGTTCCAACAACACTAACTCCAACACTTATACAAGATTTGTTTAGTAATAGAACTAGTGAACTACCTTTACTAATCAACATTGCCGTATTCTCATGTGGAAGAAGGGATTAAACAAGAAACCAGGGACGGAATCAGAAGATAAATTCTGTAGGTTGATCATCTCTTACGTCATTTGGCACTAGAGGGCTGCGAAAAATTCCAGTTAACTTTCACACGCCTGAATTAAAACATGGAAGATTAAAATTAGTCATCTTAATCATAATACCCTACACACACTTTCATGTTGTTGGGGGGGAATCATTTCCGGCAGATCGTATCGTTGATATCATCAGAACCAACAGCTATCCCTAAACTAAGCTCAAATCATGCGATTCGTTTATTAATTAATATCTTACAGTGAATTACTACTATTTGTATCGATATAATTAGATGGAACTTTTTTCTGTTGGAATCATAGGCCAACAGAAACTTGATTGACTATGCTTACATATGTAGCAGATGACTCTTCTCTAACCTAAACCATCATGTGTCAACTTAATCTTAGGCTCTTCTACAGGAAACGAGGATCCTATAATTAAATTTCAATATCTTGGTTCCCAAAGACCAAAACGGGCGGCCTAACCAAGGTTTCAGGCTTCTTTTTCGCACACTAGCTTCCTCCTAATTTTTGATAAGAGAAAAGTTTGCATGAAAACTACTTTTGGTCTTAACGTCTCGCATATTGTTTTACAAAGCCAATGGTTGATTTATCAATTCATATAATTAACGGACCACTAGAATAAGATTTCATTGCTGCTTGCAATTAGAGAGACTAAACTCATTCAGTACCTTACATAATAATTTATTATTTAGACCTAACTAAATCCACTAGAGCTAAAAAAGAAGACCTAATTCGTCCATATTCTAGCAAAGCAATTGTTACTTTTGACGTCACCACACTGCAAGCGTGATGTAACGAAGCATCAAATAAAGAGGGCAGATAATAGACAAGGGCAATGAGAGCGTAAAGAAGCCATCATCCAAGATATTTCTTAGACGACTATCAAGCTTGTTAGGTTTGTTTTTATTATCAACCATGCTCTGACGATATGAAAATCTGGACAGTCCAATGCACCCATGTTTACTTCACTTTCATTCATGATATATATCTACTCCTATTTCGTGCCACTTGTGCACGACCCTTAATTTACTTAGTATACTTTACTCAATTTTATCTATGAAAGAATGGAAACAGTAAGAGAGACCTAAAGGAAGTTGGGATAAAAAGAAAGGCTAACGCGCTAACCTTCCACCATCCTACTTATCTTTGCATGCGAGTTGACAATTTCATCTCTTCTTTCCTTTCTTTTTAAAAAAATATGTTGTCTCAGTGCTGTTTGAATCTTCATGCATCTCCCGCGTCGGCTTCTAAATTGAAAATAGGCACCCAAAGAAAGATTGGTCTGTAGTTTCTACCATCCCACTAAATTCCTCGACTAAAAAAAACAAAAAATCATATTATAACTCCACCCTATAAAGTACATCTAGCTGTGACCTGAATTCACACAGTTACCAACTAAAAAGACACCTAGTGTTCATACAGAAATGGGCAATTGTTTAGCTTTCTGCATACCCAAAATCGGTTCATGTGTTAGGGTTGTTTCTTCTCATCAGAAAGCTCTGAAGATTGTGAAAGCAGATGGCAAGATCCTAGAATTCAGCAGACCGATCAAGGTCAAGGATATACTGGTAGAATTTTCCGGGTTGGGCATTGGTTTGTCCAAGTATGGTTCAGAGTACTTGCCACCAGATTCTGAGCTAAAGTTGGGGAAGGTGTACTATCTTCTTCCTTGCGTTAAACCAGTGTCTGCTCCAGTTATTTCATATGTGGCAGAAAGAGATCGTCAAACCACTAGTGTTGGTGGCGTCAGGAGGATCAAAGTTCTGATAACAAAGCAACAACTAGAGATGTTAATGAGAAAGCAGACATCTTTAGATGAGGTTCTGGCGTTTGCACCCGAGAGAAGATGTTCGAGCATTCTTCATTGCTCAACTAGCTGGAAGCCGAAGCTCGAATCCATTCCTGAAGCAGGCGAGTAGTTTTGAACGTTGTAGGTATGTTTTAATTTGTAGATGTTCTGGGATACTTGCCCAAATCACATAGTGTACAAATTCAGATAACAGAACCAAGACTCACGTTAATATATCACTTTCGAGGGGAGGAAAAAAAGAAGAAGAAAGAGCTGAAATTGGGATGTAAAATCCATGTTAACAGTATTAAAAATTTTGAATGTTTTATTTATCAGTTTGGCTTATCTTGATACCAATTGTTATTAAAAATTATAATTTATTAATTAACTGACCAATTTTTATAAACTAACATGATTTTATGAACTAAAATAAACTAGTTAATTTTTATTTATTAGTATACTTTTTCAATTAATTTCAATATCATATTTTCTTTAATTTTATTTAATTTTTATTATATACTAGTTTTATAACAATAAAAGTTAAACTTTTTAATCTTTAAACTTTTTATCTTGTTAGTTTAGTTTTAGTCCCATTTTTAAAGCATTAACATTACCACCTCAAAATCAAATTTCAATCTTTTTAAAATAGGAGGAATTAGATGTTTATTATCTACTTACTTAGCCAGAGAGTTTTTATTTTATTTTATATAAGACGAGCAATACTTTGAGACTATGATCAACTCTCACACGTATTCAAGTTTAAGAGACTTATCTACAAATATAAAAAGTATTAAATGATGAGAATGTAGTAAGGAGAGGAAGTATATATTAAGAGAGAATTAAGGAATGAGTTATCAAAAGAAACTTAAGATGAGTTATTTGACTCCGAAAGTGGGAATACTAAGAGAGATCTAGGATATAAACTAATTAACTTCATAAGAGAGGTCTAAATAAAAAGTATATATTTTAGTTTCCTCCCCCAATTTCATCAATAGACCACATTTATAGAATTATATAAGCTTGAAATTTTATTTCGTGAGTATTTAATACTTATTTATTTAGAAGAGATAAAAAACATTTAATTAATAATTGTATTGCATTTCAGTTAACTTCTGACAACCTATAGCTAGTTGTTGTATTAATTATTTTCTTGTCAACTCCACCCTGACTCATGATGTGTCATCTCTTATTGTCAAATGGCTTATCACTTATAAATATTGATCTTTTCTTAGAACTATTTAGCTTCATGTACTAAATAAAAAATTCGAGTTAATTTTCTAGTTGATATGGCCTAAATGCTATACTTGGGATCAGTCCAAATAAAATAAAAGAAAACCTATGGAATAAAGAATTAATTTTTATTCCTATCTTTGATGGATGAAAGAACTTGAACTTTTAACAAATTTAGGGGGTAAGTGAACCTAGATTTCAAAAAGAGAAAAATGTCAGGTGCCCTTCTAAATTCGTATGTGTAAACTTTAATGGATTATGAGAATCCCCTTCCCTCCAAGGATGAGTAGTTAGAGGAAGATCTCTTATTAGAGATTGAAATTATAGATATAAAGGCTTGTAAGTTTCTTATTTATAGACCATTATAACTTCAATTGACAATTTGAGAGTTAACTAGTTGATACGATCCTAACCAATAAGATTGATGAAATGTGATATCAATATGATAGGACTTAGGACTGTTCTATATAATACAAGTCAATCCATGAAAACAAACACAAAAACATGTGAAAGAAGAATATAAATCACTACACTTAGGAAAGGAAGGAATTATGAATTATATGACTTTAGGTTTTGATCATCACTAGCAAGATAGATAGAATTGAAGTTTTTAGAGAACCTTAAGTAAAAGCACTCTAAAAGATAGAAGACTAATCTCTATAATGATTTGATAACTTAATAACAATGTAATTATTAATAACTCTCGATTACAAACATCCTATAAGCCTTTTATAAGAATGAAACCTTAAAAACTAGAGTTTTAAAAGGAAATTAACTGTCGGACCCCAGTTTCGGAGCTCGGCTATCGCATTCGGATACCAATATTTTTACCCAAATACTTGCATTTAAACTAACCCCCCCTTTTTTTTGGCCCATCTCCATTCCAGCCCAAATATGTTGAAGGATAGCATTGGTGAGTTCCCCAAAATTTGCATGTACCATGCTTTGGGTCAATTAGCATAATTTCTTAACTTCTTCTTCTGTGCTTGGCCTACCGTCTGTGTTTTATCGTCTGGGTTTGACCTGCTATTGTCTGCCTCCCATTTGCGCCTGCCTTCTATTTGTATCTGCCTCTCGTTGCGTCTGTCTTTCATTTGCGTCTGTCTTATGACGTGTCAACACAGACGATTCCTTGCATTTGTGTTATGACATGTCGTCTATGTTCCTTGCGTCTATGTTTCTTGCGTCTGTGTGTGACAACATCATAGACGATACTTTCTCTCTATATTTTCTTTTGCGTCTGTGCGTGATGTCAGCACAGATGATTCCTTTCGTCTGTGTTTTCCCTTTGCGTCTGTCTGTGACGTCATCACAGACGATACTCTTCTTCTACATTTTCCTTTGTATCTGAACACAATCTTTCCAATTCTAACATGCTATTCTAATACAAACGACATCGACAATTCCAATAGAGAAGAACATGCACATATACATTTCATTCTCCCAGTCTTCAAATAAAAAAATCAGACATGGAAGGAATTCAATCTCACTTTCTCATTTTTTAAACACAGTCAGAGTTTGTTACATGTCAATATACACGTCAAAACTTAGAACAAAAATACAAAAGATGCTCATGTATGACATGCTTCTAAAGTTATAAGAAAACATTCACTAACTTAGTACAACAGACTTCTAACTATCTTGGAGTTTCTGATGTCTTGCAAGGATCACTATCGACTTGGTTTGCACCTGAGGAGGGAAGGAAAAAGGTTGAGCTACACAACTCAGTGGCTAATATATTTATAGCCATCAGTAATTAGCACAAACTCAAGCATATATATATATAGGTACTTAGCAATCCAAATATTCTCAAGTATGCAGATTAATGCAGAACACATAACATCCAAATAAATCATACTTGACAATTTAAAAATGCAATGTACAAACAAATGGATCAAGGGTTCTATGGAAATAGAATGGAGAAACTGAAGTTTACACCATAAATAGAATGAGTCCTTTTCGGAGTTCATATGCCACAAGCGGGCAGCTGGGAGAAGACTCTTGAATAATGAGTTAAATACGTTTAAAAAATGTGACAAATGTCACACTCTCATTGGTTT
>JANIIA010000003.1:45273471-45288848 GCA_027478495.1 Erythroxylum alaternifolium | reverse complement strand
ACTTTTAATGTTTCTGATCTATCTCCCTTTGATAATGTAGGTCTTGATTCGAGGACGAATCCTTTTGAGGAGGGAGGGAATGATGCAACTCACTAAGACAATGGAGACTTGAGGATGCCAATGGGTCCAATTACAAGGTCGCGCATCAACAAGCTCAAGGCACAATTTCAGATTTATGCAAAAGCTTTTGTTTCACAAGAACTTCAAGAATTTTTGTTAATTAAGCTTGGGGAAGAGCTTAGGGAGATGCCTAAGCGTGTGTGCACATTGGAGGTATTAAACCAAAAGGGCTATCACTTAGCCAATTTTCACAAGCACAAGTCTAATCAATGGGTTTGGGCTTATTTTATCTTGTAAAGAGAGTGTGGACTTCTTTTGGACTATGTCATGGGCTGATTTGTGTTAAGTGTGCATGTGCTTCATTAAAAAATTCCTGTGCATGTTTTATTTTAAGGAACCAAGCATGTGGGCCTAGTTTAAAAACCCAATTCGCCCCTCTTAAGTTAGTATTCTATGTTTTCTTGTTTCCTTATCCTATTTGGACTAAGATTAGACGTGAATAAAAATTGGAAAGTCTTCTTCCAAAAAGAATTCGGATTCTTGCTTGTTTTACTTTAGGATTGATTCAACTTTTCAAGTAAGTTTTAACTTCTGGCGTTAATTCAATTCTTGCAATCTTTATACTCTTTGTTACCAATTCCTTGTTGTTTTGGTGGTGAAGGGTTTTGTTAGATTGATTGAATTTTGATATTGGGAAACATTATTAAATCGGAGGTAATCTAGACATTGACTCTAGGTTGTTGCCGTATCAAAACTTGTGTAAAGATGTTAGAATTTAGTATCACCTAAATTCTATATTTAGTTATATTAAACATGGGCAATATAGCTACCCATATAGCCATGATAAATTTATATTAAACATGTCAAGTCATTTATAATATCATATGGCTATGTAACCTATTCATCATAGTGGGTATTTTTTTTGGTTAGCTATGGTTGCATGCATCACATTCATGTAGATGCAACAGAAGTGTCAAAATCAAGATTCTGACACCATAATAACCCAGAAACCACCTAATCTCACATACATGCAAGGATATGTAAAGAACATGAAATAACAAAACTTTTTACCTTGTGTATCTTCTCCTTTCTTATTTCTTCTCCTTGTTTGAGTTGTTTCAAACACTAATCCCTTCCTTGGTCACCCAAGAACATGCAAAGAAGGAAGATGAAACAACATGTAAGGGTTTTAGAACACCAAACTTGATGAATTCAAGAGGATGTTCAATATGATTGATAGAAGATAAGGTTATCTTGCATGCAAGTTGATTTATACAACATTTGCATAAATTGCAAGAAGATAACTCAAGAACTCTTCTCACTCTCTCTAAAACACTTCTAGAACTCTTTCTCTATCACTTAAGTGTGTAAAAAGTGAAAGTTGTTTGTATACATAAATGAATAACTCACTTATATATCATTTCAGGGCCTCTGTCACAATCATGACCTTGCTGGCCACGATCGTGATTGTGGCATGTCTCGCCTTTGAAAGCGATCATGGCCCTATGATGCACGATCGTGGCCTAATTAAAATAGGCCATACACACCTTGTTTTCATCCAATCTTTTATGCGTGTGACCCTTAGGTCCCGACTTTTTTAGGCACTTGAATTAACTCTTAATTCAAACACTTCATGATGCCTATTTGCTAGAATATAAGTGGATTAACACATAAACTCTTTGATAGTTAATTATCCAACTTATGAACCTTTCCATAGACAATTACCTTGTAATTTATCCTTTCACCATACTATATCCCACTTGGTTTGAAGTATGGGATATGTGTCAACTCCCACTAGACTGACTATGTCACATCTAGTCCAAGTGATGTTAGTTTTTGTTATGGGATCTCATTACTCATATGTGTCATTGAAGACCCTCTTTATGACAAATACCTGCTCTGGCCAAAGACTTCCGAGTAATGACCCCAACAAGAGGCCATGGGTATCATCTCCTTCTATCAAGAGTGGTGAATCCTTTATTGACTACCCAATTACCTTCGAACATAAATAGTTGTACCCAATCACCACCTTAAGAGTGACCTCGTCTTGAGGTAACAAGGAATGGTATCAAAGCACAGGATTTATATCCAAGATATCCTTGAATACCTCAAGTATAAAGATATTTGCACCATTTTTATGATGAGATTAATCATTGACATTCGATAGATAATCCATATGATAATCTCATAGCGGGTCATCTGAATGTACTTACTACCCTTAGTAAGCATCCACATATTAACTCTAAATATCTCATACTTACAGTTTATGAGATCCACTCCTTGATCAAATCAAGGAGTATAATATGTGCTAATCTTTTCAGATTAATAATGTCCTGTCTTATTAATCCTATGATTAGGGATTGTTTAGATAACTGACATAATTGCACATGATAGGAATCTCATTATTATGGTCTCATCATGATTTCCTTCATGTTATGTTTTGTATCATGGACTTCATTAATTCGATTTAAGATCAATATCAATTCATATATATATAAATGAATATCAAATCAATGAAAAATGCCTTTTTCTTTATTAATGAAAATAAAGTTTGTACAAAAGTGCTAAAGGTGATTGCCTTTAGAGCACTAATCTAACAGTACTAACATATATAAGGCATGATCATGTCTTACAAATGTTAGTATTATGGAATTTTAAGGGCTCCATTCCGAAAAGCTAAATCTCTTAAGGTGTGATCTCGCCTTATGAGGTTTAATGTTTTGGAATTTTGAGTCTTTGATCCTAATAACTGAATTATATAAGACGTCACCTTGTCTTATGAATTTTAGTATTTTGGAAGTTTAAGACCCATTTCTCTCTTAAGCTAATGAACTAACATCTAAAAGAAAAGCAAATGAAAACTATATATAACTAATATAAAACTAAAAAAATCTATCATATTTTGGGTTACCTCCCAAAAAACAGAATTATTTAATATTGTTATGCTCGATGGGGCTTTTTTTCCCTCAAACTTTTGTGTATTAGGAAAGTGCCAAATTAATATCCACCACTTGAAACCATCATCTCCTCATAAAATGGTTTCAATATATTTTTATTTCTATGCACCATGAGGAAATATATTAGTGGCAACAAAAAAACTAAGTCATTTATAACGTAACTTACGTAACGTAATCTTTAATCGAGAATTATATAATAACATTTTATATCCCACCTTAAATTGTTTTCTCACATGCTATCATACAACCATCTTGTTTTCTCTTTTTAGATTCTCAAATTCTTGTAAACATCCATCCTTAGTTTCTCTATCTCTTGCAATTTTCCTTAACTTTTGACAAATTCATAATACAACGTTACACCGCCCAATAAGCTTTATATTCAATCTCTATTGATATATGACAAGCTTTACCAAAAACTGATTAATAAGGGGAAATTCCTATCGATGTTTTGTAGGATGTAGAGTATGCTTAAAGAGTATTGTCTAGACGTAAAACATGATTCACAGTATTTTCTAATATAGATTTCACTTCTTTATTCGATACTTTTGATTGTCAATTTGTTTGTAGATGGTATGCAGTAGCTACTTGATGATGTTTTCCTTACTTTTTAAACAATGTTATCACTACTCTATTGCAAAAATGGCCTTGTTGATCACTAATAATAGCTTATAGAACTCCAAATGTATTGAAAATTTTAGACTTTATAAAACCTACAATAACGACAAAATCATCAGTCTTCGTGGCTTTTGCTACCACCTACTTTGAAACATAATCAACAACCAAAAGTATATAAGGAAAACCATAAGATGAAAGAAAAGGTCTTGTAAAATACCTCATACATCAAATACCTCAACTATAATAATTGGGATTTAAGGCTTTTCATTTATATGAGATACTTTACCTGTCTTTTGGTATCTGTCATAACTTTTACGAAACATATAAACATCTCTAAACAAAGTCTCCTAATGTAATCCACCATCTAAAACTTTTCTAACAGTTCGTTTAGGGCCAAAGTGACCACCATATGCATAATTGTGACAAAAAGCTAAGACAAAATGATGTTCATCCTTTGGCACAGAATGCCTAATAATTTGATTAGAGCAGAACTTCCATAAGTATTGTTCATCCTAAACATAATATTTTGCCTCGTTTCTTTTCTTATCCTTCTCAGACGGACTAAGGTAATTTGGTAAAGTTCCAGTAGCTAAATAATTATCAAGGTTTATGTATCATGGAACCTAACCTTTCATCTAGAACAATTACTCATTAAGTTTTAGAAATAGGTAAAATATAACCATCTCTTACAGACCTACTTAGAGCGTCTGCTACTGAATTTTCTCTTCCTTTTTGATCCCTTGTTATCAAATAAAACTCTTAAAGTAGTACAATCTATCTTACCAACCTCGATTTGGAATTCTTCTTTGCCAGAAGGTATTTTAAAGTTGTATAGTCAAAATATACAATAACTTTAGAGCCAAGAAAATAAGATCTAAATTTATCTAAAGTAAAAACAATCGTTAAAAGCTCCTTCTCAAATGTATAATAATTGCACAGTGTAGCATCCAATGTTCTTGAAACATAATATATAACATGACTTGGTTTCCCAATTCTTTGACAAAAAACATCTCTCACTGCATAATGGCTAGCATCACACATGATCTTGAACGGTAGATCCCAATTTGGTGGCTAAATAATAGGTGTACTTATTAATAATGCCTTGAGTTTGTCAAAAGCTTACTTATAATTCTTTCCAAATTCAAATGAGTTTGTAGCAACTTTGATAATGGTATTGCAATATTGAAAAATCTTTAATAAACCTGTAGTAAAATCTTGTATACCTAAAAAAAGATTGAACTTTCCTAACATTTGTAGGATAAGCTAAGTTCATAATTAAATCCACTTTTACTTTATCAACTTATTTGCCCCTGGATGAAATTAGATCTTCAAAAATGATGCCTTGATCAACCATTAAATCACATTTTTCATAATTTAACTATTTTTTTGAACCTTAGACAAATGATTTAAGCAATCGTCAAATGAATCTCCATAAACAATACAATCATCCACGACTACTTCAATGCAATTCTTAATATACTCTGAAAATATACTCATCATATATTTTTTAAATGTACCTGGAGCATTACAAAGACTAAAGGGCATTCACCTTAAGGTGTATATTCTAAAGGGACATGTAAAAGTATTCTTTTCTTAATCTTCTCGAGAAATTACTATTTGATAATAACCTAAAAAAGCATCCAAAAAGAAAAAAATGATTTACCTGCAAGTCCTTCTAACATTTGATCTACAAAGAGTAATTGAAAATAGTCATTTCTAATGTCTAAGTTTCTAAAGTGTAACACATACCCTTATTGGTACCAACTTATCATTTTGGTTTCATATAATTGTTATCCTAATTTTTTTGGCACAATATGCACTGGACTTACCTATTCACTATTTGAGATTAGATAGATTACACTTGTATCTAAAAGTTTTAAAATCTCTTTCATTACCATACCTTTTATTGTTGGATTAAGTCTTTTTGGGGTTCCCTTATTGGTTTAGCATTCTCTTCTAAAAGAACCCTATGCATGCAAATTGTTGGGTTAGTGCCTTTTATGTCTACTAAAGCCAAACAATTGCAGTTTTGTACTCCTTAAGTAGTGATAATAACTTTTCCTCTCAACCTGTAGTTAATCTTTTTGAGATGATTGCAACTAGTAACTCTTCTTCATAGAAATAGACATACTTTAGGTGATCAAGTAAGGCCTTCAATTCTATCTTCAAAGCCTGCAAAACAAAAGGCAACATTTTCTTATGAGTTACAGTTATTTTAGGATTTAAATATTTTAAATATATTAATATCACTGATAATGATTTTACAACTTCTAAAGTTTCATTAACTTACTCGCTCATTTTTAGTTTAGCATTAAACTTTGACTCATTATCTACACTTTCTTCTTTAAAAGTATCCTGCATAAATGAATCCACAATATCCATACGATAAACGAATTAAAAATCATTGGGGTAACAAAAATATTGAACTTCATTATCTCTGCATCAAACTTAATGGAAAGAGTATCCTCATCCACATCGATTTTTGCCTTGGTTGTCTTCATAAACGACCTTCCAAATGAAATTAAAGTCAAATGGTTAACACTATCTTTATTCATTTTCAAGATATAAACATCCAATGGAAATATAAAACTTTTAAGTTGGATTAAACATCCTCTATAATACCAATAGGATGCACATAAAAACAATCAGCTAGCTAGATAATCACATTAGTTTCTAGCAAAGAATTCAAATTTAAAGCTTAGTAAATTAAGCATGGCATGTTAATAGATAAAACTAAGTCTAGCATGACACAATGAATTTTATTACCACTAATTACAATGAAACTGCAAACATACCTAGATATTTGTATTTTCTGGTAATTTACTACTTATCATAGCTGATGCATTCTTGGACCAAAATTATTCTCTCCTTATCCTTTAACTTCCTTTTATTTATGCATAGTTTTTCCAACAACTTTGTATATTTCAAAATTAGCTTGATGGCTTTTAGAAATGGTATATTGATTTCTACCTTTCTGAATATCTCTAAGTATATTCTTATGTGAGTTTCTAATTTCTAGTTAACTTAATCTGGATTGAAAACCAACATAACTAGATCTTTGTCTATTTTTATCTTCTCCAATACTAGGAGTTTTATTATTTCTAAAATTCCACTCTATGGCATAAATACATAATTTTAACATCTTGTAGAATACTTTGTTGTACTAATGAGTGTTTATTCTTCTAGGAATTTCGATACACACATTTGAATTTTATTAAGAGAAAAAACAATAGTCATTTTGAATTCGACTGTCTGTGTAATACGAGAAAACCAATCAAATTTGATAAATGAAAATAAGCAAACAATAATTGTAAGATAATTAAAGAGAAGTTGATACTTATGATAAAGATAATCAATATTTATCTTTTGCTATTATTATTATGATTATGATTATGATTATGATTATTATTATTTTTAATTTTTCCCTCTTCATGTGAGTCATTTAGAAACAATCTCTCTACTAATTAGGGGTAAGGCTATGTACTATTAGACCTTTCCAGATGCCATATGTCAATGAAATTTTTACTCGATGTTGTTATTGTTATTATTGTTGTTGTTGAATGTCTATAAAATCTCTCTTTCATATTTCTCTTCTTTTGATTTAGCCAAAATGTAAGGAAAAGGAGGTACACTTGTATTAGTTAATATCGGCGAAGATAAATAATCGTTTACCTTTATTTATTCTTAAGTTGGAGTTTCATCTTTCTTTTTACCTTTGTCATGCTTTTCTACCTCCATTAACATGGAAGATCCAGATTGAATTTCCTTACCACTTCTCGATGTCACGACACTCACATTCTTCTTCAGATTCACCATCATTTGTGAAGGTAATTTTCTTGTTACTTGAGCTTCCAATTAGCTAATCAAGTTGGCTAATTAAATGTTCTAATTTCCTAAGTTTTGAAGACTTGCATTTATTTTCTATTGAAATTGTTGAGTATTAGTAGTAAGTGCCTTAACAATTTCATCCAAAGATATGCATGAATTTAAAAATTAAAATTAAGAATATGTAGGTGCTTAAGGTTGTCTATTGAAATTATGAGGTTGATATCTTTGTTGCCCTCCTTGATTACCATTGCTAAAGTTCAGATGATCCCTCCATCTTAGATTATAATGATTAGAATAAGGGTCATATTTTTGTTGAGATTGACCAAGAAATCTATTTATTGTGTTAACTTCTTGAAGGGAATCTTATTGCAATATAGGGCACATATTTGTATGACATCCAAAGAATGAACATATTCCTCACACTTTTGTCAATTGCAATTAACCTACAACCAATTGATGAACTAGAGCAATTAAATCCAAAATTTTATGCTTAAGGTTTATATTATTTACCTCATTCACGTGCTTAACAACTCTATCTATCCTTTTAAAAAAAAACTCCATCTATCCTTGTCCCAAAATGTTAAGAATTTTTAGCCATAGTTTATGTTATCTGATCACTTTAGGTGTTTTATTTACCAAAGATTGTCCACTAGCTACATCTACTATACTCCTATCCATTGGAAATAGCCCTTTATAAAAGTACTGAACAAAAAGTTTGTCAAGAAACTAATGGTAGGGGCATCTAGCTCATAACTCCTTACACCTCTCCTAATATTCATATAATGTTTCTCTAGTGAATTGTCTTATATTGTATATCTCCTTTCTGATATTGACTGCTAATGATTTAGGAAAGAGCTTCTCTGTAAACAACCTTTTCATCTCATTCTATGTTATCATTGAGCTAGAGGGAGGATAATATAGCTAATCATTTGTCTTATCTTTCAATGAGAATGGAAAGGCTCTGATATTAACTTATTTTCTATTGTCCAAGAAAATCAATATGAAATTCTTTTAAGTGTTTATATGGATCTTCACCTATAAGACTATGAAAAATAAGGAGTAAGTGAATTAAACCATATTTCAATTCAAAATCTACCTCAACATCTGAAAATCATATTCATAATGGTTATTGATTCAAATTTGATGCCACTAACTCCCTCAAAGTTCTAGTGTTAGGATTTTTTATCTTTTCTTTAACTTATTGAAAATTAGAATCTTCATCAATTATTAAGTCTATCTTAACTTTCATTTTTGGAGGTGAATGACCTTTTCCTTGCTTAGTCTCTTTCCTTAAATGATGTGCCATCTTCTCAATTTTTGGATTATATTGCAATTCACATATTTTAGAAGAAGGAGTCATACATGACAAGAGATTAGTAGTAAACTATAAAATAATGTAATGAAACTAAGAAACTAAAATAGTTCCCCAATAGTGACAACAAAATTTTGATCAAGTTGTCAAAGCCCTCAAATTAATTCCAATTTACTAACTTCTTCTAGTAGTTATGGAAATAGGTCAAATTTCAAGAGAATAAAAACTAGTTTCTTGACAAAACAAGCTGGGGATTTATAATTAATTAGCTAATGAACTAAAATAACAACGAATCAAAATAAATCAACTGAATATAAAGAGTAAGAAATTTAATGGTATCTAACTCCGATTTAAGGAACATATCTCATCCAACTGTAACATTGATCATTGGTCTAAAATGAATAATTTTCACAATTTAATCATTTAATCCGAAATATATTATGATAGCTATAATAAATCTTAAATTTTTCTAAATTAATTGGTTTAAACCAAACATACAAACAAAAACATACTATCTATTGATTGGGTATGATAACATTCCATATCAATCAAATGACAGCAATAAGCTTAGTGAAAAAGACTAATCATAAATTAAATAATTTAGCTAGTTATAAGCATTCAATTTAGTTTTCTTGTTTCTCATAAGTTAAATATACAAATTCATAAATAACCTATTTGCTACTTATATCAATCCTTGATGACAATTACGGATCACTGAATTCATAGATAACGATATAATAATCAACATCAAATTAATTTGTTAAATTAATCAATATTAATTATTCATGAAATATAATAATACAATCTAAGAAATACTTGAATTAAAACATAAATATAAGTTTAGAACAAAACTGAACAAAGTTCCAACTAGAGTTGAATCCCCTTTAATTAGAATATTTGGATTTAGCTATACATAATTTTAATTCCAACGTCAAAATAGAAGAAAAGATGAAATATTGAGAACAATGGAGAAGGTGTAGGATGTGTTTTTTCCATTCTTTTCCTACTCAAAACCTAGCCTACTTCTATCTTACAAAGATTCCTATCAAAACAAATCCAAATCCCTACATAATAGGGATGGAAATAACTTTTGTAATCGAATTCAAACTCTTAAGATGAATCTAGCTTTAGGCGTGATCTCGCCTTATCCACTACAGTAATCTATCTACTTTTTCAAAATTCATGATTTTGACCAATAATGCTTAAATTTAATGCAATCTTCACTTGTCACTTCCTAAAAAAATATTAATTTTCCTATTTAAGCACCAAAATATAGTCAAAATAAAAGAGATAATTCCAATTAATATAACCAAATAATATCTTATCATAAGAATGACTATGACATTGGTTACATACTAATTCTTCAACGCTCTAGAGATAATGCATGACTAACATTAGTTATCTTTAAATTTTGGTGTCAAATGCATTATACAAATGCATTTTTTTAATTCTCTCCTTCACTTAAATCATTATGACAAGTCTAAATTCATCTCTTGGTAGCAGTAAAACCTCACTTTTGTGTAGAAATCCATTATTAAATTATTGAAGGCTTCTATAGCCTTCTTTGCCTTTATGTCAATGGTCTCTTGATATCCTCTTAAATATCTCCTACAATCATTCTCCCCCTTATCAAAAGGATTTGTCCATGAATTAGTATTTACATGTACAAAATAAAATGGAGATAAGATAACCATGGTAAAAGTAGAATGAACACCATACTAACTTGACAAATCTCCTCTTAGATGTAATGTAGATTTTCTCTTACTTGGAAACCTTTCCTTTCACAAATGCACCTAAATCCAATCTCTATTTTCGAACATCATTTCCTTCCTCCCTTTTGTTAGTTTTCTTGATGTATTGTTAATTGTTTTTCTCATTGTTTAGCTTTATACTATTGGACTTCCCTAGACCACACGTATCAGTTACATTCATATTGGGTGTTATTGTTGTACTGTTCAACTTTGTCTTCTTATAAAGCTTCTTCACTAACTCAACTTTTCTCATACCATCCAAGTTATTCCTTTTGCTTAAAGGAATAGGAATAAGATCTAAAAGAAATAATGTATTAAATCCATAAACAATCTCAAATGTTGTAAAACTTGCAGCATTATGGGCAGTTATATTTTTAGTGAACTCAATAATAGGCAACAATTATTCCTAAGTTCTAAGATTCCTAGTTATAATAGCATGAATTTTTTGATGATGAATTGTAGAACATAATAGCTTAGTTCCTAATTTCCCTTATAAAATTTTCTAAAAGTATATCAAAAACTTAACATCTCCATTTGACCCTATAATTCTAAAAACTCCATTTAATCTAACAATCTCATTAAGATGACTAAAGACTATCTCTTGATCTTTACCCTATTTAAACCATATACTCTTTTTTACTATATCAATCAGTGGCGTAGTAATTATATTAAAGTTCTTAACATATCACCTATAGAAACTAGCCAACCTATAAGTAATTTTAGGTATTAGATCCTCTCTAATAGCTCCTCCTTTCTCCTCATATACATCTATCTCCTTTGCACTTACCCCATAACCAAGAAATATAACCTATTTAGTGATAAATATAAATTTCTTCAAATTAGCATATAATTTTTTCTTGCCTAAGTATCTGATGCATTAGTTAATCTGAAAGGCATCACTAACCATTTATATAATCCATATTTACTCTTCAAAGCAGCTTCCCATTCATCTCTTTCTCTAATCATAATTTGATAGTACCTATACTTTAGATCAATTTTACAGAATAAGCAAGAAACAAACAACTCATCAAGTATGTCATCTAATCTAGAAATAGAATGTTGATACTTTATAATCATTTTTTTGATGATATTTCAATTTACACACATTATCTAAGTTCCGTCCTTCTTTGTTACTAGCAAAAATAGGAATATCACACTTGTTTATCTCTTATATATCCCTTCTCTAAAATCTCCTTAAATTTCTTTTGTATCTCTTTAGTCTCCTTTAAAAGTTTTTGATAGGCTGGCCTATTTAAAATCTACACACTCAGAATGAAGTCAATTCAATGCTCAATTTCTTGCATATATGGTAATCTACTTAGTATATCCTCTTGGAAGAGATCCTCAAATTCCTAAAAAAGAGACATAACCCCACTAGGTAAAGTAGAATTATCATCAACTTTATGAAATGAAAAATCCTTCATAAACAAAAGAAAGCATCTGACGCTTAGCCAAGAATGCATCTCTATCATCACCCACTGTTGCTACTAAGCTCATACCTTTTCCTTTGTATTTCTCTCTTATATTTTCTTTATCCAAAGTGTTTCAAGTTTCCCTAAGTCTTTTCTCTTCTTTTTCTCTCCTTTCTTTCTCTTGCTCACTCGCATATATCTTGATCTGGTCGTCATACACTTACTTTGGAGATAATGGAGCAAGAGTGATTGGTTTGTCATCTATTATGAAAGAATATTTATTTTTACACCCATCTTGTATAGCCCTTCGATCAAATTGCCAAGGATTTCCCAAAAGAGTGTGCTCTGCTTACATGAGAACCATATCATACAAAATCTCATCCTTGAACTTCCTAATAGAAAAAGAAATCGTCACTTGTGTTGTTATTATAACCTTCCTATTTTCATGTAACCATTATAGGTTATATGGTTTAAATTTTTTAATGTTCGATAGTCCCAACTTGTTCACCAATTTTATACTAGTTATATTAGTTTAACTTTCCCCTTCAATTATCATATTGTGCACCTGATCATTAATGGAATATCGAATATGGAAAATATTTTCTCTTCACTGATTCTTATCATCTCTTGTCTTCATGTCTAACACTCTCTTAATGATCAATATTCTCCCCTTCTTAGGTCTCTCAATGCACTCCTTATTACTAACATCTTTTGATTTAAGCATCTAATCCTTTGCTTCTTCTTCACTTTATGACACATACTCACCATCTATTGTAACATCGTATTTTCTCATGCTAAAGGTTAGAACCCTAAAATACTGTACATGAGAGATATTATGAGAAATTAAGAAAATGCATTTCATGCTCATGCATAATATGGCATACACACACATATGTGAATATTAATTTTTGCACATACTAGAATGATTGTTCATGCACTCATTTGACATTGTTGGGTATAATTGATTTTTAATATGATTATGATGTGAATTGTGGATTATTTTTCTTGAGAATTGAGTTAGTGTGTATGAATATTGATTTAGAATTTTTGGTGAAAATTTAGGAAATTTCTGAAAATTTGAGTATATTTTAGACTAGGAAAAATACCAAGTAGCAGGACAATTGATTTATGGTAGTAGAAATAAGTGATGAATGAAAATAGAAATATTTAGCACATGACTTTAGGATTTAATGACAAATGTCATAGAAAATTTGGAGACAATTAGATTAGAAATTGGAGACAAAAAGAATGAGTTACTAAATAGAACTAATTGGAACCATGGGGAGGTGACAAGTGTCACTTGCCTTGCCACACTCACCCATGATTCTTTTAACATTGAAAGGCCATTTTAATTGTTTTCATCCTTGCTTTCTTCTTCTCTTCGTGATCTTATCCATCTCTTCTCTACTTCATTTCCATGACACTCAACCCCCTTCATCAATGGTGAAATCTTGGTCTTACCCTTCACTTGCTACTTCCATTTTATTGTCTTCATTATCTTGCCACAAGAAAACCTAACCCACTCCACCTCCATGTTGATAATCGTGTGATACATAGAATGTTGGCCCCGAAATATTTTTGTCGAATTAAGCATGATAGTTATGGAATAAGCATGGAATTTGAATTTTTTCCTTAGGATGAATTATGAGGTCATGATAGAATTATTATTGGAGTTTAATTATTTATTCCAATGTTAGTAGGATTTTATTTCATTGGTAAATTAACTTAAAGTAGTAAGAGTGTATAAGGGCAATTTTGGCATGTCACATATTTGGGCTGGAATGGAGATGAGCCCAAAAGGGGCTAGTTTGAATGCAAGTGGTTGTGAAAAAAAAAATTGATATCCGAATGCGATAGTCGAGCTCTGAAAACGTTGTCAGACATAGAAAGCTAGGGTTCACATGATTTTTGAAGAACTTGGATTTTTATCAAGCAAGTTATAATTTGATCTTCATAGGTAGTTGCAAATGAATTAAATATGATGAATGATTTGAGATTGATGATCATAATCATAGAGTTATATATATGCTTCAATGTGGGTGTTAATAAATAAAGAGATTTGTGTTCTAATTTTTAATGTGTCAATATTGTTTATAAGTTGCTTAATAAAAAGCATTTATGATGATAGATTAAGGGATGAATGATTATGAAAAAGAAGTTGAAATATGATGATGCGTGGATGAAGAAGTAAGTAGGGTTATGTCTTGCTTTGGTGTTATGATGAGTGATAATTTATAAGTTATGCTATAAGTGATTTTGAGATGATTAATAATGAAAATGGTGCTTGAATGAGTGTTGAAAGTTGAAAAAATGAAGAGATGTGATTATGTCCTATTGTTGTGTTGATAATGAATGTAAGGGAATTGATGAATTAATGAGTATATATGTTATGTTCTTATTTTGAGAATAGGAAAATTATGAGTATAGGCTAAATTATGGATGAATTAGGTTACAAATTAAGGGTATAATGAAAGAGGAAAACTTATGTTTAAGAAAGGTGTTTAATAATGCTTTTAGAACGTGAAGGAGTAAGGATTTAGGAAACTAAAAGATTAAGATGATATATTTTGTTTTTGTAAATGATTGATGAACTTTAAGTACAAGTTGTCTTAATAATGACATTAAGATAGGAGTAGGAGAGAATAAAAAGGGGAATGAAGTAGAAATGATTAACTTTGCATGAGATGTCTTGAATATGGTATGGAAAATGTTAGAAATGCTTGTATGATAGGATTTCAAGAATAAATGAGGTTAAGTAAATAATGATGAATCAAATAAGTTAAGTTTTGTGGATTTTAATGCAACTAAATTGGTGGTTGAATTAGCATGAAATAAAGTTGTATAAATGAATGTGAATATTGGAAATTTTGGTATGAAATTGATATCAGTATATATATTGAATTTGTGAGAATAGAGGAAGAAAGTGCAGGGCACGATCATCGCCCCTACCCCATAATTGTGGCTTGGCGAAAACATAATTTTGTCACGATCATGGGAGGGACACCAAAGGAAGAAAGGTTGTCTTTTGAGTGATGTTTGAACTAGCTAATATTAAGGTACTTCCTTATGATGTATTTAGGCTTGAATAGATCTTGAATGACCCTATTTGATGATGAATTAGCTGATTTGTAACACCCCACTCCCGCCGGACCCGAACCCGATATCGATGGTGATACCCGAATCCGTGCCCCGCGAGGGTGGTGTGTCACATCACTTAACACTTAACACTGATCATTCACTAAACAAAAGTCGGTATAAATTTTTTTTTGTAAACTCTTTTAAAACACTTTACACTTATCACTTATTGTGGTGCCCACTTTTTCTTTTCGAAAACACTTTGTCTATTAAATCAGAAAGCAGAACATATTACAACACACTGAAAACAAATCACAAACACTTTTATTAGCCACTTGGGCCCATTTCCAATTTCACAAAATACAAT
>JANIIA010000003.1:45261168-45273371 GCA_027478495.1 Erythroxylum alaternifolium | reverse complement strand
AAAAACACCCCATTCTAAAACCTCAAACCCCATTAGCCGTACCTATTTACAAGTTTAATCAAGTGCTAAGTTAGCTAGTATTAGGACTTTTGGCTATATTTTTTCTGAGACGAGTTTACCAATACTTCCACTCATAGAGCACATTGTATTTAGTTAATGTTATTGTTCATTGTTTCCTTAGTATAAATAAAAAAAGAAAAGAAAAGAAAAGAATCAAGTATAGTAGCAATATTAAGTGTTGAGTAGTTAGTTATTTACATGCAATTCTCAGAAATACATTTTGTTGTCCTTTTATATACTTAGTGCTTTATGGCTACTTATGAAGAACCCCCCAAACCCCTTTTGACTCACCTTAATTGTAGCCCTATTACAAACTCAATTAAAGCCCTTTTCATCTATTTTAACATGTAATCACTGTAAAAGAGAATTAGTGTATTTGTAAGCCTATGGTAGTGTGATTTTCTATAGAGAGTTTTGGGCGAAATACCAGCCTATAAACACTTGTAAGTGAAATGAGTGAATTCCGTGAGAAAAATCCAGTATGAGTTTATGCTTATCTTTGAACGATAGTATCATATGTTGAGTTTGTTTATGTGCACTGATGAAAACTAATCATAATGTGTGTAGTAGCTTGACATTCGATTGGCCAAAGTTTGAATGATTATATGCGCTTGGTTTCTTTGAAAACGAATTGATAAAATTTGATGGTTGTGTTTAATTTGCTCGAGGGTGAGCAAAAAGTTAAGTGTGGTGGAGTTTGTTAGTGTCTTTCTTTTCTATGTTTTTATGTGTCAATTTTCTTTGTTTTTGAGGTTTAAAGTTATGCTTAATGGAAATTAATCTTGTTTTATATCAAGTTGTATTTTGGAACTAAATAGAAAGAACTGCGAACATTTTGGTACAAAAAGAGTTGAACCAAGCGTTGAGTCTAACTAGACATGGCCTCGTGCAATGTTACGTATATGACAGTCAGTAGCAGTGCATTTAACACATAAAACGCAGCCTATGCATTTTACTTTAAAATGCATAGTATCAGTGTAGGTTTTAAAAAAACACAAGTGAATAGTAAGGTGGACACCAAGGGGTTTATTTGTCATATCAAAGCTATAGTAGCGAAGAAAAGAGAATAGAAAATAGAGTAGCGTGAGGAGAACAGTGGCAGCCCAAGCAACGAAAATAGGAGAAAACAGAACCAAGGAGGGTGCAGTTGAAGAGAGGAGAACAAAACTCGTCCATAGAGGCGGATAATGTTCAACAAAAAAAGAGAAATATCAAGCATAAGGATGGTAGTTGGATAGGAAATAATGAAGAAAATCAAGAGCATCAAACGTGGGCAGTCCAAAATAGTTATGAAAAATTATGATGTTGGGTAACTAAACTCTTATTTCTTGGTTTATGGAATCCTAGTTATTGAACTCTGGATGTTGTGAGACTTTCGTTCTTTATTTGAATCAATTTATTAGTCAAGTATTAATTATTTTTTGGGTTATTATATGATTGTTTGGTTTTACAGCTAGGTGCGCAACTAGTTTGTGATTTTATTCAATCAATTGCTAGATTAAATAGGTTGACATTCAATTCTTTTAATCAAAAGTAGCGACTAAGATTTTTATCTACTACATTAGGGACATGATTATGGGAAAATAGTTATTTAGGCTAAATATACATAGTATGTATGTTGATTCGTAAAACTATTAATTAATTAAATATGAGATCTTATCCAAGTTATTGATTAATAGGAGGAAATTCGAATACATGTTTCGGTTAACTAAACATAAGAGAAAATAGGTAATAAAATTTACCACAATGAATGTTTAACCAATAAATTGATTATTTTTAGTGTCGATGATCAACACAAATTCAATAATGAAAGAGACCAGAAACCAAGATTTATTCTTATTGATTGTTAACTTCTCATTGTCGCTATCAGTTATTTTTTAATTCCATATTCCGATTAAATTCTGTTTAATTCACAATTAAAAACTCCTCTTTTATTGTGTAACTATTAACGTCTGAATTTCTCGTGGGAACGATCCCTACTTTCCACTACTACATTAATTTGTATTGCAAGAAGTTGATTCTTTTTATATTTAGTTGCAGGTGACATCATTCACTACGCTTCCTCATAAAAAATTTTATCTCTTCCTAAGTTTTGATTTATGGCTCTTGGTTCCTCTATTTAGTGAAAATTTGTTGATCCCACCAACATCTCTAAACTCTTTTGCAATAACCTTACCTATTTCTTCGTCCAAAACTTATTAACAATCAAACACTAACTTCACCTACTTCTCCCACTCTAAAAACGCAACAAGATCTATCTTTCTTACAAAAGGTGATATTGCCATCTTGATACTTTCCATATTGTTATCCACTCTTTCCACCCTTTTTCCATATTCTCTTTATTATCCTAAACCGAGTACTTCCCTTCCTTGTCTCCCCATTCTTCCACCTCTACCACTCTTTAGGTTGAGCTCTCTTAGTAGTTGGCAACACCTTTAACTCCATCATTTGCCTCAAAATTCATCCATCCTTGCAATTGGAGGTGGATCACATTATAGTTTAGTTATTATAGCATCATGCTTATACAATCTCTCCCTAACATTGCTAAATTGTCGCATAACTTGTTCAAATTGAACTTAGATAACATTTATGAATGACTCCTGAGTTGAATATGATTTTTCTTTGAGTTTGAGTCATGACGTACCTATATGAAAAGTTAGTAGTAAAAGTACTTCCTTACGTGTTTCAATTAGAGAATTCACTTAACTTTTTAACCTAAGCTCTTGAATAAAGGTTATTTTCAAACTAAGAAATCTAAATCAATAAAGCTAATTTGAATTCTCCTCCTTTCGTCAAATATTCCTAAAGAACCAAATTGAGGCAAAAAGAAAATAAAGAAACGAATATTGATGTCAATGAAAAAGAAAACTCAAAATAAAAATGAAAAGCAAGTTGACTCAATAATAAGAAGAAAATGTGATAAGAATGAAATAATGACTATAAAAGTAAGAACAACTAGATAAATATCATAATTTTGTTGATAGGATTCTTTCACAAAACTTTGTTGACTTTTTGTTTTTCTTCTTAACATGGAATTTAAAAAACATGGAATATAACACTTAAGAAAGTTTTGTTCTCAAAAAATTTTTGGAAGAAAGATACTTAGAATAACAAATATTGAATATGCAAACATCGACATTTAGAACAAACCTACATATAAAACTAAACTCGGGTATCAAATTCTGATACAACATTCTATAGTAGGACTAATGAGATTCAATGTCAATACGGAAGGACTTATGACCATTCTATAAAACATAAGTCAATTCATGAAAATAATCATAAAAATACATGAAAAAAGGATATAAATGGTCACACTTTAGAAAAGAAGTGATTGTGAGTGATAAGATCTTAGGGTTTTGAATGCCACTAGCAAGCGAGGTAATATCAAAGTTTTTAGAGAACCCTAAATAAAAGCACTCTAAAAGATGGAAGAATAACCTCTCTAATGGTTTGATAGTTTAATAAACAATGTAATAACTAATAACTCATAATTATGAACATCCGTAAGTCTCTCATAAGCATGTAATAGAGTTCCAAAGACATACTCTTAAAATAACAGAATTCTATTTAAATAACAAAACCATATATATAAACATTACAAGACTGGTGCCTGTCTTGGACCATAACTGACACTAATTTATTTCTAGACATAACTATATAAAACCAAAGATGAGTCCTACACCAATTACATATGGAACTCAAATATTGATTTTATTTTGAAACTCCATACCTAAAAACATAAAGAAAGACTAGCATCGATTACAAAGATGACTCCAGCTACAATTAAATACTATTTCTTTAAAACTCCAACAATAGTGGAAGACCAATACCGAATATCCTTGAAGTTTGGCGTCAATTACATTCCATAACTCATTATGATGGATCTAAATTCATTCTCTAAAAGTAACAAAATTTCACTATTCGTAAAGAGATCCACCTTTAAACCATTGAGGGCTTTTTTAGCCTTCCTTTCCCTACTTTGTGTCAACGATCCCTTGATAACCTTAAAAGGATTTCTATCTACTCTCCTTAATTGGTAGAAAATGCTTGGTTTCCACCACTATTCAATGTGTGTACTTGCAAGAATGGATCTACAAAAGCTCATCCCTGTCAATGACAGATGGTGCCACTAAAAAAAATAGACGAGAGTTGCATCATAAGAGGCTTAATAGACCTAGAAGACAACTATATTTGATCCAGTAATATGCATTAATTTGGACTCAAATCAAGTAAAGAAGGCTTACAATCCTCCCATAGGCTTTGAGTACGTCTTGCGATTAAATGTGTTGATTGTTGAGTCTATTATCCCTTCAAATAGTGCTGGTGAATTTATAGTTTTCTCATCATTAAGCAATAATTTACTATAATTGTCCAGTCTTTTATATTTTAGCTCACTATCTATGTAACTGCCATGTTCTAAAATTCGACCTCCTGTAACTACCTAACTTCAAGCTCACTTGGCCATGGTTTTATTAAGTACGTTCCATCATTCTCTAAACTTTCACATTCTAGTCTATCAACTTTCAATCTATTCCTCAATAGTTCGGCTAACTACCTGCATGTACTATATATTTTTTTTAAACACGCCAATTACGTTTGTCTAAAATTCTTAAATCTTGAACTTTTTCATTGATCCTCCATAATTCTTTGGCCGAAAAAATTTCAAGACTTCTATATTTAAACCATTTTCACTCATGGGCCAAATGGATCGAATTTACTTTAGACCATCTACAATATTATTCACTTACCTAGTGAAATCTTTTTTAATTACATTGATGAGTGGTTATTAAGGATCCCGACCAACTCGAACACGTGTTCAGGTCTTTGAGGCCTATCCAATTTATAAGAGGTAGCCTGTGATCGGTATATGGTAAGGGGAATACTTGGTGCTTCCTCGTCCTGTAATCCCATTTGGCTTAGCGACTCTGTGCTGACTGAAGGTTCTATAAAACCAATTCTTTATGCTAATCGTGCACTCCCAAATCAGAACTCTTATAATTGGAAATTCAAGCACGTAAAAAATAGTCCAGCTGTTTCGATGGTTTCACCATCATAAGACCAAGTATTCAACTTATCCATTTTGACACAAGAAGTTCCCATTTCAGAAGTGATACCTCTGGACAAACCAAATGCAGTAACATAACTTTTCAAGGCACAAGTCAACAAATCTTTCTGTAACCAGCATGTAAGATTGCAAGGAAACTTTTCAGTCATCCCCTCCCATATTTCATGTGCAACATCAGCATTCATCCATTAGAAAATGCATATCTTGTTGTCTTCAAATAAAATTTATAACGGCTGAGCCACAAACGAAACAACAGTTCGATTCATGTTTATTTCTCATAAATGGAAAAGAGCTACAAGGACATCAATTTAGAGCGAGAACATCAGTATTGTAGAATTCCTCTCAACGCACCTATTCTGTTGTCTCTGCAGGTTGTGAAACTTCAGTTTGTTTCAATTTTTCCAAAAAAGAGATCCTTCTATCCAGTGATTCATGAAGGCCTTTCACCTGAACAAACAAAAGCAACAAGTCCATGAGCAAGTAATCAAGCATTTGTTTCTCTGGGCTTGCAGAAAAAAGGACCATTAGTCCTGCCCATACTGAGATACCGAGCAGCCTTGTAATATTAAGAAAGCAGAAGTCTTTTAAGGGATTATGATTTTATCATCAAAGACAGCAATCACCAAAAGGAAAGGATGAAAAAAAAATTTTCACCGAAAGTGAGATGATTACATTATTATCTTGCCGTATCTTCTGAAGTGCCAATAGTCAAAAGATAAAATGGAAGATGATGACATGCTTCTCCCTATATGACAAGTGACCCTCTCAACTCTTCTTTTAACACTTCTAAAAGAAACAATCCAGTGTCTTTTTTGAATCCTATACCCACTTGTCCTTCGGATAAAGGAAACAGACGCTAGTTTCTGGTTTCCAAGTCAAGTTCCTCAAAAAGGCTAGATGGCTAACTTCCGACCAAGCAACAAAGACAATTATTAAACAAAGGCACAAAGGAGAGAAGCAGAACCACGTTTGTAACACAAACAGAGGGATATATGGTTATGATAATCTTCTATCAAAAAGCGCTATAAGGTTTTACTGTATTTCCTCCATATATACCTCCCCCGAAATATCTTTAAAGCTTACTTCATACACAAGCCTGTTATCAAAGATGTTTGAAGATGTACACAGAAACCATGAGGTACAATGAAGACCTGGCCTCTAGAACTATTTGGTAAGAAACCAAAAAAATATGTATTTCTTGTCACCAAAATGCATGACAAATATTGTTATAACAAAATCTCACTGATCATCCAATAATAACCTCCAACTTGATTTTAGATTCAACTTAGTTTTTCATTTACACTGCAGAGAAAATCATAAAGGTGTAATGGCAGACAAATCTTCAAGTAAGATATAGTGTAGCCAAATCATCAGTAAGATGGGTTAGAAATAAACATAACAAATGATGTCTAAAGAAGAAGTTTATAGAATAAGATGCCTAGGGTTATGATCACCATTTTAGATAAGCAATATGAAGAAGAAAATCAAACTGATTACCAAGAAATCCAAATAATGGTGGCCATGACTTTTGTCTCCTGAAACCCCACTTCCATTGCCAAAATACGGTAGAATTTACCAAAGTGTATTCTAACTTGTTTCTTTAAATAGCTAAACTCTTTACAGCAAAAAGGTAAGAGTTACAGGCCAATTTAGAATCCAGCTCCATTTTCCCATTGCTGTTAACGATGAAGCAAGGGACATAAACCACAAGAAAACGAAATCAACATATAGTCCCAGCCCAAATCCAACTAAAATTTAAAATTAGCATACTCTTCAACATATATTACCTTGTTACCTCATCTCACAGAAAAAAATTAAAGGCACAAAATACAATTCCTTATTCCCCTTCAATATTTTTTCATGCCCATCACGCAATTTAAACAACCCCGAATAAATTTAAAGGTTAATATTCATAACATATTAATAGCCCACATTCAACACCGATCAAACGAACACGCAAAAGATCATGAAAGGCAGTAAATCCCAATGTGCTCTGACCTGTTGAGAGATAGATTCATGGGCAAGTTTGTAATCGTTGTAAAGAACATAAAGTCCGATAGACGACGCCGTTGCGGCTCCGGCGAAGAACGATGCCAATCTCACCCTCAGTACGTAACCCATCCCTCTCTTTTCTTCTCCCTCCTCGTCTCTCTTTGCGCTTGTAAAGAATAGAGCTTGAGTAAGTAAAACGACGCTGGTTGTGGTTGTTTGTGATCTAGGTGTTTTATTCTTCTTTTTTCCATCTTTACGAAGAAACGGCGACGTATTTGGATTTTCCTTTTCTTTTTCGTTTTTCTTTCCTTACTGTTCTGCTCTTGGTTACATTGTAATTTACTGGAATGACGAAAGTAACCCATTAGCGTACAAAAGGCTTCTTCTCCTATTTACGTACATAATACGCATGCAATTCAGAATCCTGTATCTTTGTTTATTCAGAAAACTAGAAAAGATGCTTTGCTTGAATTTTTAAGTGAGGAGATCAAAACCTACAATAAGGAGAAACAGAGAGCTCTTAGATTCGGTACTCTCTTCTTTCTTCTTAGTAGCATTGGTGAGTTGTCATCCGGTTAAATTGTTTATGCCCTTGAAGATCTTCGTTTCAACTCCAAATGTCACACGAACTCAAGAATCTTATTCCAAAACTCCCGTTGCAATGCAAGCAGTTGAATAATTAATAATATATTCAATTGTTTCAGGAAGAGGATAGATTTGGTGCTATTGAAAGTGGTGTTTGTTAGAACGTCAGCCTAAGGTTTAAGGTTACCTAATTGACATATTATATCTCCACTCTGTTTGCTTATACGATCAGTTAGTAACATTTCAGCCGATATTTTTTGTTTTCTAAAACAGAAGTGGAATATATATCATTGATGGAAGGTTAAAGAAGGTATACACTGCATAGTCCTCCTGATAGTTTGAGTATAGATTCACATAACTCTGGTATATACTATTATAGTTAGAGTGCTATAACTGGACTAAATATTATGTCTGTCGTAAGAACTCAAAGCTTATTGATATTCTATTGAACTTTAATGGAGATATTAAGGATAAGGTGTTTTACATACAGAAGATAGCCACAACTAAGAATCCAATAGATATGTTAGACAAATTCATTACTTTCGAAGAAGTTTAAACATAGCTTAGACTAGGTGAATGTTTACATAGCTTAAATTCCTTTGAGGCTTGTAAGACCAAGAGTGATTTTTGGTTAGACATTGGATAATTTAAGTCAAGGTAGAGAATTGTGAGGTATGTTTTGAATTCTAGTGAAATAGAATTTCACTAACCTTGGGACTACGGTGAAATAAAATTTAACTGATTTTAGACATTTATGGAAATAGAGTCTTACTACACCTATACTTCTTACATATAACTCTATAAATACCTTGTTAAGGATGTATAAAGTATGGTCAATTTATTCATACTTCTTGTATCGTCTTTCGCACTATAATATAATAATTAATCACCTTACTCGTAGATGTCGGTCACATTAATTAATTAAACTACGTAAATTCTTGTAGTTTTTGCTTCCTTAGTTTTCATATATATTTCTTTTTTCTGCACAATAATTAGCATCAAAGCTAAGATTTGTTGTCTCGATGTCTCTGCATAAGTTTATATTGAAAATTTTAAAGGATCAAATGACTTCACTTTATTGAAGGATAAGATAAGAGTCGTTTTTATTCAATATAGATGTGCCACATCATTAGAAGTAGAAGAAAATCTATCAAAGAAATTGAGGTTGGAGAAGAGAGAGATTGTATCAAAGGTGTATAGCGTAATGTTACTGAGTATGAGTGACGAGGTCTTAACAGAAGTGGTCGATAAAACTAGTGTTGCTGCCTAAATAAGTATTAGAAGAAATCATTTACTACTCATTTATATCAAAAAAGTGCTTGTACATTTTAAAGATATTAGAAAGCACATAGGAAAAAGATCACAAGATAGTTTTAATCATATCATCTTGAATCTATAAGGTGTTAAGGATAAAATTGAGGATAAGGATAAAGTAATAATCTTGTTATGTTCTTTATGAAATTCATATAAGAATTTTGTCAATGTAATATTGTATATGAGAGAAATTATTTTATCAATGATGTAAAAGATGTCCTAAAATTTAAATAATTGATGAAAAAGGTTTTTGACAAACATAAAGATGGATTAGAATTAGGTTTGACTGTTAGAAAAAGGTAAGAGCAAAAGAAAGGATATTGGAAACAAGAGCAAGTTATGATCTAAATTAAAGGTAAAAAATGGTTAATGCTTTAATTGTAAAAAGAAGGGACACTTTAGGGGGGACTATCTATAATAGAAGAAGGAAAACAAAAAAAAGGAGACCAATTATAAAGTGAGTGTGGTTGTAATGTATATGAGTTTTCGATGAAAAGGATAGAAAAGGAGGTGATGTTTTGACAGTCAACAAGTCTAATTCTATAACTTGGTGGGTAATGAACACTTAAGCATCTTATCATATAACCTTCAATAGGGACTAGTTCTCTTCTTTTAAACAGTGGAATGGTAATATCAGGCTAGGTAATAATGAAGAGCTTGTTTTCAAAGGTAATGTTCATTGCAGATCCAAATGTATGATGTGATTTTTAAAACATTGGATGTCTAGTATATTCCTAAAATTCGTAAAAATCTGATCTCCTTGGTTACTCTCGATAGTTAAGGATATAAATTTTCTAGTAGAAATAGTTAGCTAAATTTTTTAAAGCGCACTATGATTGTAATGAAAGAAAAATTACACCATAAAATATATACCCTAATAGGCTAGATAGTTATGGGATCAATGGTTGTATGTCAATCATCTAATGAGAAGAATAATAGTATAAGTTATGGAATCATATATTGTATTACATAAGTGAGTAGGCACTTGAGATTTTGAGTAAAAATTTTTTTTAAATGAAATAGTGACTAGAAAGAAGAAGTTAAGTCTCATGTTATTAGTAAGTAACGCAAGATGAAATACGATTTCAATAAGTATACTTCCACTAGAATTCTCAATTATGTTTATTCAAATTTATATGGTCCTAATTCATTTCAATACCAAAAAGGATGTAGCTATTTTCTCATATTCATTAATGATTACTCGAGAAAAGTATGTGTGTACTTTTTAAAGTCAAAAGATGAAATGTTTGGAAAGCTTTATGAGTGGAAGACAATGATTGAAAAACATACTGAAAAATAAGTCAAAACACTTAGAATAAGTGATAAGTTGGAATTCTATAATAATCCATTTAATGAGTTTTGTAGGAAGGAAGGTATGGTGAGGTACCACATTGTATGTTATACACCACACTAGAATAGAGTTGATAAATGGATAAACCACACACTTACATAGTGTGCTTGATGAATGTGATTAAACACTAGATATCAAAGTAGTTTTGGGCTGAAGTAGTTAATATTGTTGCTTATCTAGTGAATAGATATTCATTAAAAGCAATAAATTTTAAGACTCTTCAGGTGGTATGGTATGGGACTTCCTTTGATTATTCTGGCCCAATGATATTTAGCTACCTTACATACACTGCCCTTCAATTACTATGGCCAAGGATATTTAGTTACCTTACATACACTTATATTAATAATGGTAAACTAGAGCTAAGGACAATGAGGTGTATATTTTTAAGATATGCTACTGGAGTTAAATGGTATAAATTATGGTGTATTAAAAAAATAGAAGTTAAGGATTTATGATTAGTAGAGATGTTACTTTTAATGAATCTATTATGTGTAGCCATAGGGAGAAGCTTTGTAATCTTGTAAGTAAAAAGGATCAGGGTCTTTACTAGATGGTAGAGTTTAAAATTGAAATTCCAAGAAAGATAATGGTAAATTGGTTTATAGATGTGCATGATGAACAATTTACGCAAAGTATAGCAATAAGAAAGGAAAAAATAGAAATTAGGAAATCTATTAGGTATTTAGCTTATATTGAAGTTGGCAAAATTAATCACATATCCTTTAGTAGTGGCTGAAAGTATATATGGTGATGAACCAAAAACTATAAAGAGGCAATAGACAATAAATATGTATTAGAATGACTGGTTTCCATGAATGAGGAGATATATTCTTTGAACAAGAATGAGACATAGGAGATTATACCTTTTACTAAAAGGTGTAAAGTTTGTGGGATGCAAATGGGTCTTTAAGAAGAAAGAAGTTATTCTTAGAGTTGATCCATCTAGGTTTGAGGTAAGGCTAGTAGCACTGGGCTTCTTAAAAAAAGGAGGAAATCAACTATAATGAGGCATTTTTGCCAGTTGCGAAGTATAAGATGATGCGAGTTCTCATAAGCACATTTGATTCAGAACTAGAACAACTTGATGTTAAAATGCATCTCTACTTAGGAATATAGAAGATCATATCTTTATATCCAGAAAAAGGAACATGTGTGTTTACTGAAGAATTTCCTAACATTCATTGAGATAATGGTACAAAAATTTTAATGCATTTATATAGTCTCATTACTTTATTCGCAACCAGTTTTACAATTATGTTTACTCTAGGAAGGTGTTTCATAATCTATAGATTTATGTAACACCCCACTTCCGCTGGACCCGAACCTGATATCGACAGTGATATCCGAATCCGTGCCCCGCAAGGGTGGTGTGCCACATCACTTAACAATTAAAAGTCGGAATAATTTTTTTTTGTTGAATTCTCTTATCAATGATCATTAGTTTGGGCCCACTTTTTCTTTTTCAGAATATTTTGTTTACTTAAACTGAAAACGAAACATAATACATTTTAATCGATGAAACATAAAGTACAGAAAGTTGATAAGTCAAATTGGCCCATTTTATTTAAAACCACAAAGATAAATTATAGAAAATCAATAACCAAACAGTGCACTTTATTTTATAATCATTTGGTACAACACAATGAAATCGACAAAAACTTTTATTAGCCACTTGAGCCCATTTCAAATTTACAAAAAAAATACAATCATTTTCAGTTTTTCAAAATTATTACACACTATAATATTCAACTACAATTAATACAACATTTTGCAGAAAAATAAACTTCAGTGTCAAATAAAGAAAATTAATGAAGACGCGAACTGATCCCG
>JANIIA010000003.1:45243816-45257479 GCA_027478495.1 Erythroxylum alaternifolium | reverse complement strand
GATGAATACCTCAAGGATTCAAGGAAGCAGTCGGCAGAAGATCTGAAGAAGTAAAGATCAGAAGATGAACGGCGGTGGGCGGTGGGCGGTGGGTGGTGGCGTTCGCCGTTCAGTCTGAGCAGAAGGTTCGAGCGACAGAGAGAGGAAGAGAAAAGAGAGTAAATAACAGATTAACATAGCTTTTGTTTTATTAATCCGATATTCGGAGAAAAGAAAAGAGTAAATTCGCGGGAAATTTACCCAAAGTCGATCTCGACTTTCGTAAAATTTAAAGTCGCGATCGCGACTTTCTTCTTTTCTTTTTACTCCTACCTGTTTTGGTAAGCCGGGGCTAGCGCAAGGGCTTGTCCCGCGCTAGCTCCGCCCCTGCATACACATCATTTTCTTGTGACAATTGAAAGATTCATAACCATTGATGTCCGGAGCCATAGGCTTATCAACTACGTCTTAGAAATTGTCAAGGCTGAAAAATAAGTTGAAGGACCTAAAATGAGATATTCTTTTTCGAGAATTCACTAAATTATAGATTTCTATAGGAGAGTGGTTTAAATAAATACAATTATCAACAAATCCTTGCCAGTCTGAAATTTCTCAAGCCATAAGTGATTGACCAGGGCCTTATCAACCTCTTTCTTTATAAGCCAATCATCATTTTGCTTATTGTTCTAGGAAAAAAATGTCTCCTTAAAATTGAGATCAATAACTTTAATGTTGGATAAATAAGACCTGATCTCATCATAACGGTTCCTCATGCTTAAGTTCCCCTTAGCTTCTGAAGCTTGGTTAGTACTATTGAGATCTCTATAATCAAACGTAGATTATTGATAAACCTATAAACATTTTTTATGTCCAATCCAAAACGATGATCTTTAGAATGAAAAATTAGATGCATATGTAAAAGATGGCCAAAATATTTCAATTCCTAAAAGTATACAATATAAATGAATGACTTAGTCAGTGGAAATGATATTAAAAACTTCAACCTTTTTAAGGTCATAGGCAATTACAAGTTGGCTACAGTGGTGAGCATCATAATTGGTGATAATCTTCCAACTTCTACTAATAAACCAAAGATTAACACATTTGGCAACTTTATGTTTAGTCTCCAAAGGGCCAATTATCATATATTTTATTGAATTCAAGTATTTAAACAAAATTTGTTATTTTCTGGGGCAATTCAGCTCCCTAATATTAAATGCCAATATAGAAATTAAGGAATTTTAATGGAAGTACCAAAGTTTTTGGTCTTAGCCTTGTGGCCAAATCTTCTTCTTTAAATAGCAACAAAATCTTCATTTGGGATGGTATAGTTTGCAACTTAGAAATAATGGTACCTCAGATAAATTACTAGTTCTATTTCCTCAACTACTTAGAGAATTTTTAGAATAAAAACCTCCTGCTCTTCCACCAAAGAATGGTTAGCATCATACTTGGAAGTCTAAATTATTGAAAGACTCTTCCTTGTTGATTTTCTTTAAATGATCAGCCCTCACCTCTAAGTTTGACTTATCCCGCTACAAGCTAGCATATTTAGAGGGACTTAATACATTATGCAACAGACAGTTTGTGACCCTGAGAACCCTGAGGGATCTAACTTTACCCTATCCGTTCCAAATAATAACCTCCAACAAATTTCTTTCCCATAGGAATCCATTTCTTCCTTTGGAACCTAGATGGGATCTCCGTTTATGAGTTACCCAAGAAAACATCTGCTATCATACCCTCTTTCTCATTTGATCGCATTAAAGAAATTGAGTTACGTAGATCCACATCCACATTAACTTTAACACATAACTTAGCATGGTCAATCCTCTTCATGGTATCTAATGATTTCCTTATAAAGCTTGCAAGGTAACTTAATAAAATATTCAAGAGGATTATTATAGATATTAATCCTCAAAAGAATATGATTGGACTTGAGTTCTTCCAATTAAATACCTAGTCTTTAATAAAGACGGGGTTATCGGTCGTACTTTAAGACCTTATCCACATTAAATTTAGGAAAAACTTGAAGATAAATAACCTTTGATCATCAATAAAAACGTCAAACAAAAAACTTTTCCAATATTTTGCTGCCAGACTTCCATGATAGGAAAATTATGTCTCTTATCAACAAAGAATCTAACTAATGATGTTGTCCATTTTATTGCTTCTGATTTCAGAACTTCTAGAGGAAGGGTAACAACACTAATCCCCTTAGAGACTGAAGATGGGAGGAAAATAAGCTCCTCTATAGGGTAACAACCTGACGAAAAGAGGTACGGGAAGGAGGTGTGAGGTTGGGGGAGGTAGGGGAACCTCTTTTGCCTACATTAAGCGATGTTTAGTATGAAAGGGTGGGATCCTTAAGAGTGAGAGGAACTGAGCCAATAAGAAGTAGAGGAGGAAATTCTGTGGCACGAGGTTGAGAGATAGGTACATAAGGAAAGCAAGAAAAGGTTCATAAAAAATTCGAAAAAAATCATTCCTTCAAGGAAAAGTCAGTTAAAAATGGACGAGAAAAGCATACGAGGAGGAGGGTAGACAAAGAAGAAAAAGAAGGATCAAACACAGAACTATAGGGCTATAGAGAATGAGGATTAGTGTAAGCCAACAAGAGCATTTAGAGCCAAAAGACAAGCAAAGGACACTTGAAAGGAAGAGCGACCAAAGAAAAGGAGCATCTCTTGAAGATTTTAGACATATATATATATATAAGAGGATAGCAAACTAATGAACACTTTATATTTCTATCACTTTTTCTGTTAGCACAAATTTTAATTTGAACGATTCTAAAACAATATAATTTAATTTAAACCTTAAAATTTAACTTGTCATTAAACAAACCTTAAGATGTTTTTGCCCTTTTACCACGTGAAATAGCATCCCGCTAATCAGATACCCTTATGTGCTCTTAAGATTTTGCTATATAAACGTCAGCCATTGAATGGACATATAATTATGGTGCATGATATATAACTACGGTTGAAGTCTAATGCTACTGTCTCCGATATCATAGTCCACATAGAAAGAAAGAGAGTTTCTTCTTCTTTTCTTTTAAAAATAATGACAAAAGAAAACAGACATGTATCAGATGCAAGTCCCTGTGAAAAACAAGACATAGCAGACAATCTCAATCATCAAGAAATTCTGTCCAGGATGAACCTCCTTAAATGATTGACTTGCATGACATCCATAACAAGTCCAATGTTGCTCCCTGTCAAAACAAATTCGGTCTAGTTAAGGCTTAGATGAAGGCTGATCAAAGCCTTCAAAACTATTAAGTTCTGCAGATAATAAGAACCATGGCCAATGTGGGTAAGAAGTTACACCTCGGAATTGTTATTACGATACTATCTTCTAGAAGTTAGTGCAGCTCCACTTATCCTGCAATACTCGATATATAAAGCACAAAAATCCCATCAATCATTGGTTTCGACCATCAAAATATATTGCCTGCAGATTTAGCAAAAAGATTATACCTACCTGCCCTGCTGCTTTCCAGGATGATTTGGGTCACGCCGTCTTTCATGAGTTGAACCTTTGCTGTGGGTACTAGGTACACTTAATCCATCAAAGTCTGATCCATTCAGAAACTGAGAATCTTTTGACTTGCTCAAAATTTTCACATTTGGAAAGCCTCCAGCAACACTAAAACTAACACCATTGGGGCGTTTTGAGTCAGCAGATGGAGAACTTTTAATTCTGTGAGAATGTGACATGGGAGTAACGGCCACAGAAGGCAAAAATGACGAAGGTGGTGGTGCTGCTGCTGCTGCAGCAACTTTTGCAACTGCAGCTGTAGCAGCTATCATTTCTTGAGCTCCTTCTCGAAGTTGAATATAGTCACCATCGATAAAAAATAACTGAAATCACAAAATTTAGATTTCTCAAGTTGTGATAATCTAAATCTTACAGTAACTAAGCATATAAATTATATTTCAATAAACTTACTTCTGGGTGACCAGCAACAAAATCATCAAGTTTTCCATACTTTCTCTTATAGTCATGCCAATGTAAAGGCACAAGCATCTTGCCCAGCCTGTTTGGAAGCTGCCAACGGTACCAAATCAAGTTAAGAAGGATCTGCCTATGGTAAGATTGACCAAAATATAGAGGTTAGCAGATTCACATACTGTTGAATTTATTCTAATTCTTCCACCAGCAGGAATTGTACGAACAATGCAAGCCAATAGAGATCTCTCATCAAGGAGGGCAGTTTCTGAAGATTTTGCTCCAGTCACCATATTTGTCTGGCCTGTGGGGATGAAGACTTCAGATAGAACTGCACCACTGCCATTGTTCCTAGTAGTTTCATTAAGATTAGTTGATAGGATTGAAGTTTCAGATGATGGACTAGCAGCAGAGCCTAATTGTTCTTCTGGCAAAACTTGGCCTTCAAGTCCTTGATTATTTAACTTTGGAACATTTTGCTCCTGCACAAGTACAAATTCAATATTAGCCAATTTTACAACCAATTCAAATGCTAAACGAGCCAAGCAAAGACACATGCAAAAAAGAGATTTCAAGCCAAAAAAAGCATTTGCTGTAATGACAAACCTTTGTTTCACTATTCTGTTCAAGAGAATTCAATCTTAAAGTATCATTAAATTGGGAAGATATCTGTTGCAAGCTCTGCTCTGAATGAGGGGCAACCAAGCAGTCTCTGTCCATGACCTGGAAAAGGAGATTTTTCCATATCCAGTCAAGGACGGCTATGAAAATATATTCATCTCAATAACAATCAAAGCAAAATCTTAAAGTGAGAAACCTGTCCTTTGCCAGTGGATGAGATTACAGAGTTAGGCTCTCCTCCCTGGCTGATCTGAACATCAAGATAGTCCGGACGAAAACCTTGACCATTGATTGACAACTCATACTCATATTTTGCATCTGCTCTTGTGATGTTGTCATCAGTGTGAGATGATGCAATATGATTTTGTATCAGTTGTCCACTTTCTGATACAGCCTGAACAAGAAGAGAAATTAAGCAGCTATACTTCAACTACCATGGAAGTGCACAAATGAGGTTAGGGTGGATATTCACACATTACCATCAGGGGAAATAATTGGCACAGAAAAAGAAGATCCTGCATAGAGTGTTACTGCAGCAAACAAAAAAAAACATGCACCAATCTCAGGGTACCTGTTGATTCTGCCACTGGGGCAGTGACGACATTGCTTGTACGGAGTGAAAATGCCCAACATGAGCTTGAGGAACATGGGATGGCATGGACTGGGGAATCCCCTGCTTATGCAGAATAAATGGATGCAGAGCTGTCATCTGTGCAGGTGGCATGTAGGTAGGCATTCCAAGTAAAGAAGATGGAGCAAATGGGACAGCAGAAACGTGATTGCTCTGACAATTAACATAATGAAGTATCAAATGCAATATAATTTTATTACTCAACTGACAGGTATTTCTTAACAAAATACTGACAGAAAGAAACAGAGATTTGTTAACTAAACCAATCGCTGTTTGACAGTCAATATTTATTTAGATGTCACATTGACATGGGATATATATGAAGTTGATGAGCAACATCATAAAAGGCCAACATAATAGCGTCTCATTCCATGAACTATATATAGTCTATCCACTAACTAAATCATGTGATCCATTTGATGTTTCTTCAAAACATCTGACCCTTGAAAATAGTCTCAGAATTACCACTTTCCAATGACAGACATGAATAATCCTATCCAGTCATAAATTCATGTATGCATAATAATGTTTGCTAATCTTATTCACCAAGACTACAAATATAAAAGCTCCGGCAAGGTAACACAAGTCAATAGCCACTAACTGTTCACATGCTTGCTTCTCTGTGAAAAGCAAACATAACCATCATAATTTAGAAAGTTAATTTTTCAAGGGACACTACACCTGAAAGACTAAAGGAATTCAATTCTTATGCACTGCAATCCACGAGCAACAGCATTTAACGCTATAATTGTAATCTCAACAGAACACACGGCAGGAAATTTCATTACACTCGAGCAAAATAGCATGAAAAAGGAACAATCAGGTAAAACTTATGATGAAGTGAAGTGCCTCTATCATTTCAAGAAAAATGAAAGCAGCTAATATTTGAGATGGATAGAACTTACTAAAGGAAAAGTTGCATTTTCAGAATTTGTACTCATTCCAATGCAAAGATGATGCAGGGAAACCTAACAGGTATGGGAGCAGCAATCCTACCTGATTTGATGCATTTCCATTTGATGCTAAAGATGAGATGCTATCTGCATTGCCATTTGTGAGTTCCCCATTACTAGCACTTGATGCACCACTTCCATTAACGTCTAGTTGGTTTCCATTCTTCTGCCCAAATTTTTGTAAATCATTTGACTTTGTTTGTGATACCTGTGTCTCATCAGGGTAGAGCCCACTCCTTTCCCTGGCATCAGCTAATTCATGCTGTAGTTGTTGCATAGCATGCACATGAAGTCTCTCCATCTCAGCAAACTGAAACCAGAAAGAAAAAAACCAAGAAGTTAACGCTATGAAAATACGCTGCATAAATGCTTAGTTCTTAGTAAGTCTAAAACTTTAATTTAATTTCTTTCTGCACATATACTGAGAAATAAATGGTTTCTAAAATGCAAGAAAACGAATTATCATAAGAAAGAAACACATCATGAGTCACATAACCCCAATAGCAGTTGAGCTATAAGACAGAATAGATATACAAAACTTGATCCAAGAACTAAACGAGTGAAAGAAGAATCTGAAGAAAATTGACCTGTCTTTGACAACCCAGCCAAAGCTGATTATATTGCTCTGTACGTTCTCGAATTTCTGCTTGCAGAGAGTGGTTTGCACTAGATTGCAAGGCATCCATCTCTTGAACACGTCCAATCCACACCTTCAATTGTTCATCTTTCAAAAAGATGGTCTCCTGATCAACCCTATGCTGAAAAGACAATCAACATTATACCTCCCAGCCACCACATATATTATTAGAATTTCTTACTCAAACTCTTTCAATAGCACCCTTCAAATATCCAAAATTTCTTTGCGCATAACATAATGGGAAATTCTTCAAAAGATATGTCAGTAAGCAAATAAGTAAGCAAATATATACTGATGGCTAATAGTAATGTTGGCTTCCACTCAAGAGAAGTACATTAAAAGCATGTAAGTACACAGACCTGTTCCTGCAACTCAAGAATCTGTCTTTCTTTTTCTTGAATGTGCTCTTGAAGGTCATGTATTTGCTGTATATGCTGTGCTCTTTCCGCATCAGAGTGATCACGCTCTCTTCTGTACAAATTAAAAGACCACCAAAATCTATAATCCTAACCATGGTGCATTTACTTGGAAAATATCCATCATCTCCTACCAAATATTATTTCAACCAGATAAAACACAAAAAAGAGATAAAGTACCAGTTCCGAAGTCAGAAAATATGTACCTAAATGTTGCAAGTTCTTTATTTTGCTCCCTTAAAAGATCCTCTTTAGCCCAAGCCTATACAAGTTGTCAAAGAATCAGCTCATTGTTTACGGTTAAACAATTCACCAATCCTCTTTTTTGAAAGAACAAAACAAAAGGAACAAACCGCTTCATTATCTAGCTTAATAGAGTGAATTTCTCTATCTTTTTCTTCAAGTCTTCTTTCCAAATCATTTATGGTCTGCTCACTTTTGCGGAGTTTTTCCTGTAAAAGATAAAAAAAGAAGAAAATGTGATTTTAGATACCACCTATAGAATGGAAATCATGATGCTGTTATTAACTGTGGCTTCAAACAACTTGAAAAAGGAATCTTTCAGAATGATTTAATGTGTACATCTTTCACATATTATTTTAAAACAATAACTTTCTTTAGAAGAAACAGATCATGGCAACTAACTCCCCAACAGGTATGTTACACTTATTCGTAAAATCCATTGAACATGTAACATTTAAGCTCCATTGCAAACAATTGTAACTCGTGATATTTGAGAAACAATTTTATTGACCTCAAACTTTGAAGCAGTGTCCATATGCTCCTTGATTTGAGTATCATAGGTGTTCTGAATGTCCGTGATTTCAGATCTGGCAACTGCCTGAGCTCTAAGGTCGATTTCCATCTGTTGCAGCTCTTCTCTTTGTCTAGAGATGCTTTGAATTCGCTGCTGCAAAATTTCATCACCTAAACCCCCATCCACAGTAATGGAACAAAAGTCTACATCAGCAGGCTCCCTTCCATGCTGCACATGGATAAACAATGATTCAAAATAACTTCCCACTATCCATCAGAATGTATTTCAAAAGCCAGCACATTTACCTCGTATATTGTTAGGTCATCTGATTGACCCAACTTTGATTGTACCAAATCCTGTGAAGGCGAAGAATGAAATTTAACAAGCAAAGTTAATAACACACTGCAGCAACAGCAATTGTAACGTGAATAATGTTATAACCATCAGTTTACCATTCAATGCAGATTATCAGTTGCTGTATCAAATGCCACAATCTTCTCTCAGCAATGAAATAAACAAGAAGCTACTCATCCAAGCAAGTCACTAATTTTAATTCACCAATGTATGAAAAACTCTCAGTGTCTAGTACAAACGCCTAACCACATTCTCTCATTTTCAAATGCGTAAACCACAAAGTTAAAGAGTATCACGAAGATCAAAGCCAAATGAATCCCAATTCATTATTAGGCAACGGTCAAGTAATATCGTTTAGTGAATCGGACTTAAAAGTTTATTTTTCTTTTTCAGTCCAAAAACTAAAAAATAATATAGAGATGAAAATTTAGAGCACCTCGTCTCTGGGGTTTCGAACAGAATGATGGTCGGAGACTGCACGCCACTCCTTCCTCGAAGATGACGGCATCGGAAAAGTACCACCGCGAGTGGAAGACGCGGCCTCCATCAATCACCCAAACACCTCCAACTCCCTCTCTATCTCCCTCTCGCTCTCTACTAGAGAAATGAAAACCAATAATAGAAAGCACAGCAAAGGTCGAAAAGGAACCCTAGAAATGAATGAACCCAAGAAATGAAGAGAAGAAATTTAAATTACAAGGAAAGGGGGGAGCAGAGATTGAAATAGAGAAATGGGGGAGCAGCACCAACGGTGAAGAATTCTGGAGTTTGGAATTTGGGGGGGTGTTTTAGGAAATGGAGGGTTTTAGAGGGGGTTAAGCGCAAATAGAGAAAAGTTGACGTAGAGACAAGAAGCGAAAGCAAAGAGTCGATTTTCTGATTGGGTGTGTGCCGTCCCTTTCAGGGTTTATAAGACGCTGTTTTTCACGCGCTGGTGTAAGCACGTGTTGTTACGTTTCTCGTTTATTTCTGCTTCTCCTAGCCATGAGTCGGTAGCTACTATCAAAGCCAAAGCCCAAAAGCTAAATCACCAGTAACAACAACGACAAAACAACGACAAACCATTACAAATTTAACCGAAATGTAAAGTGTAGTGGGTCAATATTATGCCATATTAGTAGAAAGGTTATTTTCAAATGACTTCTATTAAAAAATAAAAATAAAGAAATAATCATAATAATATTACTATTAATAGTAGTAGTAGTAATAATAGTAATAATAATAATAATAATAGAACTACTATATCAAGCTAGGTATGAAGCTTAAAGATTGATCGGCAAGCTCCAATTTATTACCATGAATATGAAACTTAAGCTAAATCTCTAAGAAGTAAGTACTACATATATACAAGTTTAGACTAACTATAATAAGAAAAAGTTAACAGACTTATGAGAAATATAATGATCTCTTTACGAGGGGTCCTTTATAAATATCATAGTATACTAAAATTTTCTATTGTGGATCATGTTCTCGATAAGTTCCAACATGGTCATATTATTTTTAATCACCTTTTCTCAATTCTTCTTAGATCTCCCTTTTATTTCCCAAACACCAAGCCAATTTAATATAATTCAAGTCATTTAAAGTTTAAATAGAGAAGTTAAAATATGAAATATGAATAGCTATTTTATATATATTCTTTTAGAGTGCATTTAAGTTAAATTTGCACTTTTCTTTTTTTTTCTTCAAAAGTGTCCATTAAATTATATTATGATGTTGATATCCCTAAGAAAACAACAATCTTTTATTTCCATAAAGCATATACCATGTTTCTTAATGCAATTTTACTTACCAGTAGATCTCCTTTCTTCACATTATGGATATGAGAAAACCAAATGATCAAATCATGTAAGTGAAAGATTAATGCAAACATGTTACAAAGCATTTCAATCTAACTCCAAATACAAATAAAAATATACATTCATAAAAAAAGTGCAATAGACTATGTTTCCTTCTTACAATCGGTAAGATGTGTAATGAATTTTTTTTGAAAACTTTAATAAATTTTCATTAATAATAATTAGACATCCTTCCAATTTCTAGGACCTCTTAAAAAACCAAATAAGTTAAACATTATAAGATCACATGCACAAGAGTACGTGTTACCTATGCTTGTCTTACACTTCCATTCGTTTCAATCCAATTCCCAGCAAAAAGCAAAAGGCTAAAAGCTAGAAAGATCCCTTGTGTATGGTTTAATAGAGGCATTGTATGTCGTCCGTGCACTTCAGTTAAGGAATCAAATAATTGTTCTGGTTTTGGCTATTTCTTGAATTCAATTGATTCCATGTTTAGATTCTCTATGTGATTGCCAAGTTTTAGTCGCCTAATTGTTCCAAATTCTAGATCATGTATTGTTCCCTAATTATGGTTCTCGTATCATTAAGAACCCCATGGGAACTTCTTTCTTTCCTTCTAAATCTTATGTAATTTCTTTACTTTCAGATCTCATAAAAAGTTTCCCCCAGTGCTATCATTAACAATACTTTCACGGGCTTGGACGTCTTATAATTTTGTATCCAATGTACCATATCTGTTAATTGGTTAGGAATTCTCAATATACTAAACAATCTTTTGATCCTTAACCAAATTTTCATAGAGAAAATACATTTAAAAAATAATTGATTTCTATTCTCTTCCAAGTTGGAACAGAGTATACAAACATTTTGGATAGCAAGGTATGGTAGTCTGTCTAAAGTGTTTAGTCTATCCAATATTGCTAACTATAATAGTTCCCTTAGTATAGGTTTGATATATTTCCTCCAAATGATGTTATGCTAGTGACAAACAGTCCCCTGCATGATATTTTACTCAAAGCAATTCCACTAGAAATTTTATGAAGGTGGATTCCATCTTAGGAGTATACATCCTCTATATTAGGATTGGGAGGGTAAAAGGGCAAGATATGGTTTATATCCTCGTGTGGTTTAATCCAGCTACCTTCAATAATTAAAGTGTTTACCTTTGTTCCGAGAGCAATATTCTGGAGAGCTCTCTCTACAAGTTGATGATGGATGAGGGTGCCTACCCCTGTCCAATTATCACACCATATTAAGGCTTAGTTTCCATTCCTAACTTTACATGTAAAACTAGTTCTTTTCTAGTCTCTTAATTTAAGAAATTGGGAGAAAAACCATGAATGAGATTCCCTAGGGGGCACCACCCCATATGCTAGAACGTTTTAGGATATATTTATTAGTCCATTGGGACCAGAGTGAGTCCCTATCCATTAGGGTTTTCCAGACTCTCTTCAACAGTTACATTTTGTTACAACTTTGGATTGATTTGAGCCCCAGTCCACCCTCTTTAATTAGTTTGCATACTGTCGACCATTTAACCTTTGCTCTTCCTCCTTCGTTACCTGCGGCGTTCCATAAGAATTTCTTCATACTTCTTTCTATGGATTTGATCAAACTCTTTGAGAGGAAAAAGTGTGAACTCCAATAGATGCACATAGAGATGATAAAAGCTTTTAGTAGTTGAACTTTGCCCCCATAGGAAAGAGTTCTGTTAGTCCAAAAGCCAAGTCTCTATTGCACCCTCTCAACTAGTGGGATACATTCATTAGAAGTCAATCTTTTTATGGATATAGGAAGTCTCAAGTAAACCTTTGAGGGAATTTTCTCATCATACCAGTGATTTCAGTTATTCTTACTACCATGGAGTCAGCACTTGAAAAGATGATAAAATGACTTTTGTTAAGGTTAATTACTAGTCCGACCAAGTTTTTGAATTGTTTTAATGTATCTATTAATAGCTTAATAAAGTGATAGTGAGCTTTAGAGCATAAAATGAGATCATCTGCAAAACATAAATTGGCTAGTGAAAATTGTTTGCATTTAATATGGAATATAAAGTTAGGATCTTTGCCTGTATTGTCTTTTAACAACTGTATCAATGTTTCCATACATATGATAAATAAATATGGAGAAAGTGGATCTTCCTTCCTTAACCTTCTAGCTCTCATAAAGGTAGTTGAGTTCTAGCCATTGACAAGAACTTCAAAAGATGTAGAGGTTATACAAGCCTCTATCCATTTAATAAATTTACCGGGTAATTTCATAACCTCCCACAATTGGAATAAGAAGCTTCAACTGACACTATTAAAAGACTTGTGAAAATCTATCTTTATTGAACTGTTCATTGGCAATTTCTTTCTAGAATAACCCTTCAACAACTCATAGATAATTAGGATGTTATCACCAATTTGTCTATTCTATATGAAGTCACCTTGATTGTCAATGATAATAGAGTTTAGAACAGTTTTAAGTCTATTTACTAGTAGTTTAGAGATGATTTCGTATAGGAAGTTAGTACATATAGTAGGCCTAAAATCTCCAAAAGTTGTTGGATTAAGTGTTTTAAAGATTAAGGTAATGAATGTTTTATTGATCTCTTTAAGTAATATACCCTTTGAGAAGAATTCTTGGACTGCCTCCTTAATTATGGGACCAATAGAGGACTATGATTTTTTATAAAAGTAGCCATTAAGCCTATTAGGTCAAGGAAATTTCATGGGATTCATTTAGAAGACCACATTTTTTAATTCGTCATTTATCACTGGCCTAACCAAATTGCTTGCTTCTTCAATAGGTATTATATTAGAGATAAAGGAGAAGAGTATTTGCATTGAGGAGTTTGTATGCACTGATTTGAAAAAATTACTGCCTCATCCTACAGTTCTCCTAAACCTGTGATTGTTTTTCCATTAGATATTATTATAGAGGTAATTTTATTGGTGTTTTTCCTTGCCATTATGCTGTTGGAAAAATTTTTTGAGCATCTATCTCTTTTTTTATCCAATTTATTCTTGATCTTTGCATGATGATTGACTCATGATTGTGTGCAGCTTGTAAATAGTTTCTCAACTGTTGTTTTTCTTCAATTAAGAGTTTTATGTCACCAGAATTTTCATATAGAAGTTGTTGAGTTTTGCAGAGTTCTTCATTAGTCTTTTCAACCATTCTTTTACTAAACTGGCCCCAATTAACATTTAGTTTCTTGAGTTTTTCTTTATTAAACTTCATTTTTTAGACACATACATATTATTTACTTCCAACTACTTTAGCTTCCTATCCTTTTTTAATAGCTTCATGGAAGCCATCCATTTGTCAAAAAAATGTTGAACCTAAATGAGGATTTCGTGTAGGTTTTATGTAATAGATAATACACCTTAATAAGGTATGATCAAAAAATAGTGGATATGTAAAAGTAGCTTTACTATCAGGGTAGAGTGAGAGCCAATCAAGGTTAACTAAGGCTTTATCTAATTTTTTTCCCTAATTGCTGGAACCCCTCCCCGGGCGGGTCCACGGGCCCGACATCCTGCGTGACATCTGGACCCGTGGCCCACGGGGGAGG
>JANIIA010000003.1:45095919-45123727 GCA_027478495.1 Erythroxylum alaternifolium | reverse complement strand
AGTTTTGTAAATAACCGTTGAGAAGAACAACATATATTTTATCAATGAATGAAGTGAATGTTTTAAGAGAAAAAGATAACAATTTCAAGTATATTAGATGATGCCATGTGTAAGTTAGATTTGTTATTGCTCCAACATGCCATTATCGTAGGTTATGTTCCTAAAAGCTTCGGTACGTATCCTATGATAGTGGGATGTTACAGTTTTAATTATAGACAGGCTCCTATCATTTCTTTTTAAATTGAAAGTAAATTGCAAACTTTTTTAAGTCACACATAATCCCCCCCCCCCTCCTTGTGTGTGTTTGCTTTATCATTTGATATCAGAGCTAGGTTTCACACTTATAGTGTTTTACATCTCATGATAGATCATGACAAACACCTTGAGAAGTTTTTAAGTACAATATATCTCAAAGCCTCCTTACTTCAATGGAAAAAATTATTCATACTGAAAAGAAAGAATGACTATATATCTCAAATTTGTAGATATCGAAGTATGGCAAGTAATTAGAGCTGGAGCTATAATTCCGACTTCCGATAATGTAAAAGTATGGACTGATGCTGATAGGAGAAAAGCACAATTAAATGCTAAGGTAAAACATCACCTGATATGTATGATGTCTCTAAAAGAATATGAAAATATATTCTACTGCTCTACAACAAAGAAAATGTGGGACAAACTACAAGTCATGTTTGAAGGAATAAATGAGGTAGAGAAGTATAGAATAAGTCTTTTATTGCATCAATACAAAACTATTAGCATGAAACAAGGAGAGACTATAGACGAATTCTTCAAATGCTTCAACAACATCATCACGACCTTAAAGAACTTGGGAAAGATATGTCCCAATGACAAGATCGTAACAAAGATTTTGAGGACACTACTAAAGGAATGGAGACCTAAAGTGATAGCTCTAGAAACGACAAAGGATTTAGACACTATTTCACTTAATTGGCTACGAGATAATTTGATGATCCATGGAACCGAGCTTAGGAGAGATGAAGAATCCTCCTACAGAAAAGGAACGAAACTAAAAGCAACTAAGGGATCAAACAGTGATGAAAGTGACACTGAGTTATAAATAGATGGAGATGACAAGTTCAACTTTATAGTTAGAAAATATGCCCGCTTCTATAAAAAGAAGCTAATGAACAACAGGTTGCACCCTTTTAAATTTCTCATCTTTATCAGTTCCCTTTTTTGTTTGGCTTCCTAAATGATTCATAGCCCTTTCCAGTTCTTTTTCTTCTTATATGGGTTCTTCAACAGGCTTACTAGGTTTAAGTTATTCAGTCTCCTGAGGTGTAACATAAGGTACTTACTCTTTTATTGTTTCAGTAATAGTCATCTCTTCATGTTTCTCTTCCTTTTATAAGCCCATTAGTTCTGTCTAATCTCTTAATAAAATTTTTAGTTGTTAGATTTCATTCCTTTTCTTGTTCTTTTAAAGACGATCTATACTAATAGGATACCATTACCTTATCTTCAATCAAAGTGATATTTATTCCCAACCTCAAAATAGGAACATAGTTTGACATATCTTTTGAGATGTCCATTATGATATATGAATGGGCATAACTAACCTTTTTTCTCCTTATTGTATTGTCATCAATACAAAATGGAGCACCTAGACAGCTAGTTAACATACTCAATCCCTGTGTAGTTTAATATTCCAATGGTACATTATGAATATTTATACACAGAAGTACATGTTGGATTTTTTTACCTTTTTTATCTAAATTCTAGGTTATGGATAAACAAGGAATATTAAAACACATGCCAAGGGCTTTCCTTAACTATTTTACTTACTTCAACTTACAAGTTGAAAGAGAACAAGACGAGGTCATCTTTTGTCAATAGGACATCATTTAAACCTCTGCTTCTCCATTAAGAAGTAGCCCATTTCTACACAACTGGGAAGGGAAGGTGCTTGTTTATGAAGAAGCCCACTAAGGTAGCTTCCTAGCTTTTTGCATATACCTTGATTGTATCCAAGTTAGGAGCTATTATGGTTTGACCTTCAATATCTAAAGGAGTGCATTAGTGTCAAGATAGGTCCGAGTGGTAACCTACCACTTGCTTCTAACTTTTTCTCTAGAGGTTAGGTTAGTCTGGTTTGTTTTGGCTAGTTTAGGGGACAATAGTGGAGGCATTTAGATGACTATGATTAGAAGTAGGGATGGAGGTGGAAGTTCCATGAGGAGGGTTAAGGAGGTGGAGGTTCCAAGAGGGGAGGTGAGGGAGGTTAGGAAAGGTAAAGGTGGAAATTATACTGAGGGTATTGGATCCATAATCAAAAAAGTGAAAATTGGAAAGTTGTAGAGGAGGCTGTGCAAAAGTTAGTTACCAGAAAAGGTAACAATATGATTAGGTAAGAAAGTTTCCTTAGGGAAAAGACTTTGATGCCCTTTAAATGATTGTGTTTAGAGAGAAGGGAAGAGTGGTGATGACTAAGTTAGAGGAAGGGTGAAAAAAAGGGGGCATGGAGGATGGCTGGAGGAGGTTAACCTAGTGGGGAAAGCTTTGTAGAAGAGTTTTGGTGTTGAATTTAGGCTAGTTAATGTTAGGAAATTTAGATGTAGGGGGATGCAATGAGAGACTAGAGCATCTCTCACTACATCACTTACTCTATATCCTAGTTAAATCAAAGAGTTAAGATGTGCAAGGAGTTATTAACCTAAAATTGGGGATATCTTTATGACAATTGAGCTATTCCCTCTTAAATCATGAATTATGGCATAAAACTTTTGTAACTTGAAGAAATGTATATGTTATTTCTTTGCTCATAAGTATACAATATTATTGATACATATAAAAATAAGATTTCATTCACTTAATTTCTGTGAGGCCGTCCTTTCATATTAATAAGTTTGGTAAGTGTATTTAATGTTATCATCTTAGGGTTGAATATTTAATTTTATTACTATAATATGTTTGTATCCTAACATTGTCCCTCTTCCTAGTAATATGCTTTATTATAATGTTTCATCATCATATCACCATGTTGGATGTCTTTTGTGGATACATGTGAAAGAACATCTCATCAACCTCAACTTGCACTTCCTGATGTAACAAGGAATAAAGGAAATGTGAGGGCAATAAGCAAGTCATTGTAACCATATGAGAATTAGATATAATTCTCTTAAGTATTGAACTCAGAGAAAACTAAATTGATCTTCAAAATGCGAATGTCATAATCTATTTTAGCAATGTTTTGTAGTTTAACAATAATGAGGCAATAATCCTAAGTGCTTGGAAATAACAAGGCTTGAAAATGATATATCTAATCAATATCAATTAGCATCATATATGGGAATCCATTTAAAAAGTTAAATCTGTGATGTGGATTCCTAAAGAGTCTACTATGGGAGGATCATTGACAATATGTGTTAAATAACTAGAAGGGGAAAAAGATCAATCTAAATGATTAATATGGGCCATATTCATCAGCGTAAAAAGAATAATTAAAGGAACTGGTGTATGTGCTTCATCAACAACAAGATATTCCTAAATCAACCAATGGATTGATAACTTCCACAAGACACTACTAATAATAAAACACTTATAGTGGGATTATAAATGAGCCATCCACACCATTGAACTTAGAGAATCATAAATGAGATATAAACTTCCCATCTATAACGTCTTCAATGGAAGGTAATGGAGACACCACCTCACTATTTGAATTGTAAGATAAGACACATCCAAAACTTGATAGCTTCATTATCTAAGAAATTATTAAAAAGACACTTCCAAAGTTTAAATTGCCCAACCAAGATGCATATAATGACCCCATAGATCATATTGATAAGTATGCGGAGATATATCTCCTTGAATGACGTAAAATATTCCCCATTGAAAATAAAGTGATCATCCTATAGAATATGAATACATAGGATAGAAGAGAATATGGTGAAGCTATTCAGTAAGAAAAAATATATAAGAAAGGATAGGCAGAAGATAGGAGAACCAACAAATCTGAGGGTTTCATTCTTAACTATACGAGGAGTAAATATCTCATTAATGTACTAACTTCATTGTCAAACAATCCTAAGGTTAGTAGATTAGATAAGTTATATCATTCCTTCTAGATTACGAGTATCACTACAACAAAATTTGGATTTAGCTATAATTTATTTGGCGATGATTTCAAAATTGTCGCTAAAAGTTGGAGTGATTTTAAAAACGTCGCCAAAGGCTTATCGTTTCACGATGGTTTACAAAATTGATTCTAAATGCAAGCCTTAGGCGACGCTTTATGGGAATTGACCTAAAAGGCTCATCCTTTTGCAACATTTTAGTATTTTCATCACCAAAGTGTAAGCCTTTGATAACGAATTTAGACATCGTCCCAAAAAGGTGGACTTTTGGCCATAAATTTGTTAAATCGTTGCCAAAAGCTTAAATAACAAAATTACTCTCTTATTTACAATTATGAATTCACTAACTTTGACTTGATCATTTTGTGACTAAACATTATATTGAAAAAAATCAAATATAATATTATTAACAATGATTCTAAGTGTAAAAATAAATTTAGCTAATAAAAATGTCAAATCATTTTAATAATTTATGAAGCTATAAACTCAAAATGAATTAATATTACATAGATTTATACTTTTTCTTTTTCTTTTTTAAATTATATGATTTGACAATTTTATATGGTATCACAAAATTTTAAAATAGATTTAACATAAAATCTTGTAATATAATGACATATGATTCTTACAAAAAAGAATAAATATTGATATATGGTGAGTAATAAAATACAATGATATATGGTAAGTAATACAAGATTTTAATTAAAAGTTGAACAATTCTTACAAACAAAACAATAAATAAAATTTCATGCATATTCCTTCGAAAAGAAAAGGAAATAATTATTTTTCAGGATTTTAAGTGACATGAGACTCGATAGATGATATGTGCTTAATTGACTGTATAATTATTCCATAATATTTAGTGATTAATGACATGAAATTGCTTAAGATACTCACTTTGACTCATATGTGGTTTTATGAATAATTTGGAAGTAAAGGAGTTAAAGTGAGTCAAAAGCATTATAATTGGTCTGTATTTCAAAGATTCATGCTCGCTTGTCTTCATGGAATAAGAAGAAGAAGATTAGAGAAAGAATAATATAAGAAGAAGACAAGAAAATGAACAAAATAGTGAAGAAGCTCACAACTAAGCATGATTTGTCTCATAACCATAACACCCATGACTCATTTTGCATGGGCATGACACCCATGCACATGAGGCTCACGACCGTGAGCCTCAGTTAGGGTGGTTCACGAGTGTGACACTATCATGCATGCCCGTGAGACACTTACAACTCACCCAAACCCTACTTTGTAATATAAAAGCATCGTTTATGTGACGGCTGAAGGGGTATGAAAGAATAGAAGGTGTTTTCGGCTGGGCTAAGCTGAAGATCTCTTAGGAGATAGAAGATAGGAAGGCGATGAAGCTCTCTCATACGGAGAGACCTATGGAGGGGTAGCATCTCGACGCTAGTTCGAAGGCGACATTGACTCTGACAAGTTAAATGTATTGCTCCTTGTATTTGTTGTTTTCTTTCTCTTATGGATTGATTATGTTATCCTTTGTTCAATGTTTGGGTTTTATGTAAGAATGATTGAATGCTCTATTTGATTATTTTCATGTAAGAACCCATTGTAAAAATTGAATACAATACGTAATCACTTGTTTTTCCATTCCATAATAGCGACTAATAGTTTATAATCATTAGGGATAACATAACCTAAGTTAAATAATCCAAGCTTGTGTGATTATTACATAGATTGGGTAGCTATTCGATTAAACTTAGTGAGCGTCTCTTAAGTTATCCGATAGCTAGGGTTAATTAACGAGCTCTTCTTAATTAACTAGGACCTAAGGAAAATCTGGGATTAACAGAGCTTGTTGTTAATTTATGACTAATAGTTCAAGGAGAGGTAAAAGAACAACAAATTAAAGAAATGTGTTTAATTAAAGTGTAGGTCGAGATTGAACCAAAGAACTGAGTCCCTAACGAATTTACCACTTTCATCGTTTTTGCGTGTTTTCTTTAATTTGCTTTTATTAGTTAGTTTTGTTTTATTTTCTTTTTTCAAACTAAACAAAACCCCCATAAATCTAAACACTGATTGATTTCATTTCATACTCTCTGTGGGATTGACCTAGACTCACCACTGCTATAATAGTTGTCTAGTTTCTATTTTGACTAGTGTTACGATGCACTATTAGGTAAAGGAGTTCTGTATGTCTGGATTCTTAAGAAGGTTCTTTGCACGTTTGAGCCCATCAATTAAAACAGTTAAAGATCTTTCCTCAGGAGTTGGTTTATTAACATCCTCTTTCAACAATTTCTTGGCTTTAACTAAACTAGTAGAAAATACAGTGAATGATTTTCTAGATGCAGTATAGATCATTGAATTAGATGAACCATAAGTATAATGTGTTTCACCTAAGGAACAAACAATATAGAACAATCAAAGCTAAATCAAACGATTTAAGGAACCCAAATTCAAACACATGCATACCCAATTGAATGACTCCATCATCGTCACAATAAACAAACATAGTTTTTGCAATCAATGACTGTTCCAAAACAACCTATTTAATTTCCTAATCTTGTACAGACCATCGAGACATCGTCATCACCTTCATTTCCATCTATGTTCTCTTAAAGAGGTAGCTTTACACAACACATAACATATACAATTAGACATTCATCTAATAGCTTCCTGATAGAAAATGAGATACAGATACTAAAGAAAGAGAGCTTATTCTGATGATACTAAAAACTTTGAAGAAGAAGATCAGCCATTAAAGGTAAGGGGTGATTAGATTTTGATGAGGAGATTTGTTGTGCATCGATTTGTTCTTCATCAGCGAGAATTTTGCCACATTCCTCCTATCAGAGCTCACTTCTGCCATCAGAAACTAGTTGTCACGTTGACATTTCATGATGAATTTATGTTAATGGTAAAAGTCAATAGAAAGAAAAATAAGTCATAAATATAATCAATATAGAATCAGAGTGTACAATTTAATAAGGAAATGAAAAATTATATGAAGTTATATGCAATTAACAAAATATTCACAAAAGAAATAAAGATCATCAGAACATAATTTTTTAACCATCCAATAATACCCTACACAAGCACATTTTATGCTTGCCAGTCACCATTAAAGATAAATAAAACCCAGAGGAGATGGCATAGATTAATAAGTGATTTGATATCTTTAAGAATAGAAGACTTCTTATTTGAATGTTCCAACACTCTAGCAATTTTAATTTTGTGATAAATTAATTGAGAGTACTTCATATGATAAGCTTAAGAATGCTAACTATGTATGTACTATATTTAGGGGATTCATAATTAAGTGTGCTTTCCTCTAAAATCACTATTATGATAAAAATAATTGGTCCCTCGAGCCCCTTCTCAGATATAAAGAGAGCTATTGCATAAGCACATTTTATGTTTGCCAATCACCATTAAAGATAAATAAAACCTAGAGGAGATGGCACAAATTAATGAGTGATTTGACATATTTAAGAATAGAAGACTTCTTATTTGAATGTTCCAACATTTTAGCAACATTAATTTTGTGATTTATTAATTGAGACTACTTCATATGATAAGGTTGAGAATGTTAACTGTATATGTACTATGTCTAGGGGAAGCATAATTAAGTGTGCTTTCCTTTAAAATCATTATTATGATAAAAATAGTTGGTCCTTCAAGCCCCTCCTCAGATATAGAGAGAGCTACTTGTTATTTATTATAATATTCATTTGTTACAATTCATAATCTTTAGTTATACCTTTAGCTTTTTTTTTATGTTGAAATTGGAACCTGACAACAAATGAATAATGATAAGAGAATGGACACTAATCATGTGAATATATATTTGAGCATAAGTCTATTTGTGGGTGTCAAAGATTAATAAACCTGCAAATCCCTCTTTACTAGTTGAGGCAGAACGATGTTGTTGCTGACTTGCTTCATTATTGGATGAGGTCAATTGTTATTGTTGGCTAGGAATTGATTGATCTAATTGTTGTTGGGTAGAAACAATTTTAATACTTGCCACCTTCTCCCCGTTGTTTCTACTAGGTGCCATTACATTGGATATCTATAAAAACAAACATAAATTTTATTAATATTACAATACATCCAATCATCATTACAAACGTACATTAAATCATCAACAATACATATTAACATAACTCAATCATTAACAATTCACATTAACATAACTCAAGCATCAACAATATGCATTAACATAACTCAATACTAGTAAAGATTGCTCTACATGGAATATTATTGGGCTTAAGGTTGCACTTTTGAAGGCTTTTAATGTTGAGATAATAGATAAGAAGGCATAATAGGTGAAGAACTTTTCATTAGAGCAATTGGATGATGAATTATAGTTTTCAATTTGTCACCATAACATCGCCAAGTTATATGGCCTTGAAACCATATGAATCGATAAAGGCTCTTCTCGTTGAGACTCTTAGGCTTATAGAATATTTCACCGATAAGCCTCAACGAAGTTGCATCATAGGTTTCCAACCTATATACCATTTAAGTGGTTTATAAAATAGATAATCCATAATTATAGGTGGATGTTTTATGTTTTATGTTTTATGTTCGAAATTATGAAAATTTGCAATTCACTTTCTATCACAATCATATTAAGAATTCAAAAACTAATTTAATATAATAATGATTGAACCTCTTAATAGTTCAAGTTCATAAGTAATCTAATAAATTAAAAATTAAATATTATTGGAATAAAATATAAGAACTCCATTTTTGAATTGGAAGCAAAATGTAAACATTAGAAATCCTATTCCAAATGATAACCTTACCTAATTTCCCTAAGTTCATAAGATATGAGATTTTTTAATATTTAAAAAATTATGGCAACTATATTTTAGATGCATATTATATAAAATTTAGATGATTAAATAAAATTTTAAACATGTTTAATAATTTATAACTTAAGTGAATACTTCATTTAGAAAGACTTAAATTCAAAATTTCTATAAATAATAAAGTGGAATAAAATACACTAAAATCAAATTCAAACTAATTTATCATCCGCTAAATATCATAGACAAAAGAAAGCTCCATGAAAAATGAGGAAGAGGAAGAAAAAAAAGAGCTAGTTAATTAAAACCCAAGTTGGAATAATGTATTAGAAGAATCCATTTGAATTGATAAAAAGCAAAAAATATATAGAAGCAAAGATCACCTAAATTAGAAGAATCAATTGACTGCCTAAATCTAGCTTACTTTACAAAAATATGTAAGTTACAATCGATCTTAATCTTTGGCTACCTCAAAATTGTAGTAAAAATCGACTAATGCAGATTATGGGACCTTGTAAGAAAAAGTAATCAAACAATATAGTTAAATATGAGAAACATTGTGTAAGGAATTTAAAATAATTAAAGCAGAAGAGAACCTTCAAGATTTGATTGATTTGAATAATTCAACCAACTATGGTTAAGCATAAAAAATCAAAATTAAAAAGCAACCATAATTGGAAGCAAATGCATATATTAGAAATCACTACTTTATAATAATCTCTAACAGAACTTTCATTGAACACTTGATAGGCTAAAACAATCATCCCTAACTAATAATAAAAACGTAGACTTCTGGACTAACATCAACACATTATGTCACAATAAAGCAAAGCAGTGGCACTTTACGTAGACAAATGAAACCACATCACAAAAACCAAAGGGAAAAAGAAGAACATAAAAGAATAACATGGCAACAATAAAAGCAAAACATAAAAACTCAATTGCAAAGGATGGACGACTTATGTTGACAGATGATAAATCGGAGACAATGGAAGTATATGATGGAAGTAGAAGAAGAAAAAGAAAAAAAGAAAAAGAAAAAGAAAAAGAAAAGAAAGAAAAAATGTTTAACTAAAAGTATTAAGGAGGAAATGCAATTGTTTTGAAAAGTTATTCATCATTAGTTTATCCTCCTATTGTTGTATGGAATGAGTAATTTAAGCATGACGCATATGAGGTAGATGTTGTTTTGAAGGATCACTCCTTATAGTTTCAATGTATTGTTATCATCGATTTTTATGAGTGATCCCTTCTAATTGGTTATGCTTCATGTGGTTTATAAGTGGAACATAGTTTTTGCATTCATTATAGCTGATGGTACCTTAACTTTGAGTGAATGTTAGTTTTTACGCTTGATATTCCACTGAGTGTTTTCTTGTTTCACTAACTTTAATGGATTTTGCACTACACTATCCAAATGCATCTCACCTTAACCTTTTCCCACATTACAACCTTAAGAAATCCTTTAATTCATGATTATGCATGTGAATCTTAATGGTGGAGAAATTAAATGACATGTAAAGTTATGAAATGTCTTGATCATGAATGGTATTTGCGTATAACAATAAATTTGCCATATTTAAACACATTTTTATCAAAGTCTAACCCTTGATTGCTTAATTTCTGAAGGAAATGATTATTGATTGGTCATGAGTATAGGCAATGAATGTTGAGTTCTTGCCATAGTTTTGAAAGTTATTTCTCTTTTCTTATGACTATCTATTCTTAGAAAATATGAAAAATGAGTAAGTGTTTTGGTTTGTGACTTTGATTTTATTGTTTTGCTTGAGGACGGTCAAAGGCTAAGTGTAGGGAAACTTGATGTGTGCTTGATTGTTTGTACATTTTCTTCGTAACACTTAGTGATTAATGCTTTGAAATGCTTAAGACATTCATTTTAGTTCATATTTGGTTTTAGGTATAATTTGGAAGTATAATAGCTAAAATGAGTTAAAAGCATATTCTTTGAGTCATCCTCTTGATGTTCAAACTCATTTGTCTTTGGGGAACAAAAAGAAGATGGATTAGGGTGAAAATGGGACAAGAAAATGCAAGAAATGAAGCATTCACCATACGATGCAAGATGCACGGTTGTGCATGCCATGCATCTTCCCAATAACCTAATTTTTGGTATAAATCAACATTTGAGAGGCCAAAGGAGTTATGAAACTTTTTTTGAACACGAAAAGGGGCAGAACTCCTACTTTGTAGGGGTCTACTGAGGACTAACCTTTCTTCTTCTGGTTCATAAGGGATATCGAAGCCGAGGAACACATTTGGGCGTATCTTTATTATGTATTATTGAATCTCTCTCTCTTTCAAAATTGTAAAGATGATCTAAATGCTTTCATTAGATTGTTTTTATGTGACCTCATTACTAGAATCTCTAATAAAATATGTAATATTTGTGTTTTGGATTTATTTGTGGCAACTAATGGTGTTTAATCATTAGAGATAACATAACATAGGTTAAATGACTTGAGCTTGTATGGTTGTTGCCTAGATTAATCTATTTTCCTATTTCATAATGTCGTTGTTCTATTAAATCTAGAAAGTTTTTTCTAGGTTATTCAATAGCTAGGTTTAGCTAAAGAACTTATTTTAATTAAACAAATTCTAAGGGAAAATCAAGGTTAACCTACAATTAGTAGTATCTAAGAGAGGTGTAAAATCAACAAGTCGATGAAGTATGTTTATCTTTATGTAGGTTAAGATTGAACCAAGAATAGGATTCCAAACTCATTCATCAATTTTCTCACTTTTATGCTTTTTAATTTGATTTGCTTCCTTAGATCAATTTCACTTCATTTTCTTATTTTCAACCAATCAAACCTCCTCACCCCCCAATAACTTAAACATCAATTCTTTTTATTACAAAGCTACATGTACATTCTCTATAGATTTGATCCCTACTCACTTCTACTATAAATTTAGTTGTGCAGAGTTAAGTTTATTTTCTGGTGCATTCGACATGCATCACAGACGATGGAAGAAGATGGAAGCAGAGGAAGGAAAACTACAAAGAAGGGTTTCATTTTTGTTTTTAAAATAATAAGAAAAACGTGATTTCTTTAAGAAGTTTCCAACATTTGTTGACGATTTCAAAAAAAGTTGCCAAATGTAGATAATTGATGATGATTTTCAAAAAATGTTGCCAAAGGTAGACCTTTTGCAACAACCTCATAGAGTCGTCGCTAAAGGAAGACCATTTGCAATGAAATAATAGAAGCATCTCCAAAATGGTTGACTTTGTGACAATTTACTAAAACCATCTCCAAAGGGCTAATCTTTAGGTGACGTTTTAGCAAAAGCATTGCTAAAGGATGTAAAATAATAGCCAAATTACCAATTCTTTTCACATATATTTATATATGTAACAATTTTTTTTGTAATATATAATAGAATTTATATATAATAAATAGAGTTTTGCGACACCACATAAAATTGTCAAATCATATATTTTAAAAAAGATAAATAAAATGGAAACAACTACTTATACTGGAAAGAGAGGACTTTAATGAATAGTTGATAGTGGGTATTCGAGACATATGATAAAATATTTGAAGATTTCTGTGGCGAAAATAGTTTTGAAGATAGGGATCATCTAGATTACGTGATGAAGTTAAATAAAGCTCTATATGCTTTAAAGCAGGCTCCTCGAGCGTGGTATGAAAGGTTAAGTAATTTTTTGCTTGAGAATAACTTCGAAAAAGGAAAGCATTAATACAGGGGGAGAGTTCAGAGTTAAGATGAAGATATATTTTTGCCTAGTTTATTCTTACAAACTTGTGATATTTTGTGGCTATTTAGTTCTTTTCCCTCTATTTTTTTATAATGACAAAGGGGGAATTAAAGTGACGATATATTTTGCTGAAAGTTGATGGTATTTACTTGCATGATTCATGAGCATAATATAAGATATATGTTACTAACTGAATATATGAAGTTTAGATATGTGATTTGTTATCGATAGGCTCCTTACTAAGAAAGGAAAGGCTCCTTCTATTCAGTAAGAACTTATAAAGTTGACAGGTATATCAGACTTGTTTGAATTTTGAAAATATATTTGTTATTGATTGTCATCATCAAAAATGGGGAGATTGTTAGCTCAAGGCTTAATGATTTTGATGATGACCTTTTAAATTGGATTTGTTTCCTTCTACTGCTAACGGGTTAATTCTCTAAAGAAAATAAAATCATATGATAAATTCTTCTTTTTTGCAGAAACCTTCCTTATGAACTTACCTAATTTATTATAAATGATTTCATAATATCCGAAAGGATTTTAAAAATCAAAATCAGCTCCGTGATATGATCATTTGTCTTAACATCTAGATACTGGAAGATTTTATCAAATATGGTATTGAAGATTCAAAGTTAATTCAAGATATAAGAGAATCAACGACTGGTTTGAAGAAGATGTCTATTTAAAGAAGAACCACTACACTGTAGTGGTTTATAGTCTATTTGTTAAAGTGGTATCAAGTGGGTGGTAATGAAACAAAGAAAGATATTATTGAATTGTTGTAGAAAAACAAAATCGGACTCTAAAACCAAAATAGGAAAAGAAAGATAAATATAGAGTTGTGGTTTTCATTAATGATTTACAATGTCCTATTTATACACTTCCCCTAGGTGTAAAAATGAAAAGTAAATAATCCTAAGATAATTACAAAACATGTTACATATTTATAGTGCTAAAAAATCTATTAATAATAAAATAATTAAAAATTAAAACTAAAGATATACTATGGCATTGTTGTTTTAAACAAACCTCCCAAATGTCATGGTATAATAGTATAGTATAATATCTTTAGTGCATGGACAAATGTAAACTATTAATCCGTATGAAGTCTAACTTCAACTTCCGTAGTTATGATAAAGATCCTATATCACTGTTTACAAGTTTACTCTGGTTTCAAGTTCATTGATTGAAAATATTATCTGAAATAACATGTAATCTAGGATCTTCTTCTAATAAATCAAAAATAGAGGAGATAATAACACATCCATGAAATTTCAAGTAATTACCCTTTGCGTGCCAAGTGTAAGCCATTCAGAAGAACAATCCACGTACCAATGTTGTTTAAAGCACCAAGTTTTTGCTGAACTCAATCTCTCAAGATTTGAACCCATGTCTCCTTTGCTTAACTCCAACACATACAATTTTCGAGTTACATGATTGGCAATACATAAATTTTAAATTTTAAATTTGCAATTCCATAGCCAAAAAACCATCTCTTTCCTTTTCGTTATAGTATAACTTAGTTATGGGATCGAGTTCAGAACTCATTTACGATATTTTATCAAAATAAATTCTCTTATCATTAAACTATAAAGGACCTGTAAGTAATACATTTAAGTTACTTAAATTATAAATTAATAAAGATAAATGATTTAAAAAATATGAATTTAAAATAAATTTTAAGTACAACCTTCATTTAATAATAGTGTACGTTCGAAAAAGGCTCCTTACATGTTCGAAGATATCAATTGAAACAGAAAAAGATCTTTCCCTAACAGTTGGTTTAATGACAACCTCTTCCAATAACTTCTTGGCTTTAAATAAACTAGTAGAAGATACACTGAATGATTTCTTATATGTAGTATGGAACAGTGAATTAGATAAACTGCATGTATCATGCATTTCACTTAAGGAACAAACCATATAGAACAATCACCTTAATTTCCTCACAATCCTTTGAAAAATTAAATCCTAAAACCTAAAAACTGAAAAGGATAAATCAAAAGGTATAAGGAACCCAAATTTGAACAAATGCGTATTTGATTGAATGACTCCATCATCATCATAATGAATAGGCATATTTTTCACAATCGATGACTGTTTCAAAACGACCAATTTGCCTAATCCTGTGTGGACTATCGAGACATCGCATCACCTCTATTTTTACCTATGTTTTCTTGAAGATTGGAGTAAGCTATATACAATACATAGTATATACAATCATACATTCATCAAATAGCTTTTTAACAAAAAATGAGATATAGATAATAAAGAAAGAGAGGTAATTCAAATGATACTAATAATCTTGAAGAAGAAGATTGGTTATTGAAAGGAAGTGGTGATTAAACTTTGGTAAGCAGATTTATTGTGCATCGGTTTGTTCTTCAATAGGCAAAATTTTTCCGGATACCTCCCATTGGAACTTATTTTTATTATCAGAAACTATTTTCCATGTCGACATTTCACGATAAATTTAAGCTAACAGTTTTATTCTGAAAAGGCAATAGAAACAAAAACAGGTCATAAATATAATGAATATAGAAGCGGAGTGTACAATTAAGCAAGGAAACAAAAAGTTAAATGAAGTTATATGCAATTAATAAAATATTCACATAAGAAACAAAGATCATCAAAACTTAATTTTTTAGCCAGTCAAAAATCCCCTACACAAGCACATTCTAAGTTTGTCGCTCACCCTTAAAGATTAATAAAACACATAGTACATGCCATAGATTAATAAGTGATTTTCCATCTTTAAGAATAAAAAGACTTCTCATTTGAATGTTCTTTTCTTATTTGACACACTTATAAGATTATTAATGGACATCAATAAGTCAGTATAATTGGTTGAAGTTGAGTGTATAACCTATTCAAATAAGAAAAGAAAGTTTCTATTACACACATAATCAATACTTTTATACATTGTCCATTCCAAACATAAGTCACAACCTACATAAATACACTACCAAATTATACAACATACACCATATAACTTTTTTAAATCTTCTATTATCACATCTAATACAAAGATGCTTATCAATCAAGGTAAAGTTCACTACTTATCTTTGTAGTTGTGATCAATCTATGCATTAATTTCAAACATAGGTATAAATATAATGCACTATTTCTCACCAGAAGCATTAGCACGAGAGAACATCTTAAACCTAAACTTGTAACAAACAATAAAAATAAAAAAAATAGTATATAAACGTTAATTGTGGGTTTCTAAAGGGTATAGGCTTCCCCTTCACTTCACTGTTTTGAAAAAGTAATGAAAATCTCCCCCACTTACAGAGACAAGCAAGGTTTGCTCTTACCCAGATGAAGTCTAACACACTATGTATAGGCATTGTGGAAATGAATTACCTAGAAAATGAAGACCCTCGTGTGGAGACAAAGATGAAGACACATATCAGAGACAAAGACGAAGTTGGGAACTAAGACACCAAACTAGAAAAGACTTAATCGTAGTTATAAAGAGGAATTTACGACGAAAATGACGATTTACATCTTGTCTTTGAGTTTTCCAATTTCATAAAACGACGTAGTTTTGGCTTCACCTTTGGCGATAAATACAAATATTGTGGCAAAAATGCCAAACATTTATATCAATTTTTTAAAATAATCCTTAAAAGAGCAAACACTCATGTGACAATTTGAACATAGCGTCACAAAAGGCTACACCTTTGATGACGCTTCTCCAAATTCGTTAAGAATAGCTACCCTTTTACAACAGTTTTCTAGAAGTGTTGTCAATTGTTAATCTTTGGCGACGATTTCATAATTTATCATCAAATGCTTTTTATATATATTACACTCTATATATTATAGAAATTATATAATATACAAATTCTATATAACAGTATAGAATTTACATATAATAAATAGAGAATTATGATTAAATAGAATAATATGATAACTAAAATATGAGAACATTTATCTATTATCTCTACATTCATATATCATTATATTAATTACAGTTGTTATCTATACATTCATATATCATTATATTAAATGCTATATATAATTATAACAACTACAATATAATTTAAAAATAATTTCAATTTAGTAAAAAAAGGGAAATAAATATTAAATATTAATATCATATTCCTAAAAATCAAATTTAATATTATTGACAATGATTCTAAGTCTAAAAATAAATTTAGTTAACAACAATTTCATTTAAAAAATTTATAAAACTATAAGCACAAAATTAATTAATATTATATAAATTCATATTTTTTATTTTTCTCTTTTAAAATATATGATTTGACAATTTTATGTCGTGTCACAAATTCTATTTATTATATAAAAATTCTATACTATTTTATAGAATTTCTATATTACATAAAATTTGTTAAATATATAAATATATATATGATAAAATTGTCGCCAAGTCTAAACGTCGTCAAATGATTAGCCTATTGCAATGATTTTGGGAAATTGTCATAAAAGGGTTAACCATTTGCAACATCATCGTAAAATGGTTAACCTTTTGCGATGCTTTTCTTAAATTGTTGAGCAATAGGAAAACCATTAGCGAAAAATTATGTAAGTGTCGCAAAATGTTGTTATGCATTGTTCGCATTGGACAACCAATTTATGATGTTTCCTTAGAGTTGTTGCCAATAGTTGACCAATTGGTGATGTTTTCCTAAAATTGTCGCCAAATGTTCTCATAGTTTTCCATAATTTAATGAAAACAACATCGTTTTCATCTTATCTAAAACCTAATGACAAATCTTCTTCTTCCTCTGCCAAAATCTTCTTCTTCCTCTACCAATCATGTTCAGGAAGGTAGCTTCGCACGTTGTCTATCTTTGTCCATCTTCTTCAGTTGTCTCTAGTTATCCATCCATCCAGGTAATTTTTCCTTCTCTCCTTTCCTTCTAAGCTAATTTCTTTCTTTTTCACAAAACTCCAAAAGCTAAGGATGAGAATAACAGTTTAAAAAGAAGAACAAGGAAGAATATTGTATATGTTAGGGTGTTTAATCATTTTAGCAACAAGGAAGAATATTGTATATGTTAGGGTGCTTAATCATTTTAGCATGCATCCTTTTGGTATGTCGCATAAACTATAAACCTAATCTAATGTTGATATTTATCGATATCATAAGGCATTAGAAATTTAGTACCCATTAGAGAATATACATAAACTTAGCATCTAAGCTAGCTAAAATGATTATGAATATGCATATTCCAAAAATTCTTCAGCAGGATGGTACACATTATCCTCCTTTTAGCAAGCAAGCAACCAAGTTTGAGAAAGCATTAGTTTTTTTACTACATTTTCATCTCAGAAATAATAGAGTTGCATTATATCAAGAATAAAAAGATTGTTCTGACAAAGGGATGAACATAAAAGTGAATGGCGATGTTACTGGCATCAAATTTAGTAACAAATGTTATGATAATGACCCCTTTGTGCTTCTAAGTCGAGTGAAGCAAGTATTCTACCTCAATAACATTGTATTGGGCATCAATTGGAAAGTTGTTAAAAAGTTTCAACATCAAAATCTTTTTGGTTTTTGTGAAAAGGAAGTATATATAGAGATTGAATCGAACCTGAATAATAGAACCCTACAAATAGAAGATGCAAATAAATTTGAATCAAACCTGAATAATAAAGCCCTACAAATAGAAGATGCAGATAAATCATTATTCCATAACAGAGATGTTGATCACAATATACTAAAAGCAAATAAGGTACAAGCCAATCTTATCGTACAAAGAGATGAAGAATATATTGAGAATGAATTATATGATGATGATGATACTTTGGCCGAATATAATAGTGATAAAGAGTTGAATCATATTGCAATTAATGATGATGATTCTCAAGATCTTGATCGTGATGATTAAAAGTAATAAAAGTGTTATTTATATTGTTTCAAATGTAATGTTGGTAACATTTATATTAATGCGTACTGTTAATGGTTGAGTTATGTTAATGCGTATTTTTGATGATTGATTTATGCTAATGTGTATTGTTGATGATTAACTTATGTTAATGCCTTATTAATGGTTGAATTATGTAAATACATATTGTTGATGGTTGACTTATGTCAATGTGTATTGTTGATGACTGGAATATGTTAATGCGTATTATTAATGGTTGACTTATGTCAGTATGTATTGTTAATGATTGGCATATATTAATACGCACTGTTGATGATTCACTTATGTGAATACGTATTGTTGATGATTGATTTTTTCAATGATTGAGTTATGTTAATGTGTATTATTGATGGTTGACTTATGTTAATGCACATTGTTGATGGTTGGTTTATGATAATGCGTATTATTAATGATTGACTTATGTTAATGTGTATTGTTCATGATTGAGTTATGTTAATGAGTATTGTCCATAATTGAGTTATGTTAATGAGTATTATTGATGATTGACTTATGCCAATGTGATTAATGCTTATGGTTCAATGTATGTTGATAATGATGATTGGATGTATTGTATTGTTACTAAATTTTATGTTTGTTTTTATAGATATCCAATGTAATGGCACTTAGTAGAAACAAAGGGAAAAAGGTGGAAAGTATGGAAATTGTAGAACAAAGGGATCTGCAACTTCAACTAGATCAATCGGTTGGTGACATCAATTCAATTATTAGCCAACAACGTTCGACCTCAGCCACTAATGAAATTAGTCACACACAACGTCATTTTTCCTCAAACAACAATGAATTAACTAGTATAGAGGAATTTGCAGGTTTGTTAATCTTTAACACTTATAAATATACTTATGCACAAATATATATTTACATATTTAATGCGTATTTTCTTATCATTATTGATTTTTTTTCAGGTTCTAATGTCAATTTTAAAAAGATGTACAGGTTAAACTAGAGGTTGTGAATTGCAATGAATGAATGTTGCAATAAATAGTAAGTTATCAATACATATTGATACTTCGTAAGGTCATTCTGTAGACAAGATCCGATCTACAAAATTGTCAAGTGAGTTGGAAATTATTGCAAGAACAGAATTACCTTGTTTGAAGCCTGTTAAGGACTTGAAGGAAGAGAACTTTCTTGAAAATGCTTTGAATAAAGTTGTTGTAATTTTTCAATTTATTTAACTATATGCAATATTTTTCACTTATTTTAAAATTAATTACACTTTTACTTATTATTCACAGTTGAAATTGAATATCATTAATATTAAGAGCCTTGATGCTTCAAATTGCATGATTTCATTATTAAAACTAAAGAGCAGGGATCATCGTTATAGGTTGCATCAATTTTATAAATCTTTTCCTTCTGATCCAGAGATAAGAAGACATGTTTCAGAATGAATGTCTTCAGACAATTAGAATAATTTGTGTAATTATTGGGCCTCTCCTAAAGTTTAAGTTTTTTTTTCCCTTCACATTTGCTTCCATTAATCTTATTAGATGAGTTAATGACTACCCAATATTTTTTCTTTATTTAGGAAAATTATGAGAAGGCAAAGATTAATAGAGGAAAAATAAAAACACCTCATAACTAAGGATCCAAATCATTTGTATTCATTTGAAATGAATATGTAAGATCTTTGTTTACAAGTTAAAATTATATCAATAAACACCATATTATTTATTTCATAAAATAGAGTGAGAAGGAACTATATAGACAAGAATTTGATAGGATCACACTATACAAAGGCACTCACTATAAGAAAGGTAAAGGGTGGATGTTAGAAGGAGCAAAAAATAACTATGTAAGTATAAAATTTTGTTTAGTATTTAAGTTTATTTATTTATTTAGTAGTAACTAATAATATTTGCATTGAATATTGATTTTGTTTTTTTAATTTTTAAATAAGATGCAAGAGTTGTTACAAAAATCAATATCTAAGGGGAACGAAGTCAATGTAGAAGACATTTGAAATATCATGATTGGTACACATTCTGATTATATCAAAGGTCTTGACTTTGGGCTTAAGCCAAATGTTTCAACTTCATTAAGTAAAACATTCATTCAACAACTTCAAGAGAAAAACAAGACGCTTAAGGTTGAATTACAACATACTCGAAAAAAATTAGCCAAGTATAATAAGTACCTTAGAAAAATACTTGGCCCAGATTATAATAACAGTTAAGATGAAAGTGAATAGTATTAATTACATCTCTTATAATTTTTTCTTTTAATTCTTGTTTGTATTGTAATTTAGATTTAATACTTTTTCTTGGATTACAGAATTGAAGAAGATGCAATGGTTGAGTGATTATGTCATGAATGGTAAAGTTATGTGATTTTTGTTTTAATTATGCAATATTGTTTCAATAATCACAATATTTTAACTATATTTAAACTAAGCTTTTTAGATTATTATAGGTTCATCGATATATTGTAATTTTTTTATAATCTCAGCATTTATAATTTGTGAATTAGTCTCTATATTTATTATTTTGTATATAAGAATTGTTGAAGTTGTAATTAAAATCTTGTATATGAAGAAATTTAATAATATTTTATTTTTATATATAATGTTTCAAATTATCAATTATTTTTGTACACTTTTTTGCGTAATAAATTAACAATAAAATATATCAATACATTATATACAATAACATGGATTAACAATTAAACAAATAATTAATTCCAAATGTTATAAATTTTGGTTAAAATGTAGCCAAAAATTTTGACTATATTTTACAAAACGTAACTAAAAATATTTTAAAAACAAAACATCGTTAAATTTTCATAGCTAAAAGTTGTAAGCGATGTTTTTGAGAAATCATAGTCAAAAACTATTAGTCATGATTTCTCAAAAACATCGTCTCTAACTTTTAGCTACGAGAATTTAGCGATATTTTTGTGATGAAACTAAATTGTTGTTAATAGCTATTAGCAACGATTTTTGTACCTTTGGCTATAGTGACAAATTCCAACACTGATGTAATAATACATATCAAGTACATCCCAACATTAGCAATGCTAATGATACATACATATTACATCAAGTAGTATTCGTAAAATATAGAAATCTAACTGGTTTCGTCAGTTTAACTGTAAAAACTTTAAATATGTTGACTTTTTAGTTTGATTTTTAATTTTTTGGTTTAATCTACTTTAATCACTCATTGTTATTGAACATATTATTAATTAATTGATCAATTTCATAAATTAAATCAATTTTTATAAATTAAAAATCAATTAATTTTCATTTAAAAATCTCATTTTTGAATTAAATTTTAAATTCTTTAATAGAAGAGGATAATCTTTTTTAATCATAAAATTTTTATTTTTTAATCTTTAACTGATTTTATGATGTTCTATTATCGGTTGAATGTTTTAAATCTTAAATCTCTTATTTTACATTTTAACTTTCTATTTAATTTTTTAAATATTACGATATACATTTATGGGTTAATTAAACAAAGGTTTAACCTTGGAAGCATCTTAATAACAAGGCATTAAGGAGACAAGAAGTACTCGTGATTTAAAGTTCTTTCTATCAGCTGGAGAGTAACTCACTGCGCCCAATTATATATTATACGCACTACTTTATGATTCCTATATATCCTTCATAAGTATCGTCGTCAATTAAACTGCTCAAAGACAAAATATCCATGCCATGTGTTTATTTATCTATTTAAGAAAATTAACAAGATTAAGTAACCCAACTTAGCAACGCAATTAGTTAGTCTGCATGGTCTATTCAATTACCGAACCAACCTGAAACTAATTAGCTACGCAGGCCATACTTAGTTTGCATGCATCTTTAAGGATTAGAAACTCTTATAAATGGAACAATTAAACAAGTAATCAAGCTAAGGCAAAAACACACAGATAATTCCAACAAAGGAATCTTGGTTAGATTTCCGGTACTTTTTGATTTGTTAATATATATATAAAGAACAGATAAGTGAGAGTTTGAGGACTCTACGAAATCTCCATGGATACCCTTCAACTAGAAACAGTAGTCTTTTTCTTAGATTTCTAAGTTTGGCAGGAGCGATTCAACCAAAGGAAAATTAGCTTCAGTGATGCAAGAAACCCCCTAGATATCCAGCTTAATTTTACATTTTCTTCTCACATCAATCCCTGATTTTGTACTATTAACACATCACCATCAGGATAGCAAACTAGCAATCACCTTCAAAGTTTCTCCAAGTTCGACCACCCTCGAGGGAACAACAATATCGAACTAAACCATGCCAAATATCATTTTTCTAGTTTCGGTAATAGTTAAGTAGGACGAATAGGACGGCTCGTCAGTCGTCACCTTTTTATTTTATTGCTTTGCATTTATGTATTTTATACGTATATTGAAAGCAATAAGCACTAAATCGGTCCATGTTGCACAAAAATAAGAGATCTATATGTATAAGTTGTGTTGTATAGTCTTGGCAAGATAATATGACAAAGATATAATATAACCCTTTTCATTAGAAGAATGCTTTAAGCTTATATTTATAGACGTCTTCCGTTAACTTAAACATGGAGAGATTACGACAAATCTCTTTTCAAGGCAAGGCATAATTCATTTTCATACCCTTTAATCTTAGGTATATTTATAAGGTAGATAAAGTTCTTAATATGAGTTATTATACAATAATTTACATTGGAATGATATGATTGATTCTAAACATTGAAGCTGTGAACTCAAGAAACTTACAAATAATGAAGGCTATTCTTAAATTTGGAAGAATGCTAAGAGCAACAGTTCCCACAAGCGGCTGCACGACAAATTCTAATTATAAGAAGAAACAGCTCCCTCGTAACACACCAACACTTGACATAAGTTTTTCACCATAACCATGAGTCTAGCTCACTCTCTCAAATGAATCACTAACTAAATAAATACTGCAGTACTACTGCTGCTGCTGCTGCTGCTCAGTTGTTCCTGTGATGTTCTAGTTCGATGGGCCATTGCTGCAGTAAAGACCTTGTTCCTGATCCATCCTCCAATGCAGAAATTAACAACACCTCCACTCTCAACCCCAGCCTCAAGCCGCCTCCGTTGCAGGCTCCCCCGCAGCAGTCCGTTGAGCCTAACATCACCGTTTACGCATCTAGTCCCTTCCCGAGTCCGCTTCCCGCGGGAGTGCGATCGTCTCCCACGCCTGGGCCTGGGAGCAGGAAGTTCAAGTGGCCCTTACCGCCACCATCGCCTGCCAAGCCCATCATGGCCATCATGAGGAGGACGGGGCTCAAGAAGAAGAAGAAAACCCAGCAGGGGACTATTCCGGAGGGAAAGGTGGCACAGGTGGAAGCAGAGGTGGAAGAGGAGGAGGAGGAGGAGGGGGAGGAGGTGCTAACGCCGTTGGATAAGAGTTTCGGATACTCCAAGAATTTCGGAGCCAAGTATCAATTGGGGAGAGAGATGGGGAGAGGACATTTTGGTAATACATGTATGGCTACGCCCAAAAAGGGTGTGCTTAAGGGACACCCTGTTGCTGTTAAGATCATCTCCAAAGCCAAGGTCTCTGTTCTCCTGCTTCTGTTTTTCACTAACTCAACTAATCATATCACTAAATGCTTAAGCAAGGCTTTTTCAATAAATGCCAGATGACTACTGCAATTTCAATAGAAGATGTTCGTCGGGAAGTTAATATATTGAAAGCTTTATCCGGACATAAGCATATGATTACTTTTCATGATGCCTTTGAAGATGATGACAACGTCTACATTGTTATGGAGTATGTTTTTGTCGTTCTTCCTATCTTATCTAACCTTAATTCTTTTATTTGGAATGGTCTGGAGTCATTTTGTTATGTTGTTCTAAACTTTTTTATTTTTTTTAATCTTTGCTCTTAGATTATGTGAAGGGGGAGAATTGCTGGACAGAATCTTAGCAAGGTAATAAGAAAAAACCCTACTAAACACAGTATTTTACAGCCCATCATGGTTCAAGTAGTTGATATGGCGCATTGCTGAACATTTCCTTGGGCAGAGGTGGACGATACATAGAAGAAGATGCTAAAGCCATTGTTTTGCAAATACTAAATGTAGTTGCCTTTTGTCATCTACAAGGTGTTGTACATCGCGATCTAAAACCAGAGGTACACGACCATTTGAAACAAACAATGGAAAATCATCTCAAGGGAGCCATCAATGTTTACTTCTTATTTTAACAAATCATTCTGTTAACACTTGGCAGAACTTTCTCTTCACCGCGAAAGATGAAGATGCTGCATTGAAGATCATTGACTTTGGTCTATCTGATTTTATCAGTTCAGGTAAAATCTAGGAAAGTCCAGGAACGTTATCCTGAGGTTCCTATTTCGAACCTCATTAATAGTGTCTCTGTTTTGAGATGATAGATAGTATGTATGTATGCAGATGAACGGCTCAATGATATCGTTGGCAGTGCGCATTATGTTGCACCTGAGGTTCTACATAGGTCGTACAATGTTGAAGCTGACATGTGGAGTATTGGCGTCATAACATACATATTACTATGTGGAAGTAGACCTTTCTGGGCCCGGACAGAATCTGGAATTTTCCGTTCCGTGTTAAGAGCTGATCCTAACTTTGAGGACTCGCCGTGGCCTTCAGTATCACAAGAAGCTAAAGATTTTGTGAAAAGGCTTCTCAACAAGGATCACAGAAAAAGAATGAGCGCTGCACAAGCTTTAAGTAATTCAAAAGTCTTTTGAGTCAGTCAAATTAGTTGGACGTTCTTCTGGTCTGAATGTGATTGTTTGTGCATGAAGCTCATCCATGGTTACGAGACGAAAACCGAGCTGTGCCGTTGGACGTTCTCATCTACAAGTTAGTCAAGTCTTATATTCGTGCAAAACCTTTCAAGCGTGCGGCGTTGAAGGTAATAATTACAATAAAACTACTTGCATCGTGGTTTCATATTTCTGATACTGATCCATGTTGTTGCACTTGCAGGCTCTTTCCAAAGCTATTCCAGAAAAGGAGCTCATCTACCTTAAGGCTCAGTTTAATCTCCTGGACCCAAAAGATGGATTTGTCTCTGTCAATAACTTCAGAGCGGTTAGTTCATGCCTCCACTTTGCTTCTATTCAACTTCCAAAAACTGAATCCTCTTATTTCTAAACTTGGTATTATAGCAATTAGTTGAGAAAACCAAGCACTAATTATTCATCCAGTAAGCTTGTCTCTTTCTCAGACTCTCACCTATAATATATGGTGAACAAATGCAGGCTTTAATGAAACATGTTACTGATGCCATAAAGGAGGCAAGGATTTTTGACATTTTAAATGTGGTATGCTTTCTTGATCAACTATTGCCAACATTTCAAGACTCAGGCTTTTTGAAGATCTATATTCACTAGGAAATGGAATTGGAAGAAACAAAACCAAGAGATCCCTTTTATAGATTATCCTTGTTATTGCATATGAAATACATAATGTAAGCCATGAATCTAATCTTTTATGACTGGACTGGCCATTTCAGTTATCAGAAACTATGCACCTATGACTAAGAATAGTGATTAATGAACGTGAATAAATAAGATTTCCTTTTATTTTCTTTTCAACTTATTATTTCAGATGGACCAACTATCTTTCAAGAAATTGGTGTTTGAGGAATTCTGTGCTGCTGCAATCAGTCCATATCAGCTTGAGGCCCTTGAAGGATGGCAGATGATTGCCAAAACTGCTTTTGAATACTTTGAACAAGAAGGAAACAGAGCTATATCAGTGGAGGAATTGGCACTGGTAAGAGCCAATCTCATTTCATATCCAGAAACTATGATTTCAGTAGGAGTTTGGCTAACTGTGGTATTTGTGCAACAGGAAATGAATCTAGGCTCTGAAGCTTCTTCTATACTCAAGGATTGGATCAGAACTTCTGATGGGAAATTGAGTTTCGTTGGATATACAAGATTCTTACATGGTGTCACTATATATAAGAAACACAAATACAAAACAGCGATAGCATAGATATAAAATTATTAGTTTTTTGGTTTAGACATGATTAAATTGAACTTGAGGAAGCCATAGCAGCCCGACGTTGGTATTGGCTCTACTCCAAAGCCACGGGCTCCTCGAACTAAAATTATTAGTCATGATTAAATTGAATTGAGGAAGCCATAGCAGCCCGACGTTGGTATTGACTCTACTCCAAAGCCACAGGCTCCTCGAACTAAGGTCGAGGAGAGAATCGTAATGACCAATTTGTTTACAATATAATTACTAACGATGAATTAAGAAAACTTTGGAAATATATTACAGATTATAACAGTGAGTGGTATCAACTTTTTTTAATGATTTTTATATATAATTATCTTCATTTAAATATTATTATAATCCATAGAAGTGTGCGCAATAAACTTCATAATTGTTTGGATGTGTTCGTATGGATATGATTTCCGAGAATGGGTATGGATCATGGGTATTGTTATACTTTACACGAAACTGTGCCCATTACTATTCCTAACAGCCATGGCTTAGCTAGAAATGAACATATATTCATATATATAAAATGAAATTCACATCTCCATTCAAACCTACACGGAGAGATAATTAGGTTATGTTCCTTTGCGGCTGATAATATTGGTATTGTTATATATCAAAAAGAAAGTTTTGATTTTTCTTTTTTTGGGAAGTTGAAAGGAATAGAATTAATAGGAACTTTTCTAAGAAGGCAATTGTTGAGAACAATGTTCAACAAGGCTAAAAATAATGAAATTAAAAACAAGGAACAAGCTAGCAAGTTCAATCAATGATATTGAACATTAATCATAGGTGAGCTAAAAAAGACGATTATTGCAAGCAAAACTTCAAGCAGAACCACGTGCATAATGAAGCAACATGGATGTGGACTGTGAAGATCTCAAGACTTGTAACCAATTTTCCTTGAAACCAGAGAACATTCAAATATTAAAATTGCGAGAGGAGTGCGAGAGGAGTTGTGACACTTACTAGTTTGAAACTAAGTTCATGACTCATTTTTTTTAAATACATTTCTAATCATAATATACTTCCTTAGTGTGTCTTGACTGAATTTATAAATATTTTATTTTTATACTTTAAAATACTCTTTTACTTAGGTTAAAAGTAATTTAAAAACTCTTAAATCCTTTTTTAAGTGGATCTCACTTGTGATGTAACATCCCATTACCGATGCAAGGGTAGAATAGTAATTTTAAGTGGTCCATGGGCGTTTAGAAATGCCTCTACATGTTCATGCATACACATGTAAGTGAATAGTGAATTTTGCACATGTAAATGACTGTACATGCATTCATGACATTT
>JANIIA010000003.1:45075822-45095819 GCA_027478495.1 Erythroxylum alaternifolium | reverse complement strand
AATTTCTATAAGAATATTGAACAAAATACTAAGATATATAATATTCATACCTTTATAATTTTTTTAAAGTCATGCCCTCATAAGTAATTTTACACATAAACAGCTAACACTAAACAGCTAATTTTACCAAACATCAAATGACAAACAGCTAATGCAATCAGCTGGTCAAATCAGCTGATAGAATCAGCTATCAGCTAACAGCTGATAGAATCAGCTAACAGCTAATGCAATCAGCTGATTGCCAAACAGGACCAATGTATCCTTTAGTCATCTTTATTGTGTGACTAATTTGTTATTAGTTAAGTGATCTTGTTGATCCTGTGAATCTTATTACTTGGAATCCTAACAACTAGTGTCATAGCCTAAGGCATGGAGAGTGACAATAGCTCTATGGTGAAGTTGACGTTAATCAACTAGTCAATATAGAGACCTATGATGGAAGATCTCCTATATTGCAAAGATCTCTATGATCCCATCGATGTAGACAAAAGTGTAAAAAATGATATCTTATCAAAGCTGAAGAAGATGACAAATAAAGAGTGGAAAAAGATGAAACAAAAAACTATGTGAACTATTAAACAATGGATTGATATTAACATATTAAACTAAATATCTTACTAGATGGATCCTTTCTAGTTGTGGAAGCAATTTAAGGTTATGAGTGGAAGACTACTAACAACAAGGCCTTCTTGATTAAAAGGCTTGTGAAACTAAAATTGAAAGGTAGCAAATTAGTGTCAAAGCATCCTAGTGATTTTTAGGTATCATCAATAAGTTGATCACGATAAATATCATCTTTAACAATGAGCTACAAGCTTTGTTTATGATAAGTTCCTTACCGAATATTTGATTAACTTTGGTTGTGACTATTAGTAACTTCGCTCTAGATTCTATGCACTTTGGAAGTTGACCTTAAGAGGTGTACAACACATTCCTGACTTGTGCATCAATTTGTTATCTATAAATGTGCTTGACTAAGAAGGATATCAACACATGTTTGAGGATGAAAAATAAAAGTCGTCTAAAGGAGCATTGGTGGTTACTTGTGGTGGATTATACTACATCGTATACAAGACATACTTAAAGGTGTGTGTTGGAGAACTATATGTAGTTGAAGGAAAAAATTCTGTAAATTTGAAGCATTAGATATTAGGACACATTAGTGAGAAAGAGATCAAGTTACTAGCTGACAAATCACTTATCTCTGCAAAGATTACTGTTTCCCTCAACCTTGTGATCATTGCGTGGATGGAAAGTAACATTAGGTTTAATTTCATAAAAAGTCTACTAGAAGGAAGACTAAGTTAGAACTAGTGCACTCCAATGTGTGTGGACCATTTGAGATTAACTTTTTGGGTGGTAATAATTATTTTGTTACTTTTATAAATGATGTTACTTGTAAGACTTGAGTCTTTAAGCTTAAAATAAAAAAGTAAGTGTTCGATACCATTAAGAGATTTTATACCATTACAAAAAGGGAGATGGAAAGAAAGTTGAAGCGTCTTTGAACTGACAATAGAGGCGAGTATACCTCTAACGAGTTTGAGCACTGTGTAAGACATAAGAAGATAGAACCTGATAACTCACAAAACAATTTTGTTGGAAAGAGGGTGAATAGAACCAATATGGAAGGTTTGTTGTATGCTTCAAATGTCAAAACTAATGAAGTCCCTTTTAGGGTGAGGTGGTCCAAATAGTAGTTTATGTAATCAATAAAACTCTTTACTTCCTATTAGATCTTGATAATCTCAAGAGAGTGTGGAAAGAGAAAGATCTGACTTATAAGCATCTAAGGTAATTACAATGTAAAACGTTTAAGCATATGCCAAAGGAGAAGAGATCAAAGTTGGATTCAAAGACTACTCTTTGTATATTTATTGGATATGGTGATGAGGAGTTTGAATATAGGCTATTCAACCTACAAAAGTGGAAGGTTATTAAAAGTAGGGGAAAAACTTATATGAGTATGAGGTGGGTGTAGTTCACATGAGAGAAGACAATATTACTTCCAATAGTTTGTTATTCGATCATGCAAATTCTACCCTTATTTCAACTTCCATTGATTAGCCTGCTGGTGAAAAAGGCGAAGGATATAAACTAGCACAAGATAGTAATGATCAGATGCAATATGATGGAGATGAGATGTATGAGCCACATTTCGTGGATGATGTAAAAGAGGTCCGTGAGCATCATGAGGAGGGACAACAACCTGCTCAAGTGTTGGAAGATATCTAAATTTAAAGGTCAACTAGAGTAAAGAAGCCTTTGATGAGATACCTGAGTTTGGAATATCTCTTAGTCACTAGTTAAGTTTCCCCAAAATAGAAAGGCGTTAAAGAGCATATAGGTATTTACGATCAACAAATATGGTGACAAGCTGCTAAAGCATAAAGTGAGAATGGTGGTAAATGGGTATAATAAAAAGGGTGTTAAAAACTCTAGCCATCGAAACCCTTTCCTGTCTCTGTAAACTTTTGAATTTTGCAATAAGAAACAAGGAGCTTGAGGGTAAAATAACTGAATTTTCTCACTAAACTTTTTACCCTTTTACCCTCCCACACCACTAGCCTTTCTAGACAAGTTTTCATTCCCACCTCTCTTTATTTTGTTCTTGCACTTTTTCCTAACCTCTGACCACTGGGAGTTCCTCCCACTGGCCGTATTAAGGCCTTGGGAAAATTAGATGGAACGTGGTGAAACTTCTAGGCTGAAGGAATATTTCTCACCCTTGAGTCAAAATAATGTTTGAACATAACTTTCTAAGAACACCATTGCCAAAACACCAGTTGTCATAGGGCCCCAGCAAAGGCTAGAGAATACAACACCACCCAAAGGCATCTGGAAGAAAACATTGTTTCCTGCTCTAAACAAAGTCGACCTAATTCATTTCCCCGATGTTATAAAAGATGAAGTTATTTTCCCACCAAAAGAACTGCTTAAAGCAGGAGTTAATAAGTGGTCTTCCGCCCTCTTTAGTTTCTTTTAGAACAAGAGACCAGCTTTCCCAGTGGTGAATGCATAGGCTAAAGCCAGATGGGGTCATAAGGGCTTAGAATGAGTTCTACTCAGGGGAGATGGGACATTTCTGTTTAAGTTTGGTAGAGATAACAATTTGCAGGACATCATCAAACATGACCCCTAGTATATCGATGATTAGCCTATCTTTTTGCAATAGTTTTGACCAGGTCTAGAAATGGGCTGTGAGGGGATCGATACCTTTCCAACGTAGGTCCACTTGTATAACTTACCCGTGGAATTATGGACGCTAGAGGGATTGAGTTATGTGGCGAGCACCTTAAGTAAACTAATGACTGTTGATACTCCAACGGCTAATATGGAAAGAGTGGGATATGCTAAAGTGTGCATTAAGATAATGAAAGAGGCGCAATTAATAGATAGTTTGACTGTGTTGAGTCTGGATGACAGTGGAGAGTTGGTCTAGAAAGCATCTTGGTAATTTATCCATGAAGACCTAATGCTACTAGAAAGCATCTTGGTAACTTATCCATAGAGACCTAATGCTACTAAAAAATGGCAACCTACTAGAAAAGTTTTCCAAACAGGGAATCACGATGAACTAATAACTCTGGAAAAGATGGAGCAAGAGATCGATAATCAATATAACATAGCAGAGGATGACAAAGCTGAGGAACCAACAAAATTAGGCACAACTAACAACCCAGAGTCAGAGCCTCATATTTCTCAACAAAATACTTCCAGTCATATGGCCAAGAGTAGAGATGATCAGCAGTCTACGCAAGTCCGCGCCAAAGCTAACACTACTGTATGATTCTGACTTAGATGATACTGTACCAATATATATTATCGTCGTAGCAACTACGCGAAGTACGAAAAAGAAAAAAAAACAAAGGGGGTGATATCCCTGTAATTTCTTTTTTAATTTGGAATATGAGGGGTTGAATGATCCCTCGAAACATTCCATACTTAGGGAACTCATTAAGGAGAAGAAGCCAATGCTGTGTGTTTTACTAGAAACTCAAATAAAAGATTTATCTGTACTGAATTTTCATAATCTTTTGGGAACTCAATGGAAGACTCTATCGAGCCATCGATCTAACTTCAATGGGTGGATCATCTGTGTCTATAACATAGATCTGATGGAGGTATAAGTGGAAGAAGAAAGTGACTAGCATATGCACTTGTCCTGTAATATAGGAAGTTAGTGTCCCAACTTTGTATTACTCTAGTTTATGTTGTCAATTTTACTTTCCAAAGGAACTACTTATGGAATAGTTTATAACATATTCAAACTTCAATAGCCACTCCTTGGATGGTAGCCGGCGATGTCAATTTATTTTATATCCCAAAGAGGCTGAAGGTAGGAGAACCAACATACTAGCAAACACCAAGGAACTTACCACTCTGTCAAGTGTCGTGGTGTTAATAGACTTATGCTTTACAGGCCATATCTTTACATAGTCCAACAATCAATAAGGAACCATGCTTATTCAGAAAAAACTAGATCGGTGCTTAATCAATTCAAAATGGCTACATACTTTCTTTCAATCAATTGTTCACCCTCAGATCATTGTTTTCAACTTGTCCAATGTTGTACTAAAGTAAGGAAAAGAGGAGCTCCTTTCTGATTCTTTAATGGAGTACTTCAACTAGAGGGATTTCAAAATCTCATTATTGGGTGTTGGTAGCAAGAGATCCAAATGTATAAGGCATTTCAATTGATGAAAAAATTAAGAAAGGTAAAGACTGCAATCAAGACCTTTCTTTGCACTAAACATCAAAATCTGTCATTGTTGAAAATGCAGGTGCAATAAGCACAAGATGCGTGTTATGCTTATCTAGATGATGTGAATTACAAAGTGAAGGAACATAATCTACTGAGAGAGTATCTATAGGCTTTGGAAACATTAAGTTCTACCATGCATCTATCTTAGCCAGACGGAACTCCAATAGAGTTGTTCACCTATTGGACAATAATGGAGCATTATAAACTGATTAGGAGATTATTCTTGAGATGGCTAGATCTTACTTTTCACAATTGATGGGTTTAAAGGAGGTGGCACTACCATTGGCTAACATGAAGAAGATCCTAAAAGGAGCCATAAGGGAGGATCAAAAGGCATTTTTAATATCTTCATTCTCCCCTAGTGACATAATAGTGTCAGTCTTCAAATTGCAACCATCTAAAGCCTAAGGCCTGGATGGGTTTATAACTCATTTCTTTCAACAAACTTGGATCTCATAGGTCAATCTATAAATTCATGCAGTCTTGGAATATTTCTAGAATGTGAAAATGTTGCAGGAAATGAACAACACCTTTATATGCTTGGTACCGAAGAAGAAACATCCCTTATATTTGGGAGAGTTTTGTCCCATATCGTGTTGTAATATAATTTACAAGGTGATTGCAAAATTACCGACAAATAGGCTAAAAGATGTACTCGTAGACACAATTGAACTCACTCAAGGAGCGTATGTTCCTAATAGAAACATAAGACATAACATCCTTTTGTTACAAGAATTTGTGAAAGATTATTTTACTAGTAGAACAATAAAAGGATGTATGTTGAACATTGACTTCTATAAAGCTTATGATACGATCAATTGGAGTTTTGAGCGAACCTTTGTGGAAATTTTACAATTGCTGGCAATTTTTGTCAATTAGATTATGAAATGCATTCAAACTCTTTCCTTAAGTGTGTTGGTTAATGGTATTTCCTCCAAGCCATTTAAGAATGCTAAGGGATTGTGACAAGGCAATTTGCTATCACCTTTTTTATTTTCCTTAGTTATAGAGGGTTTGTCCAAACTCATCAAATCTCTAACTACATCCAATGGTTTGTTTCGGTATCACTAACAATGTCAAAAGTTCAAACTCACTCACTTCATTTTTGCAGATGGCCTTATGTTATTTTATGCTACTAATATAATTTTGATGAATATACTGATGAACTCCTTGAAGACTTTTTCAAAATGTTCTGGCCTTCAAATTAATATGGAGAAAAGTTGTTCGATGATATTTGCAGATATGGCGAATCCCACTAATTTCAGCTAAGCAATCGGGATCACTATCTAGGCCCCAGTTTTGTGCTACCTTGGGGTCACTGTTTCTCCTTCTAAGTTTAAATATGCTGATTGTATTCCAATTTTGGAGAGAATCAAAACCAAAGTTCTTGCTTGGAAAAACATATTTCTATCTTATGCAGGGTGTATAACCCTAATTATTTCAATACTGAGTAGTCTTCATACTCATTGGATAGCCTATGTAATTCTTTTGCGAAAAATTGTCAAGCGATTGCTAAAAGCTTTTTGTGGTCTGGAACATGTGAAACAGGGAAACATGTCAAAGTTAAGTGGAGTGATGCCACTATCCCTAAGAAAGTAGGTGGCCATAGCATCCCATCTACTAGTTCTATACAAAAAGTCTTACTCAGTAACAAAATATGGAGACTATTTTTGGATAAAGAAGCATTGTGGACAAAATGGGTCCATCAAGTCCACCTCCATAGACACAACTTCTGGCAGATATATTGCTTTCATCAGCATTCTTAGTTTTTCAATGACTTATTGAAGCTTAGACAATCACTTTATCCCCATATTAAATATAATATCTATGGTGGAAGGGAAACTTGGGTCTGGTTCAATAATTGACTGGAAATTAGCCCCTTAATCACCTACCTACTATACTCTCACCTGCAACATCGATTGCCGATGAATGCTTGAGTTTTTGATCTCATTATGGATGGAGGTTGGAGGGGCAATTTTTAGGGCTTTTCACTGCTACAAGTGTGTCTACCCCACTTAAGGGACACTTCACTAGCTGATTCCATTTGTTGGCTACCTAATCCAAATGGTTTCTTCACTAACGCATCTTGTCATTACATTTTTCGGGCTAATATGGAATAAATTCCTTAGTTTGATCTCATATGGAAAACTCCATAAACCTCAAGTGTCTGTCATTGCTTGGCTAGCCATCAAAAATTGTGCTTGGAATTAAATGTCGATGGTTCAATACGTCTGATAAGAGTTGTGTTCTCTGCAATAATGTTGATGAGGAATTAAATCATCTTTTTTTTCAATTGTGCTTATTCCATACCCATTTGGAATAGAATCCAGTATATGGTAGGTTTCTGTGAACTATATGTATGATGGGAATGGAACTTTGTGTCGATTTATTAAAATGGAAAAAACTGGGAAGGAAAACACAATCCTTCTAAAGGTTGCCTTCATCACTTCCATCTATATGATTTGGAAAGAAAGGAATTGTCGAGTATATCAACAAGTCACAAAAGATAAGCATCGGCTGGTGGACATGATTTTGAATGGAATCTGTTCCATCGTCATAACTAGGAAAGTTAACCATATGTTAACACAAAGCATAAGAACACGTTGGCAAGTTACATACTCTCATATTATGACTCTCTAAAACTTCTTCAATTTTTGTACCTTATGTTTAATTTGGAGATAGGCATGAAACATAACTAGTTTATCTCATCTTTTGTATATTTTGTAATAGTGAGCTTTAGTAAATGGAATATTTTCAATTTTAAAAAAAGGTATTGATTTTGATAAACTTTTTCACTAATAGTCAAGATAATTTTATACACACTATTTAGGTCTAGTTAAGAGTGTGGACCTAGTACTTAAATAGCTTGATCTGAAAACTACCTTCTTACATGGTGACTTAGATGAGGAGATATATATAGAGTAGCCAGAAGTTTTCAAAGTCAAATTAAAGAAGAGTTTATATGGGCTCAAACAGGCACCCAGGTAGTGGTATAAGAAGTTTGATTTGTTTATGACTAACAATGGCTATAAGCTAACATTAGCTGATCCTTTTGTGTACTTAAAATTTTTTTCCTAGTGATAAATTTATCATCCTTCTCTTGTGTATGGATGATTTGTTTATTGTGGGACAAAATATTAACATGATTTGTAGGTTGAAGGAGGACTTGTCCAAGCCCTTTGACATGAAAAATTTAGGTCCTACAAAGTAAACATATAGAGATTATTCGTGATAAGAAGGCCAAAAAGTTATGGTTGTTAGAAGACAAGTATATTATACGGCTGTTTGAGACGTTCAATATGAAGCATAATAAGTCATTTAATACACCATTAGCAGCTCATTTCAAGTTGAGCAAGCAATCTTATCTTATCACTGAAAAGGAAAAAGTTGATATGTCCTTGATTCCATATTCCTTTGATGATGGCTCCGTGATATATGCCATTGTGTGCACTAAACCAGGCATTGTACATGCGGTTATGTTTGTGAGTAGATTTTTATCTAATTCGAGAAAGATATATTGGGAAGTAATGAAGTGGATTTTCAGGTACTTGTGGGACACTTTTAGATTGTATTTGACGTCTCGAGGTGGTAAACCAATTTTTAAAATGTACATTTATGCGGACATAGCTAGTAACCTTAACAACAAAAAGTGGATCCCAAGTTATTTGTTTAAATTTGTAGTAGGAGACATTTGCAATCTAAGCTACAGAAGTTTGTAGCTTTGTCTAACGTAATATGTTACAGTCATCGAAGTTAATAAGAAGATGAAATGGTTGAAGCATTTTCTTTAAAAATTAAACGAGGAACAAGATAACTACATGATTTTTTGTGATAGTTAAAGTGTTATGTGTATCATTCCCACACTAAGCATATTAATGTTAAATATCATTGGTTGCGATTTGTGGTCGAATAGAATTTTAAGAAGATTCACACATAAAATAATGGTATCGTTATGTTGATGAAGGTCATTCCTAGGAGTAAGTTTGAGCTTTGTAGTAAGCTCGCGCGAGAAGGCATTCAGGTGTTAATGAGGTAGTTAATTGTTCATTTGAAATGCGTTGAGAGGGAGATTGTTGTGGGTCTAACCTTATTTTATAGATGTTTGTTCTTCATATTCCACTAAATATGAACTCCATAAGTATTAGATATCTTAATGGATTAAAATAAATAAAGTTTGAATGGTTTAAGTCAGAAATAGATGAACTGAAGGTATTTCTGGAGGAAATGTCGTGTTAAGGTTGCACATAACTATGTCAATGATGTAGACGACCGTGTGGATGAACGTATAAGCTTCGATAACTATGTACAAGTTGGAAGATGATGTTTAAGGATAGACACGCCTATGTGGAGTCAGACACGATCATGTAAATGGAGGACACGATTGTGTTTGCTCACCATGTAAGTCACTAGCACAGTGTATCAGAATGACATCAAATTTTGAGAGACATATTCACCACACACAACCCTTTGGAAGACCATGTGCAATTTTAAAAATCTTATATTTCAAAAGTTGAAAGTTTTAATAAGAGACAAAAGTTGGAGTACTTATAGTTACAGTAGTATTGGTATAAACATATTAATTTATACTCAATCCTCGATGTTTTTGGAGAGAGCTAGAAAAGTGAGATTAGATGTGATTATCTTGTGAAGTGCTCTTAGCTTGAAAGATGAATGGTCATACCTCACTATTTTTGGATATTGTAGATTTATTGTTAGTTTATCTCATAGTTTTTACTTTTATATTAGAGGATTCTTCATATTAAATACTAAGTCTAATTTATCATTTAATAACTTTTATTGTGTGAGTAGTTTGTTGTTAGCGTTGATTGTATGAGTGTTATTGAATCCTCAGAAATTGCTCAGATCATCGAAAGAAAGTTGTAACTACTTATTTGTATTAGATTGTACAAATATTCCAAAACTTTTTTCCGGAAAGTATTTGCAGGAAAAATTTTTGATTTGCCTGTAAGTGTAAATATGCAAAAGACAACATTTGGAAAAATACTTATTATGATATTAGGAGAGAGAGAGAACTTCTAAATTGACTGTTTTTTAGAAACTCAGTGTGATTTTATCTAATAATTGCAAGGCATATCGACAAGGACACTTAACCAACAACTAGAATTAGTGACACCTTAAGAGATTTTTTTTTCCATATAAATGTTGAATTATTTGGAAGTGGACAGATGGTCCCCAACTCCCAATTCATAGTAAATTAATGGTTGGCAACGGCGATTGCGGGTTTTGGGTTGTTCAGACTTCTTCATTCGAATCGATATATTTTTATGACTTCTTCGTTTTCTTTTTTCTTGTTTCTTGTCACACCTAAATGGTGAATTGGGTCTAAACTCTTTAATCCTATTTTTAAATTGAAGAGTGTAGACATCAGTTGCTGAGATTGTGTTAGTAAAAACTAAGCTTAAATTTTGTAAAAAGTAAGGAACAAGAATCGTACTCCGATAAAGCCTCATATGTCCAGCACCAATAGCCAGCTCGCATGGGATGAGATGGCCGAAAAGAAGTACAATTCAGTCGTGATCTCACATGCATTTTGATGACTTTAAGGGGCATCAAATCCAAATGTCCAAAATATTGTTCAAGAGTATTATGCTTCCAAGTCTTTTTGTTTGGTTGGGCATTTTGTCAAAGACCTTGTCAGCCACACACATTTCCTTTTGCGTCCATGTTGGGTGGGTATTATATCTTTGAAGCGACATTTGTGCTGGAAGTTTCAGCTTAATCGAATCTATTCATGCCTTGTTAATGAGCATACTTGGAACATACTTCTGCACCGTCCCTTAAAACCTGATCAGTTGCTTGAGTTTTACAAAGCATTAAAAAAAAGTAGAGAATCTCCTCAACCCTAAAACTATTTAAGAGAATTCCTTCTGATTCGTCCCTTTGGAATGGGGTTAAGAAGACAAAATATTTTAATTTTAATGTTTGCATAATATTGAAAAATCAATTAATTAAATTTATAAAATTTCCCCAAAAAAATCAAAAGAATCTGTGTTCAATCCTTAAATTAAGTCAAGCTTATTTTGTGCTCTTAATGATTGTTTCCAATGATATATTCATGCAGAAAACTGCAATTCTTTGAGGCTTAACGAGCTACTGACTTTTAGTGATAAGGTTAATTAGTCTGTGATGAGTCGAATTCCTTGTGTTCAACATGTACTATTTCCGTTTGGTTATATGTACACGTCTGAGATTTTTTTTTTAAAAAGGGTTTCTGAGAAATTGGGAAGAAATATAAAATATTATTATCAAAGTTTTGAATTACAAATTTTGTGTTATATTGTGACAATTAAGACTTGATTAGAATTGTAATAAATTGTAGTAACGATGCAATTTAAAACATGATCACGACTTAGTGACATATCACGAGGAGTGGCCTAATGGCTTCAGTTCCTTACTTAAGGCTCTCTTTTAAAAGGAGGTCTTGAGTTCGAGTCACGTTAAAAGACGAGAAATAAAAATTTGTCCTATTGATGATCCTCTGTCCCTCTGGACACAGTTCCTTGATCGGATCAATTACGGACGTTTCGCTTCCAGCGGTAGTGTGGAGTTGAAGCTACTAGGGAACTTGAGGCTACTGGGAACCTGATGCTGAGTAGGGGGCCAGCAATCAATCAGCAGTTGACCAATCAAGTATGTGACGACTCCTTGTGCGCAAAAGTGTACAGGCTACGTAGGAACCTGAGGGGTCTTGGGGTTCCAGATTTACATCCTCTAGGGTTCTTAGGGTGGGGTCTTAGAGGCTTAGGATTAGTCCGACTAAGCTGGGATACCTAATGTAATAAAAAAAAGGTAAGGTCTGCGGTAAAAGTGTGCTTGTGGCTTTACCACAACTGTCAAAAGTACACGATATCTCCAGGTTTGAGTACGTCGCATTTAGATGCTAACCTCTCCGTGAATGTAAACACCAATGGCTAAAAGCTCAAATTAAGGCCTAATATTTCTTAGTTTAATTAATTTAAGGTTCAAACTTGTAATTTGCTTAACGAAGACTTAAATTTTTACGAGTCTGCTTAATTTAAGATTTTTTTGGACGAAAATTAAGAAATGTCATACATGCATCGTTATAGACAAATCAATTAGTCTTTAAATGCTACGTTAAAAACACACGTGGGATTTCAGAAAACAAAAAAATCATTTGAATTTTTAACAGAAATCCTAAATTAACATATAATCTCTAAATTTTCACCCTAATTCTAATCCCTTCACTCATCATTGCCTTTTCTCTACATTTTCCTCCCGCTATTGATCTCTCTCAAACTATCCTCATGATTCCTTAGGTAGGGGGATTTGTTCAAAGTCTCAGGTATGTAGGAAATAAATGAGCTACATCATACATTTCTTTTCTCGGATCTTGAGTGTTCTAGCATGGACTTTCCCATTCTTCTTTCTACTTCTTTTGGTGGCAAATCTAAGAACTGTTGTTAGTGGTTAGATGCATGTGCATCTATTATTCCAAAGACATCGTCTGTAACTTTCTTTGGGCATGAAGACAGAAGATAACAATTATACCCGAAATATTTGTTTCTTTTCACCCACCAAACTCGCTCATCTTACAATTACAATCATCCCAAAAATAAACTCAATCATCGTATTACAATTACAAATGGGAGTTTCGTAGTAGAATTAATAATACTTTAGAATTTATCTGATGATGCAAAGCACACTAAACTTTGCTATTGCAAAGTTTATGTCTTTTTGTTTGTCATGAGAGTTTGTTATGTAGCTTACAACCAATGCTCAGGCAAAGTTCATTACAATATAAATTTGGTTTAGTTAAGAATCATGAAGATTTCCTCGAAACTTTGCAAAGACAATGCATCCATCAACGAGCTGCCAAATGATCCGTAATCCCATCGTTATTTATTATTTTACCCATTTCACTCAAATTCTATAGAGAACTGTAATTTTACCTTTTCGTTCATCTCCACTAAGGCTCTCGGGGCTTCATTGTAACACCCCACTCCCGCCGAACCCGAACCTGATATTGATCGTGATACTCGAATCCGTGCCCCGCGAGGGTGGCGTGTCACATCACTTAACACATCACTTAACAAAAGTCGGTATAAATTTTTTTCGCAAACTCTTTTAAAACATTTTACACTTATCACTCATTTGTGTGCCCAATTTTTCTTTTTGAAAACACTTTGTCTATTTAATCAGAAAGCAGAACATGATACAACACAATGAAAATCACAAACACTTTTATTAGCCACATGGGCCCATTTGCAATTACACAATACAATTGAAAACATTCTTTTGAAGTCAGAAAACATTCTTTTTACTAATTTAACATCAATTTTTGATATTAATGTCATTCAAATCCAAAATTAAAAAGATAATTCTTTTTTCATGACAAACTTATTTTATTTTGATTAAGGGATTTAATTTTTTTTACCCTTTTTCTTATAAAAAGCCCTTGTATGACAAGAGCTTTCTACTCCAAGGACAGCCTACTTCTATCACACATCCATTTTTGTTTTGTGGTCCACTTCATCCATGATCCATTCGCCTTCTTATTGTATTTGCATAAAATCCCATGACAATGCCTCTTCAGTTCACGAGTGGAGATGACGTCTTTTGGTTTCATGGCAAGAGCAACCAACTTTTCAATTTAATACCTTACTTCAACTTAGTATTTAATATCCATTCAGTCATATTCTGAATGAAATCAAAGACCCCAGATATGCTAAAAATTGTTAAGTACAAGAAGTTAAGATCATATATATGTGGAATATGCAAGGCACTTTACGTGTATTATCAAACGTCTATTCCACAGCTAGAACAAAACTTCTGACGATTCATTTTCACCAACCATAGTATGTCATTTTCTTTGTTTAGCCATGTAAAGATGAAGATAAAGTAGCATCATCCTATTAATGGTGTCCGAAAATTCAGTAGTAACATTTTGTTAAATATGCAAGGGAACAGACACACTATCTGTCCTTGGACCTTGGAAAATATCTTATTATAATAATTTCTAGCTAAATCATAAGTTCTACCTTATTTCTGCCCTTTCAATTAACAAAAAAGAAAAAAGAGTACATTGTTAAATGCCAAAGTTCTAAGGGCATGAAAGGGATTCCAGGATATGATTTATATTGTTATCCTCAGGTTCAACCGAGTATTGATGATGATTCCTCAAGTTAGACTGCATACTCAAAATTGTACAAGACATCTTGTATTGATGGTCTATCAATCTCAGATCGAATAAGGCACTTGTCAATCGTTTCACCATATATATATATATATTTAGAGAATATATATGGATTAAACTTTCCAACTTTTTCTATACAATTCTCATATAAGATAATATTTGTTGTCTTCACAACTCGATGAGTAATGGTTTGAGCTGCATCAATATGATAACTCATCCAAACTTTTGACATAATTGCTTATCTTCAGAATCTCCAATCCATTCATAGTTGATTGTAATATTGAGTTATATATCTGGATGAATGCTGACATTCAGACCACCTAACAACATTAAGTAGTTGGAAACCAAGTCTCTGTAATGTGCAACGTGTAAGTCGTTCGTGAAGGTTGTCAGATGAAGATTAAATAAAAAGATTGTTCAGAGTGGTGTTGATGGCAGCACAACAATAAACCCGAAAAAAGTAGCTAATTTTAAAGACCTTAGTTATGTTGAAGTTCACATTTGCTATGTTGCAACTCTCATAGCTTTAGCTGTTGCGGAATTAATGTGGTGCTATTTTATTTGTATCATAGCTAGGTATTTTATCGATGATCGGATAATTGAAATATTAATGTTTTCATGGAATCATTTGGAATCACTCTCATGTTTAAAAGGTAAACAGTTTCAAAGGTTAGTTGAAAGATCGACGCTAGGGACGTAGAATTGATATAATTTTGCAAGGGAAGTAGAATTGGAACTATCAACATAAGAAGTTTTAATTTTTAACAAGAGGGAAAAGTGTCCTGATATTAAAAACCGTAAATTGAAGATGCTTCAGCGTCGATAACATCACCAAGCATAGAACGAGCCTAGGGTTAATATTTTTTAGCATGCTCTTCCACAACTTAATATTTGATATATTTTACATTTTTACTTCTTTGTTTGCATTGTTAAGGTTTTTTTTTGTGTTATTTGTCTTTGGTTGAACCAGTATGACAAAAAAAAGGTTCAGTTCTTGGTGCCATCCCACAATTATTGGTATTCTTCTTGAGTTTAACCGGTCGATTTTGTAGTTTTTGGTTGAATTAGGTTGATTAAACTCGTTGAGTACTAACATGCAAAACACACTTTGTCAAAAGGTGAAACACAATTTCATTATTAAAAGCCACCTTTAAATATGTGAAAACATTTATAAAATTAGCTAACCTACTAATTAGGCAATCAAAACTATTAATAATAGGAAATTATTACAATAATTTCCGACTCAACTTGAAATCATTCTTCAACAAAAATCAGATTATTTGTTTTTTTGGAACAATTATCTAAGCATTAATCTTGTCCCTTACAAAAGAAATTCATCATTTCTCAATAAAATTAGATGAAGTTTCAAATTTGAAACAAGCACACCTAGGTCAAGTTTCATTAATGTATATGACAATTAATTTAACAAAGGTCTTAATAGGTCGACGGCGTGACGTCCAGGCAATTAATATGGCGGTGGTTAGGATATTGACAAAAATTTCACCAACTACCATTATTTTAGACGGGTCCAACATCAAGGGCAGGCTACTGATGTCCACGTTTCACCACGACTTTTCAACCTAAATGTGCCACCTGCTCCAAGACTTCCGCGAACAAAATCTTGCAAAACACTTGACTAATTCTATTAATTTAATACAAAATTAAGTTCATATTAAATAACAATTGCAAACTTGTTTATTTTTTTCACATTAATTATTAAAAATAAGATTTAGTGAACCACAATCAGTCTCTTAATTACTTGCAAAACTTTCTACACAAAGATAATTAATACAATCTATTGAATTAAAATTAAAATTGAAATTAGACGTTTCTCTAAGACACACAGATCCATTTAAGCGTGTGATAAAGTTAAAAAGGTTCCAAAGGCAAATGCAGGTGTGAAAAGAGTGGCTGTTTAGTAGGCTGAATGGTTTAAAATTTAACGTTTAAATATTATTATTCATTAAATACATATTTTAATTACTAATTATTACAAGTTTCAACCGCAATATTAAACAAACTGAAAAAAGCTGAATGATCAAACATTTCTCCCTAGCTAGCACGTAGAAATAATTCAAACAAGTGGACCCCTAACATTCCCATCCTCATATAATTAGGATTTCGAGTCAAATGGATATAACGTTCTAGATGTTCATCAAATTAAACAAAAAGTTTGGAACGATTCTCACTCATTGATCTTGTATTAAGAAATAATTTCCTACTCTTTCTGACCATAGCGTCCGTTTTCGAAAACGACTCAACTTGTTTTCCCATGTGTTGTTGGTCTTCTTCGCGTTTTGGCCCGTCTGTCTTGCTCAACACTTGAAGACGTCAATGAGTGGGTCCTAAATAGCTCCTTCTGATCTGAAGATTAAAATTAATTATTTTCAGTTAATACGTTCTAATTTTAAGCGCTTAAAATTAACATAAAAATTTTAATAAAATAAATTTTATTCAGAGATAAGTTGATAATAAAATTAGAGTTAATGATTTTTCATAAAGACTTATTTATGTTAGAACAAAACAAAATTTTAATATATTTAAGAGACGCATTATCGAAATTGAAAGGTTTGTTTATCCAAAAAGAAATTAAAAAAAAGTTTAAAACTTATTATACTATTTACCTTTTGGAAAAGACATGAGACGATATAGTAAAGCACCTTCTAGTCGCATCGTTAGGTCGAAGGAGACTATTAAAGGTCGATATCTAAGGATAACATTTGCTAATTTCTATGAATGACAACTCCCAAATCAGCTGACAATTCAATCATTTAATAAAAAGGTAACACGTAGTGAAATCATTTCTTTGCTGAGTTGTTTTATAAAGCATTTTTTAATCTCTCCTAGATCACATTATATTATAAAAGCCCTAATACCGTCTAAACCCTCGAAAGTGAAACGCAATAACTGAACAAAGACACACAGGTGAAGTGATGGAGCTCCACATCTTCCTTCTGTGTCTTCCACTCCTCCTCCTTCTCAAGCCATTCCTCTGGCGAAGAACCACCACCAACCTCCCTCCGGGACCCAGGGGTCTCCCCATCCTAGGCTCTCTCCTTCAACTTGGACCTCGACCTAATCAGTCCCTTTACCACTTAGCCAAAATCTATGGTCCTCTCATGAGTCTCCGTCTTGGCTCCATAACCACCGTTGTTGCCTCTTCCCCTGAAACAGCCAAAGAACTCCTTCATAGCCACGACCAGACTTTCTCCGACCGTACCGTTCCCGACGCCGTGTTCTCTCAGCCCAACCCGGAGGGCACCGTCGCATGGATCCCAGGCAACCGCCAGTGGAAGAACCGGAGACGTATATGCAGCACACAGATGTTCACAGAACAACGTCTTAACTCTCAACAGCACCTCCGCCACCAAAAAGTTCAACAACTTGTAGAACACCTCAGGAAACGATCTGCTCAAGGAATCCCAGTTGACATAGGGCCAGTTGCGTTTGCTACTGCGCTTAACTTGATATCAACCACCATTTTTTCAATAGATATGGTGGACCCAGAATTTGAAAAAGCTCAAGAGTTCCAAGACGTTGTGTGGACGATAATGGAAGGCGCTGGCAAGCCTAACTTATCAGACTATTTTCCCTTTCTGAAAAGGTTTGATTTGCAAGGTGTGAGGAAACATATAAGGCCTGCTTACATGAGGCTTCATGAGATATTTGATGAAATTATCGACAAGCGTTTGGAATCTAAAGAGAGACTTGGAGATTTTTTGGATGTTCTTATTAATCAAGACGGTCCTGATTCCGACAGGAAACTGATCAAGCCTTTAATTGTGGTACGTAACTAAGTTCATCTTTTAATAGTTTTAGATATTGACACTTAGATTATACCTCAAAATGTTAAGATCATTAAACTTTTGTAACACTAATATTTATTTAAATAAGAAAATAGCAAGATTTAGGAGGATTACATAACAATAACTTCATACTTGTTTGGATTTTTCCATGCATGTTTATAACCAGAAAGCTATGGGTTTTTATTTTCTTAATTATGTATTGTAAGTTTAAGTTTAATTTGTTAAAGAACTTTAAAATTTCTATTCTAAAAATAAAAACTGCTTCAATTGAGGAAGTAATTACAAGAATTCGTTTAAAAAAATTGTGCTATTGCTTTTCTTAAATCTTTTTAGTTATTTTTTATTGGGTAGGTCATACCATTGAAGTATTTTTCTTTTTGTGATTATACTAATGGCGGTGGGACTGGGATGCATTCATTTTCCGTCGAGAACATGTGATATAGCTGCCGCCCAACTAGACTTTCGACTTATTTTGGACCCTTCTTTTGTTTTTTATAGCCTAAATTTAATATTCAAGAGGCAAATGGGTTATCTCCATTGCGCGTTTCGCACTCAATCCACACAATAATATTCTAATGATAGTAAATCATCTATGATTGTGATTTGAATTTTGATTCCAGTAGATTTAAGCTGCAATTCATTTTTCTAAAACAAAAATATAGGACTTGTTTATTGCTGGAAGCGATACATCTTCATCAACAACCGAATGGGCAATGTCAGAACTCCTTAAAAATCCCGAGGTACTCCACAAAGCAAGAAAGGAACTCCTGGAAGTGATCGGACCTGAAGGCACCGTAAAAGAATCAGACGTTGACAAACTTCCATACCTACAGGCAATTGCCAAGGAGACACTGCGACTCCATCCTTCGGCTCCTCTTCTTTTACCTTACAAAGCAAGCAATGACGTTAAAGTACAAACTGGCTACACCATACCAAAGGGAAGCCAAGTTCTAGTTAACGCTTGGGGTATTGGCAGAGACCCAAAGTACTGGGACGACCCACTTTCATTCCGTCCTGAGAGGTTTATGAACAGTTCAAGCAAAGATTATAAGGGTCATGACTTTGAGTACATACCGTTTGGCGCTGGTAGGAGAATCTGTCCAGGTGCACCTCTTGCCGTTCGGATGGTTCATTTGATGGTTGGTTCAATGATTCATTCGTTTGATTGGGAACTCGTTGATGGTATGTCCCCTGAAAACTTGGATATGGAAGAACAATTTGGCATCACCTTGAAGAAAGCTATTCCACTTCGGGCTATACCCATTTCACTGCGAAAATAGGATGTGTTATGAATGATCGATTGAAACTTATGGTCTGCTATTTAATAAGTGATAACTAGTCCCTGTATGGATACCCAAGCTTATGATCTGCACGGAATCTACATAAAATTTATACGTTGAGACCCAATTTAAAGAATTTAGCATTTGGATAGTTCTGCAGGTCAAAGAAATGTATCTGTATATAAGTGTTGGAACTTGAATCAATTGTTGCTTTCTGCCGCAAACCAACAAGAAAAAAAAGAAATATGCTTTAGAGATATCAGCTTTGGTGGCTTTTGCCTCCACCCGTTTCAAAACATAATCATATATGTAAACATTACCAAATGATGCAGGGAATGGTCCTATGAAGTCATTGTGCCCCAAATATCAAAAATTTCGCAAACTAGTATAGGAGTTTGTGGCATCTCATTTCTTTGGGATATACTTCATGTTCTTTGACAATTATCAGATGATTTACAAAAAACACACGAATCTCAAAATAGGGTTGGCCAGTACGAAATCTTTGGGTTTACCAGCGTAAATCGGAAATACAAACAATCCGGAATCCATCAGAAAATAATAGAAACCAAAACTAATAAGTTTTATTCCACTGTCAAATCAGAACATAAAGAGCCTTAAATAGTCTCTGGAAACCTAATTTAAGCAAAAGATCAAATCAGACATTTACTAAATAAAAGACAATCAAAAACTTTACGAAAACATATTATAATAGAAAATTTGACGCCCGAACTAAAAGTTATGCCCGTTTCTTCATAACAGATCTTTTAGCTAGTCTTCTGTCCATCTCTTCTTCAAACTCCAAAGCCAATTGTCCTACATTAGTCCTTCCCACCTGTGAAGAATTCGACCCCGAGTTATATTCCGGATAAAGCAGAACATCATCACAAAACTTATAAAGGTCAGCTACGTTGAAAGTACGAGACATGTTCATATCAGTAGGCAAGTCGATCACATAGGCGTTGTCGTTGATC
>JANIIA010000003.1:45007359-45022480 GCA_027478495.1 Erythroxylum alaternifolium | reverse complement strand
CTTCTGTATTGTATTACAGGAAAGAAGCTCCATTAAACTCTCATTATACATTAACAGAATCTGAAAAGCAGAGATAAAAATCGTTATATCATAAGGACCAGATCCAAGGTAAAAGAACTATTAAAGCGAAAGGTTTTACATTCCCTCCACCAGCATTAAACATTGATTTCCTGTTAAAGCAAAAGGTCTACATTCCCTCCACTAACTAAAAACATTGATTTCATGCAAACTGCTAAAGCAATTTCAATTAAGCAATCTAAGTTTGATCCGTGAAGATTCAAATCATCTGCAGAGCACCATATTCAAACTTGTTCTCTCTGCAAGTCATTGATGCCTCAACTCAGTGAAAGTCATGTCTGCTCTCTCTGCACTACTGCAGACATTCAGGCAGAATAACTGAGATTTGCACTATCAGCTAATAATAACCAACTGCTGATGTAGTTGAAGGAAACTTTTGGTAGTAGGGTAATATAGCAACTTTTCAATTCATGTTGAGAAAGAACTTCACAAAATTTGTCATTATATTCTACAAATTGACATGCAATCTAAGAATTTTAAGAAACAGAAAATGAGGGTGTCTATACAAAGAGTTAAAAGAATAAAAGAAAGATATGTATACAAATAAGTAAACTTTGCTTTATTGGAGGAGATTGCCTGTTGGGGTTTTCTGCAGATAACAACTGAGGTTGCTGTAGTGTTGTTATCTTTTGCTATGGTTCTCCTTTTTGTGCCTTTCAAGTATGTGGCAGCCTTTCTTCTCCTTGATCTTCACGCGGTAGCTTGACTTCAGGAAGGAAACAGCTAGGAGGGTTGTGACCTTTTGAAGGAGCGATGGAATACGGTACCTGTAGCCCCTGTAGATGTGTTACCTATTCAGAGTCATGATTCTCCACCTGAGAATACATATACCAATATAGAAAATAAGCAACCACAGACTAGTTAGGTGATTAGAGCTACTGCGAGCCTTGTTATACATAGTTGAAGCATCATGTACATGGAACAATTTTATTAGAATATGAGGATTATTAGATTTTTTGCACTGTTACCTGTAATCCTTTTGGGTTTCTTTATGTGGATATGAACTGATGACCAGCTTACCAGACGAATTGTTAAGTTGTCAATTTGTACTTATTTTGTATTTAATTTTCCTTAATGTGTTGAAATTATTATTCAAAATTAATAGAATTGTATTATAATTGTTCTTAGATGATTTTCAACACTTTAGAGATGAAATTGAATCAAAAAGATGCAAAAGAAATAAAGAAAATATGAAGTTCCAAGTTAGCAGCAAATTCATGACTAGACGTGGCCACGTGCGAAGATAAAAGGAAAAATTTACAGATCAATTTTCAAATTTAAATCTGATTTGTTTTAGATTCTCATGATCTTTTAAGATCAAATTGATAGAGAATCACAATCGAAACATGTGGGAGACGTGATCTACAAGAAAGGAAGGAAAAGGAAGGGATCGGGAGACATTAAAAAAGGGATTAAAAACATGAACAGTGGACTTTTTTACTGTTGACGCATAGAACCTAGGCTGTTTTTCTTGTTTTGTTTTTTTTTTTCATTTTCTGCAGAATTTTTATGCACTAGTTTCTAGTTTTCTTTTAGAATTTTCGTATTTTTCATAAAAGACCAGGGATGGAGACTTTACGTTTGATTATTTCTTTGTTAAATTTTACTTTCGTTATGAGTAGCTAAATTTCTTTTCTTGGTTAAGAGGAATTATGTTATCATATATTATGTGTGAGATGTTTCAATAAAGTTTTTGTTGATGAATACTGAGTGTCTTCCAAATTATTTTTCTAATTGAATTGATTGATTTCTAGTTGCACAACTAGAGATTGATTCGTTCAACAGCTAGATTAATAAAATATGATGTTTAGTTTTATTAGTCACAAGTAGCAATTAGGATTATCTTCTTAACATTAGAGTTGGAAATTCTACGAAGACATTCAGCTAGATTAATTGCATGTCGTACATGTAATATCTTGTTCATTAGATTCTTAATTCTTAATGCTATTAATCAATTGAACTTACAATTATATCTAGGTTATTGGTTGATAAGAATGTGTAGAATACACGTTTCTATTCATTTACACTTACCAGAACATCCCCCAATGAATGTTTATTGATGAATTAAATTTTATATTAAGGATTCCTTTTAGTGTGATAACATCGGTGAACCGAAACTAAGGTTTGTCTATTAATTTTCAGATCTAATTACTTTTGTCAATTTTCCATTTTTGTTATTTCTACATTCTTAATTTTACGAGAATTGAAAACTCCCTTTTCGTTACTTTATTTTAGTTTGAACTCGTAAACTCTTTATCGTTAAAATTTATCGTGAGAACGATACCCACTACATTAATTTGTATTAACAAAAATTAGTTTCTTTTTAATTTGGTTGCAGGCGACAGCAGTACCAAATTTTGGCGCCGTTGTCAGGGAATTTTTGACGGTGTATGTACGTTACGCGTTCAAATCAATTTGAAAATTAGCGGTACAATCCTGAAATTGAGAAAATAGCAAAAGCACTACAGAAACAGACGAAACAACAGTGACAAGTGCAGAAAATGGAACGAATGGCAGCAAACCACACCCTTCTCGAACTAGTAGCGCCCACATACGCTCAACAACCCCACTGCATTAATTTTCTAAATTTAGGTGATGATAATACTTTTGAATTAAAATTTGGGTTGATTCATTTATTACCTATTTTCAGGGGTCTACCGGGAGAAGATCTATACAAACACATGAAGGAATTCGATGTAGTTTGCATGAGAATGAAGCCGACGAATGTGACGGAAGAGTAGATTAAGCTAAGAGGCTTCCCATTTTCTCTCAAGGATGATGCCCAAGATTGGTTGTACTATTTAGTCGGAGAAAACGTGCAAACATAGGCTGAAATGAAGAGGCTTTTCTTAGAAAAATATTTTCCAGTATCAAGAGCAGTCAATATTCGAAAGGAAATTTACGGAATTCAACTACATATGAGAAAAACACTCTACGAATATTGGGAAAGATTTAAAAAACTTTGTGTTAGTTGTCCACATCAGCAAATAACTGACCAATTGTTAATTCAGTATTTTTATGAAGGTCTTTCGCTTATGGATAGGAGTATGATTGATGCTGCAAGCAGTGGTGCCTTAGATGACAAAATGTCAGCGGCTGCAAGGGAATTGATCACGAATAAGGCTTCCAACACTTAACAATTCAGCATATGTACTGGGCATGGAACAAAAGCCATGAATGAAGTGAATGTGGCCACGTTGGAGAAAAGATTGGATGACTTTACTTTCTTGGTGCGATAAATCGCAGTTACGAAGAAGTAAGAAGTAAAGGTACGTGGAATATGTTTAATGTTAGGACATTCTACTGATGTATGTCCGGTTTTGTAGGATGAAAATGCAGAACGTGTGAATGCTGTGGGAGGTTTTGCTGGACTGAGTCAAAGGAAGTACGACCTATTTTTCAACACCTACAATCTGGGATGGCACGATTACCCAAATTTACGTTATAGAAATCCTCAAGGGTAGCAATCAACCACGAATTTCCAGCAGTATAGACAACCGTACATGCCTCGACAAAATCAAAATATAACATCCACTTCCCGAGGGTAAGACTTCTTTGGAAGATTTAGTTCAATCTTTAGCTACTAATACTTTGACATTTCAGCGGAATACTGAAGCAAATTTTCGAAATATTAAAAATCAAGTGAGCTAAATGGCAACTGCCATAAATAAATTGGAGGCACGAAATTATGGAAATTTTCTAGCACAACCGGAGATCAATCTTAAACAAAGTGCGAAGGCTATCACGCTGCGGAGTGGTAAGGAATTGCAGGACTCACTTCCGAAGAATTCCAGAAGAGAAGTAGAAGAGGAAATCACGCAAAAAGCACCCTCACAACTAGAGATGACACAAAACAAGCTGAAGAATATGGTGATTCTGCCTCCTTTTTCGAGTTGATTCGCCAAAGCAAATAAGGAAGAGCAAGAGAAGAAAATTTGAGAGACTTTTCGAAAAGTTCAGATAAATATTCCTCTCCTTGATGTGATTAAACAGATTTCATGGTATGCTAAATTCCTTAAGGAGCTTTGAACTTCAAAGAGGAAATTAAAATTTGATGAGAAAGTGCAATTGGGGGAGAACGTTTTAGCAATTTTGCAAAAGATAAAGCTTCCACCCAAGTGTCAAGATCTAGGTATGTTCACTATCTCATGTCAAATTGGTAATTTGCGAATTGAAAGGGCTATGTTAGATTTGAAGAGCTTACCTAGTTATTTGAAATACATCTTTTTAAGTGACTAAGATACATTACCTCTTATTATTTCTAGTGGTCTCAAGGTTTATCTGGTCTTGTTTTCCAAGCCTAGTGGAAAACTTACATAGTCCCTTGCTTGAATTGATAGGACTTAAAAGGGTGGTCCGCATGTTATCGTCAGTCAATCAAATTGGCAAACTTGAAGACAGACTAACGCTGGACGTATTACATAGAAGTCCAAAATTTTGTGGCCCAGATTATGACACTTGGCCAAGTCCTCGATATTTTGTGAATGGTTGATAAATTAAGTCCTCTACGGTATAGCAATGAGCGGGAAAAAACACATAACGTGCAAAATGGGCTGAAGATCTGGAATCAACTTCTTGGTCAGGCGTAAATTAGGCGTTCAAAGATGTCGCTTGTCGGTCCCATTGGAGTTGTAATTCAAAAAATCTTTAATGTTGTTTTCGCTCATTCATTTCCTTGTGGAACTGTGGAAGTATCTTTAAAGTTGGCGTGCTCTTTGATTATTTGAACTCTCCGACCTTAAAAAGAGATTAATAAATTAATTTATAATTTCCTTATTTAAGAGAATTTGAATTTATAAAATTAAAATAAAGAATACATTTATTCAGTTACTAATTTAAAGTTGAGATAATATAAAAATAACAAATTAATAGAAATTATAAATTTACAAGACATGAAAGTGCTACATTATCATAATGAAGTATTCATATGGTGATTTGATTCCTAACTGTTATTATATAATTTAAATTTAATATTAAATTAATATTACAAATCATGTGCACCTGAGGTACAGAGCAGTCGACTTTAATCTCAGGCCAGAGTCTATGTCATGACTAGGTAGGAGGCACAAGACTCTCCACATGTTGCAGGTGCACTACTTGTTTATGATTTTGAAGCATATGCATTGCTAGATCCTAGATCTACGCATTTATTCATCGCACCGTACTTGGCATCTAGGCTGTATTATGATAGAGAGCAATTAAAGTATGAATTAGAGGTGAGTACACCAATAGGTAGTACTACAGTGATAGGAGAAGTGTGTAAGAGATGTTTGATTCGGATTGATCAAGCAAAATTTGAGGCAAATCTGATTATACTAAAGTTGAGGGAGATAGACATTATCTTAGGCATGGATTGACTCACTGCTCATAGGGCTATCATGAATTGCTATACTAAGGAGGTAGTACTAGAATCTCCTGGTCAGTCGAGAGCAGTTTTCAGAGGAATTAGTCAAGCAGTGCCAGCCATGTTGATATCCTTTATGAGAGCATCAAGGTTGATGCAGGGTGGATGTGAGGCCTATCTGGCCCATATAATTGATACCAGAGTTGAGTTGAATGTGCCAGACATTCCTGTAGTTAAGGAATTCCTAGATGTGTTTCCCGTCGAGCTATCTAGTTTGCCCCTAGATCGGGAGACAGAGTTTATAATTGATTTAGTTCCAGGTGTTGCTTCTATATTTATCCCTCCATATAGAATGGCATCTAAGGAACTAAAGGAGTTGAAGGCTCAGTTATAAGAGTTGTTAGAAAAGGGTTTTATTAGACCCAATGTTTCACCTTGGGGAGCTCCAGTGTTGTTTGTAAAGAAGAAAGATGGGAATTTAAGGTTATGCATCGATTATAGGTAACTGAATTGGGTAATAGTTAAGAACAAGTATTCGTTGCCTAGAATTGATAATTTTCTTGATCAGTTGCAAGGAGCTTAGGTGTTCACCAAACTAGAATTGAGATCGGGGTACTATCAGTTGAAGATAGCAGAGCTGATGTGCCAAAGAGTGCATTCAGAAGTAGGTATGGGCACTTTGAGTTTCTAGTGCCCCAGCAACATTTATGACTTTGATGAATAAGGTATTTCAGCCCTACCTGGATCGCTTTGTGATAGTGTTCATTGATGATATTTTGGTGTATTCAAAGAATAGAGAAGAGCATGCTAAGCTTCTAAGAGTGGTTCTGCAGATTATGAGGGAGAAGCAATTATATGCCAAATTTAGTAAGTGTGAATTTTGGCAAGATCAAGTAATATTTTTAGGACATATAGTAACTGGAGAAGGCATGCGAATGGATCCAATGAAGATAGAGGCAATGATGAATTGGGAAGCTCCGAGGAATGTGTCTAAAATCTGAAGCTTCCTAGGATTCGCCAGATATTACCGAAGGTATGTCAACAGGTTTTCCTTAGTCTCAGCCCCTCTGACAAAGCTTCTGAGGAAGAATGTAGTATTCAGATGGGATGAAAAATGTCAGTAGAGCTTTGAGGACTTGAAGCATCGGTTGACTACGGCACTGGTGTTAACCATTCCGTCGAGAACTGGAGGATATGTGGTGTATAGTGATGCTTCGCATCAAGGATTAGGATGTGTGTTGATGCAGCATAGCAAGGTGATCGCCTACGCATTGAGACAATTAAGGTCTCCCAAGATTAACTATTCAGTACATGATTTGGAGCTAGCTACAGTTGTCTTTGCTTTAAAGATATGGATACATTATCTTTATAGAGAGACATTCCAGATTTATACAAATCATAAGAGCTCGAGGTATTTGCTAAGTCAGAAGGAGTTAAATATGAGACAGAGGAGATAGATTGAGTTATTGAAAGATTATGGTTGCATGATTGAGTACCACCTGGGGAAAGCTAATATGGTGGCTGATGCTTTGAGCAGAAAGTCTAATACTAGTATAGCTCAGCTTCAGTTATCGAGGTTACCAAGCTTAATTCATTTGAGAGCTCTAAATGTGGAGTTGAATCTGGAGCAAGATGAGGCCTTGATCACTACATTGAAGTTGAAGCCGATGTTACATGATAGAATCAAAGGTACAGAGTAAAGATCCAAAATGGTGAAGCTTATTGAGAAAGTGAAGATGAGTTCGAATTCCGAGTTTGAATTGAGAGATGAGACACTATAGTTGAAACAGGGCTGTGTGTGCCTAATGTGGATGATTTGAGGAGAGGAAGCTCATATGGTCACCTATGCTATGCATCTTGATACTACCAAGATGTATAACACGCTGATACTACCATTTCTAGTAGCCTGGAATGAAGAAACAAGTGGCGGAGTATATTTCTAAGTGTATGACATGCCAGCAGGTTAAGGCTGAGCATCAGGCTTCAGTTGGGAAGCTACATTTGTTGCCTGTTTCGGAGTAGAAATGGGAACGAATCACTATAGACTTCATTATGGGATTGCCTAGAACTCAAAGGTAGAATGATGCAATATGAATTGTAGTGGACCGATTGACTAAGTCGGCCCATTTCTTACCAGTGAGAGAGAATAACTCACTAGATCAGTTAGTTTGGAGATATATGAATGAAGTGGTTAGACTCTATAGGGTTTCAGTGTCCATTGTATCGGACAAGGATCCCAGATTTACTTTGAGATTTGGGAAGAGTTTGCAGTCTGCTATGGGTACTCAATTGAACTTTAGTACAATATTTTATCCTCAAATAGATGGACAGAGTGAGAGGACAATCAAGACTGTTGAGGATATGCTTAGAGCTTGTGTATTGGAGTTCCAAGGAGCATAGGACCAATATGTGGCACTTATCGAATTTGCATATAATAATCATTATCACAGTAGCATCGGGATGGCACCGTATGAGGCACTATTTGGCAGGAAATTCCAGTCACCACTGTATTGGGATGAAGAGGGCTTGAGAATTGGTTGAGGGCCCAGAATTGATACAAGACACGGTAGACAAGGTGAAATTGATTCGAAGTTGAATTAAAGCGACCCAAGATAGACAAAAGAGTTATGTAGACCAATATAGAAGGGACATGGAATACAGTGTAGGCGATAGAGTATTTTTTAAGGTGTCACCTTAGAGAAGAGTTTTGAGATTCGGTAAAAAGGGCAAGTTGAGCCTTAGGTACATTGGTCCTTATGAGATCATTGAGAGGATAGGACCTTTGGCATATAAGCTGGCTTTACTGAATGAAATGTCTAAATTGCATAATGTGTTTCAAGTGACTATGCTCCGCAGGTACTGATCAGACCCGACATATGTGATACTGGCTCAGGAGATTGAGGTTGCTAGTAACTTAAGCTATGTTAAAGAGTCGATCAAGATAGTGGGGTTTGAGATGAAGCAGTTGAGGAATCGAGTCATTCCATTGGTCAAAGTTCTTTGGAGGAATCACTCAACTGAGGAAGCAACATGGAAAACAAAGGAGCATATAAGGAGACAATACCCTCACCTATTCGAACAATCAGGTAAGAATTTTGAGGACAAAATTTCTTTAAAACGGGGAGAATTACAACATCCCGTTACCCGTGTTGTTGGCCCCTAAATTTTTTTCATTGAATTAAGCATGACATTTTATGGAATAAGCATGGAATTTGAATTTTTGTGCCTTAGAATGAATTGAGGGCATTTTTAGCAAGTCACTTAAGTTTAAAAGGCATGAAGCATAGGTACCAGACAAAATGTAGGTACCAGATGAAGCATGTTCCAAATTCTAGGGCAAATCTTCTAGGCTGAATTAGATAGGTTGTCATCTTGGAAGTTGTAGGTCTTCTTCTTAGCTTTCCAACGATATAAAGTTTGGAATTTTTGGCCTTCGGATGCAAAAGATATGGCCTCTAGAAGAAGTGCCAGACGAAGCAAAAGCACCAAAAGAAGTGCCAGATGAAACAGAAGCACCAGACGAAGCAGAAGCACTCGAAGAAGTGCCAGACGAAGCAAAAGCACCAGAATAAGTGGCAGACGAAGCAGAAGCACCAGACGAAGTGTCAGACGAAGCACCAGATGAAGTGTCAGATGAAGCAGAAGCACCAGACAAAGTACCAGATGAAGCAGAAGCACTAGACAAAAAGCCAGACAAAGCAGAAGTATCAGAAGAAGCACTAGACGAAAAGATAAATATGATAGTATTTTGACCATAACTTCATCGTCTGATCTCTAAATGAAGTGATTTTTGAACCAATAGATTTCTAACACATTTTTTTGTCTCTCCAAATAGCATTTGGTAGCCTTCGTGTTGATTTCAAAAATATTAATGGAAAGGAAATGAAGGAATCCATTGAAGGAGTATGACTTAGTTATGAGCATACTTTGGCTTTTAAGCATATCTTGATCTATATAATAGGAAACTGTGAGACGTTATTAGAATGAAGATGAATCGATGATAGTAAATATGAGAGATTATTAAGAAATTAGAAAGTGCATTTCACGCTCATGCATTATATAATATGTACCTACACGTGAATATTTAATTTTTACACATGAAAATAATTGTACATGCATTCATTGACAATTCCCGAGTATAATTGATTTATATATGCGAAAAGTGATTTTTTTATTGAGAATTGTGGTTTTTATATGTTGAAAACCGATTTCGAGAGTGTATTTCGTTATTTAAAATTTTTGGTAAACTTTAGGAAAATTTTATGAAATTTCGGGAAAACTTTTGGACTAAAAAAATGCCAAGTGGCAAGACAATCGATAAATAGAAGTAGAATTAAGAGTCAAATGATAGTGGAAATTTTTCTAAATGACTTTAGGATTTAAAGACTTATGTCAATAAAATTGGAGAGACAATTAGAGTAGGGATTTGATTTAATTGGACTAGTTAAATGAAAGAACATAGTTTAAAGTTATAAGAATTGGACATGTGGTAAGTGACAAGTGTCACTTTCCAAGTCATGTATTGAGATCACGATGCTTTTAATTTAAAAGACCATTAGGTGTTTTTTTTTCTTGTTATCTTCTTCTTCTATGTGACTTCTCCATTTTCTTCAAGCTTCTACACCTTCTTCATGTATTTTGTTGCTCACCCTTCACCAACTTTGAACCTAGCCCTCTTGTCTTTCATTTGCTACTCTCATCTTGCTCTCTTTTTCATTTCCCGCTAAAGACCCAACCTCCCAACCTCCATGATGATGTACGTGAGTGACATGGGAAGTTAGGGCTTCTTGTTGTGTTGAAGACATTGAAGAGAAATCAAGTGAGTAGCTTGTTAATCTTCATGGTTTTGCTAAATAAAACATTTATGAGGATGATTTAGTGTTTAATGATCGTGATCGAGGAGTTGAGAGATGTGTAATGTTGAAGTTGTTTTAAGGAAGGATTGAGAGACTAAATGGTGATGAAGAGGGTGATGGAAAATGGTAGTTATAAAATTCCACTGATTAAGCTTCTGTATATTAGCCATAACTTGTTCTGTAGTTATCAAAATGAGATGATTCTTAATCTGGATTAAACTAGAGACATACGGCTACATTTTGCATGTAGACACTAAATTTTAATTCTATCGTTAAGAGTCTCAAAATTTGATATGAAGTTGAGAACTGGGTGCAGTAAATTGATGGATGAAAGTATATGTTTATCTCCTATGTTATTGAATAAACTGTATTTATAAAGACCGAATTAGACAAATGTGTCTTCACAAAAGTTGTAGTTCATTCTCTTATCTTTCAATTGGTATTAAGTTTGTAATTTTTTGATATCTGAGTTGAAAGTTATTAGTTGTACAATTTGAGGGCATAATCATGAACTAACCAAAAGTTCAATTATACATAGTCTGTGGTATTGTGAGCATAACTCATTGGATACTGAACCAAATTGAATGATCTTGTTGTCATTACAAACTTAAGAGATACAGAGCACTTTTCTAGAAGAAAGTACCCTCAAATTACTTCATTTTCATTATTATATTGATCATGGAAAGTTGACCTAAAAGGAAAAATCTGAATTAAAGAAATGAGTTATGAATTTTGATTTTTATAGTTTTATTAAGGTATAGACCATAAGTATAAATGATACTTATGTGAGTTTGGAAATATGTATGATTATTTCATGAGAATAACGGAAAGCTACCTGGAATTGTCATGAACATGCATTGTACATATTTCATATACATACAGGTGCATAAATGAATACTTAGAATTGTGCTAAAGTGTGATGTGTGTATATTGCTTGTTATAGAGGAGCAATTGGAACATCAACACCTAGACGTCACTAGAACTTCAAGACAATAGCTTCAGAAGCAATATGTGAGTAACCTAGATGGTCTCACTCAATTATTGTTGTATTAAATTCTATTCTGACTTATCCTATGAATGTGTAATGTTGTGTACTGAAATCCGGACACGAAGGTCCGATGATTGTGATGTATGGATGAGATAGTAAAGTGCTACTTGTATGTGAATGGGAAGAATTATTTGTTTCTTGAATTGATTGATTGATTATGAGATGCATTCCATACATGAATGCAAGATCAGATAATGATAGTTATGACCTGAGTAGCCACCGAAAACGAGCTCGAAGCTCTGAATGTGATTAAGAGCCAAAGGCTCACTATGTAAAATGAGCTCTATATCTTCAACAGATAAGGGACAGTATCAACGAGCCCAGTATCTACAATGGATATAGGACAGTTTAGGCACTCGGTCACAACAACGTAATAATTAGACAAGAGTCACATTTGCATTCCATATAATTTGTAATGAGTATGTTTGATTGATTGAAATGCAATTGTTTAACTCTTAAATGAGAATGTGATATGTGATATTATATGTAAAAATTCAATGATGTGAATTATCTGTTATGTGAAATGATATGTTGCATGAATTAAGTGAACCATCGATGATGGTTACCTCATCTGAGTTCACAAAACTCACCCAAAATTTGATCGTTGACATTTCAGGACGGAGAGAGGATTCTAGCTACTGAGAGACCGTACAAGAAGCTTAATTCTTGTACTTTTGTGAAAAAGATATGATTCAAAGGTCGGTCAGCTCAACTGAAGGATTTAGTTAGATCTTTTGTATTTCCTCTCTCACGTAGTATATTTTGTATTAGGTTATGACGATGTACATATATAGATTTTTGAAAGCTACAATGTATGTACATTCAGATTGATGTAATGAAAAGAGGAAATTTGTTTTAAATATTTGGCGACTTTCTTGTATGATAGTAGATGCTATGATTAAGTGGGATAAATTACCATGTGATAAAGTGAAAGTGTGATAGTTAACACGCCATTGTTATAGGGCATGTACTAGAATGTCATAAAGATGTTCTGGTATGTACCTTATAACAGTGCGGGTGTTACAGTTTCATTATTTGCAATTAGCTATGGGTAAGCCACAATATCATCAAAGCGAGTAGGTCTTTGAATTCTTTATTTTGGCCTATTTAATGTAATAGATTCATTTTGTTACTGTGAAGGTTCTTGATTTAAACCTCTTCTTTATTTGACTCTTCTTCTACTATAGGAGTGTCTTCATCTACTTCATCATTCGTTAATGGCTTTATAATCCTTCTTTTAAACTCCACCTATTTCGGAGCACTCTCCACTTATTGTGGAGTACCATCATTCTGCTGCCACCTTCAGTTATCATCTTTTTCACAATGGTAGACTCATCAAAGGTGACATCTTTACTAAAGATTATCTTTCTTATCTCTGGACACCAAAGACGATATCCTTTCACACTACAAGTGATCCCTATGAAAATTGCTTTCCTTGCACATGGATCCAACTTTGACTCCTTAACATGATATTATGAAATGGAACCAAAACACATATAAGGAATCATAATTTGGGTAGGTTTTCCAAACTATTTTTCCAAAGATGTTTTACCACCAATAACCATTTATGGAAGGTGATTGATGAGATAACATACATATGTAACAACCTCAACCCAAAATTCTCTGCCCATCCTAGCATTGGACAACATACACCGAACTTTCTACAATAATGTCTGGTTCTTACATTCTGCCACCCCATTTTATTATGGTGTATCCTTGCCTATGAAGTGTCTGAAATACCTTCTTCTTCACAGACTTTGAAAAATCGATCACTCTTGCACTCCCCACAATTATCCGTACAGAGACACTTGATCCTTCTGCCTGCTTGAGTTTCCACATCTTCTTCTATTTAAGGAAAACTCCCAACACTTGATCCTTAGTCTTCATAGCATACACATATAATCTTCGGTAAATATCATCAACAAAGGTCACATAATAGTATTTTCCTCCTAAAGAAGCTATTTTGGAAGGTCCCCATACATCAGAGTAAACATAATCCAAAATAACCTTTGTAACATGGATTACAGTGCTGAATTTCACTCATGTCTGCTTCCCTTTGACACAATGCTCACAGAAGTCTAATTTGCAGGCCCAAATTCCTTTCAACAATCTTTGATTTACTAATATCTTTAAAGATTTTTTACCTGCATGTCCTAAGCGTATCTGCGACAACCTGGTTGCTTCTAGCTCTTGGTCATCATTAGAAGCTACTATTGTTGTTCTAATAGCTGCATTTCCTTAGCAATAATATAGGTTATTATTTCTTCAAATTCCTTTTATTAATACAAGTGCACTAGAAATGACTTTCATTACTCCATTTATTGTATTTACACTGTAGCCCTTTGATTCTAGGACTCCCACAGAAATGAGATTCACACGTATCTGACATCTTTTAGAGTCCTAGTTGTTTCGTTATGATTCCTCAAGAAAATTGAACCAATCCCATTTGTGGAGCAGGGATTGTCATTTGCTATGTAGACAAATCCTCTTTCTAGCTTTCTAAAATCAAAGAACCAATCCTGATTGGGACACATGTAATGGCTGCGGTCTGAATCGAGCAGCCATAGACTAGAAGGGCTTATTGAGGATGTAACAACTAATGAAAGATCTGAGCCTGCATCTTCACATTTAGTAACAATTAAATTTGCAACAGTCTTTTCCTTATCAAGTTTGTTTTTATTCTCCAGCTTGGGGCAATCATTTTTTCAGTGCTTTTTTTCCCAACAAAAGGCACATTCATCTTTGCTCAATTTGAGGCTCGACTTCGATCTCCCTTTCTTTCCTTTAGTCTGGCTTTGCGAATGGCCTCTAACTACCAAAGCTTCTGCTGCTCCACTTTTACGTTCTTCCTTTGTCTTCCTTCTCAATTCATGATTGTACAAAGTAACTATAACTTCACTATGAGACACATTAACCTTCCTATAAAATAGAGTAGTTTCAAGAAATTCAAACTCCTCAGGAAGGGATTCCAGTAACATCAAAGTCAAATATTCATCTTCAAATGTCACATCCAAATTCATTAAATCAGTAACTAATTGATTAAAATTGGTGATCATTTATAGCGATACTTGAAGGATAAGAGAAATGAAACAGTCTCTTCTTCATATTGAGCTTATTTTGACTGCCTTTCTTCAAAACATTTTCCTCCAATACATTCCACAATTTAGATGCAGAAGTTTCTTTCGAGAAAGCATACTTTTGCTCCCTAGAAAGACATGATCGAATTGTACCACATGCCAAATGATTTATAGTCTTCCAATCTTTCTCCTCAACATCATCTGGTTTCTTTTCTTTAATGGCAATGTCTAAGGGTTCGAATAACCAAAATTACCAAAATACCATTTGAACTCCTCACTGTCGCGACCTGCCTCGCGGTCACGAGCTGTCGCGCTCGCGAGAGGCGCGTAGCGTGACCTCGCTTGACTCTCCTCTCTTCTTTCTCTCCTATCCCTCATCCGAAACATATACACTTCCAAATCACCTAACTTCTTACATAGACCTCCAAAATTTACAAATTTGGTATCAATGGAAAGCTAACAAAAATACCTACAATTTGCATAGAGGACTCATAAACAAATTCCACCTATCTACGGGTCAAAATTCACTTCAAAGAAGTCTGTCCTATAATCTCACCCTAACAGTAACACAATTTCTAAAAATCATAACTTCTTATGCCATTACTCAAAAGTTTCATACTTTATATCAATGGAAAGATCAGAACACATTCTACAATCCTCATGAAGAACTTGAAAGCAAATTCAACCTCTAAAAGGGTCAAATTCGCAATCAAAGTTT
>JANIIA010000003.1:44972373-44984637 GCA_027478495.1 Erythroxylum alaternifolium | reverse complement strand
TTCTCCAAAGTTTCTGACCTTAAATTCAACCCTAATGCACTTACCATGCACTGTTCATACCTATCCTGATGCTGAGTAGGGGGCCAGCAATCAATCAGCAGTTGACCAATCAAGTATGTGACGACTCCTTGTGCGCAGAAGTGTACAAGATACGTAGGAACCTTAGGGGTCTTGGAGTTCCAGATTTATATCCTCTAGAATTCTTAAAGTGGGGTCTTCGAGGTTTAAGATTAGTCCGACTAAATTGAGATACTTAATGTAATTAAAAAAAAGATAATACGGAGCCGTGAGCCCTACCCGCGATCACTAACCCACCCAAAAAGGATTTAGATTCTCCACATACCTACCTGTTACACATATCTCAACAAACAGTTCCCACATTGAAGTGGCCCGAAAGTATTAGATTTACCACATCTACCTACTTGTTAGACATATCTCAACTAACGATTTCCATGTATTCCATATTCGCATGTTATTTAACTTCAACTATTCTATGTATACTTTGGGACTCAAAAACAACTCATTGGCTGCTCCAAGCAAACCCCTTTTCTTTCTTACAACTCTCAACCGTGTCCTGTACGTTTAAGATTCTTTAAAAAAAAAAACTTTGTTCTTCCTTATTTTGTGCACATTTAGAAGAGAAAAAATAGTCAAACCATAATACGCATTGTGTATATTTTTCTTAAACGAATACAGGATACATATAAAATTTACAAGACATTGCTTCCTTTGTTCTTAAAAACACTGGATTTTTTTGTTTGTCTGTTCAACACATTCCAACTGCCACCAGAAAGGAAAAAACAAATAATTAAATCAAATAAAACTGATTTATACAAACTTCATGATGAATTCAAACCCTAAAGCACAAGACATGGTGATGGTGGTGGTGATGATGATCATTGGCCGTCTCCTTGTCGATCAGACCTTGAATATTTCTAAACTCTTCTACATGGCAAGGGATAATGATAGGACCTTTCTGATCAAACCCATACTCTTCCTCAGCTTCCTTGAGCAATCGCAAGAAGAGTGGGTGATTTATGTAAATCACAGGGATCACAAACCTCTGTTGCTCCTCACCTTGGCCCACCAGGATTGCTAAACACCCTTTTGGTATATCCTTCAGTTCATTCTTCCCATGATCATGGTGGTGGTGGTGATGATGCTGATGGAGATGAAGATTTGGCAAGTGAATATGGAAATTCAGGTGATGCTTGTCACCGCTTCCCATTTTTTCTCACCAAAAACTCACAAGCCCTCTCAAGTATAGTATAGATGAGAAAACAAAAGAATTAAAATCTCTGTATATGACAATCTAAGCTGTTAAACAAAAACCCCTTCTTGGGATTTAAGGTTATAAGAGGACAATAGAGAAAGGCCAAGGATCAGAAGAAGAAATGGCAAGATTGAAGAGGGTAAGAGAAGAATCTATAAGAGACGTAGGTATATTGCTCATGATATATGATGCTCAAACATATGCAATACAAGTTTGAAAGAGAGAGACAGAGATTGAAGGAGAGGTTGTTGAAGGAAGGGGATTGGTGTATATATAGCCCTTCTTGGTAGTATAGCTTCTTCCTTATATTTTGCTTTCCTTAGTTTGTACTCAAACAAAAGGTTGTTCTAGTTCTATCTACCAGATCAGAAGGGAACTGAACAGAGCGCAAATAAATACAACAATAATATCTTAGGTAGGGTTTATTTCTTACGGAAATGGTCTCTAAAAACTACCGTTGACATTTACAGCTGGAGAGACACGCTATGCTACATTTCATTCTTATTATTTCCACGCTGTTCTGGCATTCTCAAGTTTGACTTTTTCTGCTGGCTTCGAAGGTTAGTAGTAGGTTACAAGATAATTACGACACCATAATTCACACCTTTTTTGGCCAAAAACCGACTTAAACCAAGTAAATAGGAACACGGTTTGCGCGTGCCAATTTCAACATAAGTTGATGTTTATCTTTGATTGTTGCAAGGACTACGCAAGAGACGCACTGTTCAACTGCGAGTTCCCTCGGAAAGTTACTTTCTATTTTAATCGATTAGGATAACAAGCAGTTTTACTTTTAACCAAATATAAAATAACAACCTCTACGCTTTCTATTGTCATTATACGGGAACGAAGAGTAAAAGACAATGAATAGTAAACGCCTTGTCCACGTCAGAAGTTAAGTGGGGTCCAGTGTCCGGCAAGGAATCTGACTAACACCAATGTAAAAGCAGCTGGAATAGTTCCATCATGTCTTCCTAATTTTACGCCTTGCGTATCTGTGAATCATTTGAATCGACCGCAGAATAAAATTCGTGTATGCCAAGATCTGAGGGGAGACTAATACAAAAGGAGAAAATGTTAGCAGCGGATATTATGGCAGATTTAGTTGCCAAGATTGTGGGCTTCCCTTTGGCTTAGGTTATCACGTCCTTTTTTTAAATGTTAATCTTTCCCTTTATTGCTTGAATCATGCTTGTGTTACATGAGCTAGTAATTAGCCTTCTATTCTACTAATATTTAACTTTAAATTATCAATTCTATTTGGAAACTGTACTCATAGGTCTTAAATATTTAGTAATATAATTTTTTAGTGATATTATAATATCAAAACTGATACACCTTAGTAATAAATTGTTCCCAATCATTAGAACCATATTACAATTATATATATAGTTGATAACTGGGATTAATTTGTTGTTAATGTTTCTTCATGTGGCAAAAGAAGTTCGCTATTTTATATAGCTGAAAATTAACCCCATGATCCTACAAGCTTCGTTTAATTAGGTCTTCTTTAGAAAAGGAAGGAAAGCAAGGTTTTTAATTATGGTTCATGATGATATATATATATATGCTAGATCTGGCTTTTAAGAGGGAGGCTAAGTTCTGTCATATTCATGAATTAAAATCAAGGTTTTAATTTGACTCGAGAGAGCGTATTACTTCAGCTTAATCTTGAAATTTGGAAACTACAAGTCTTGAGAAAATACTTCAAATCTATTATTATTTTGACAAAATCAGGATACTCAATTTTCTTGGTAAAGAGAGCCATTAAATAACTGATAAAAGTTGCTCTTTTTTGTAATTAAAAAGTTACATATTTGAATTACAAAAAATCTTTTTGTAAAAAAAATACAAAAGAAAGTTGCGTAGACCAATAATCTCGCAAAGCGGGAAGTTTTATATGTTAACGTTTAGGATACTCAATTTTACTATGTGCGCATACATATTTAAACGTTTATTAAAGTGAAGCCACAGACATGATATTTAAGTAAAAATTAAAAGAATTGTAGTGAAGTAAGTGAGTAGAAGTTTGACGTAGAAGTTGGATGATAATCAACGAATCAAAGTTGAAGAGATAAGGTGTGATCAAGAAATTACGTGCAAATGATTGATACAATTACAGAGCTTTACATCGCGGCCAGTGGAGAATGGTTAGATATGAAATTGTCAAATCTTTTAGGTGGGCCAACTAGCTAGCAATCAAATGGAACAAAAGCCAGTAATTCATAAAGACTTTATTGTTTGTTTCCTTTCCTTCTACGACTTATGTATATTTGTTTCTGTTTTTAGCTTTCCAGACTAGATCAGGGTCTACCTCCCCGAACAGTCAACACTTGCGACGGAATAACATGTTTTGAGGGGACTTCTTTTTTCGTTGACCTTCTTGCTCTATGTTCATTTAGACAACTAGAAATAGCAGGTTTCGATTCCCACAATTGGGTACATCTTGAATGAATGTCAAATGGGAGAAGACAATTTTTTTTGTTAATTTATGTCAATAAGTTTGTTGCATTTTAGTATCATAATTATTTAAAGATATTGTTTATATATATATATGTATGTATGTATGTATGTATGTATGTCTATTCAGATATACATGCTAATATATATAGAATAAATGTATATTGTAACTAAAATTATAATAAGATCATAATTATAAGATTCATATAATATTTGTATATTATTATTAAATTATTTCTAGTCATTGTTCTATTAAGATTAGATATTAATAGACCATAAAAGACTAAAACATATTATATTTTTTCATACTAGTGAAGTAGCCGATCTCATAAATTAAAGTACGAAGCTATTTAAATAAATATGTGTGTATTTATTAGAGAATAAGTTCATTAATCTTATCCCATATGAGTTTTCCATTTAGAATATTACTTGTGAAAATTCTCACTATTATGAATGTATAGGTGACCATTTAATTCAGAAATCTCCAAAGTATCTTATATGAGATTGCTATGTTATGATGTTAATAATTTATTCTAGCCAAAAGTAGTTCGATCGATAGTTGAATGTACATGAAATATATAGAGGTACTTTAATGATCAATATAAGATTTATTATCCTAAAGTGATTAACAATAATGTTATGTTGTTCTTGATTAATATTAATAGATTTCTAGTTATGGTAGAATGACGCTTTGAATATAGTTTTCAAATGTCATTAAAAAAATCAGTTGCTCCAGAAGAAAGTCAGCTAGGAGGAGGGGAAATCAAAATAGCAAACATATAGGGGATTCCCCCATCAATTTCAGTCGTAGTTTGGAACACTAGAGGGCTAAATAATCTATGGTAAAGAAGCGGTGAAAAAAAAAGAAGGTCTATCTTATAGGCCTCATTGAAACCAAAATAAAAAACCTCAGACTTTATCCAACTCTAAGTTTTTGGGAATAGATTAGGAAACTTTTTTAACTATAGGTCTCACTATAATGGTATAATCTTTTTTCTTTACAATACTCGAATGGTTGAGGTGCAAATGTTGGAAGAATCAAACCAACTTATTCATTTGCGACGCTAAATGAAATGTTTGAATCTTGTGTTTGTTATAACCCTTATATATGCATCCAATTTTCATTTTCAATGAAATAAATTGTGGATGGATTTACAAAGACTACAATTGGGTATACAAAACCAGTGACTTGTTGTGGAAGATTATAACAACTCTTCGAGTTGAAAGAGGTGGAAAGTAGCAGGACTTATAACATTAGCTCAACCAAGGAACTCTCTGATTTCTTAATGAAGATGGATTTGGTGGATTTACACTAGACTGGAAGACTAGTTACATGAATTAACAACCAACAGGGCAATATGCTCATAAGGAAAAAAATTGGACATCGCATTAGTTAACTCTACTTGGCTCACCCAAATTCCCATTTCACTTGCTCACTTTGGAGAGAACATAATGTCTGATCACTCTTATACATGATACAAAGGCTATTTGAAAGTAGAACGGGGGGCACTCCTTTCAGATTCTCCAAAGTATCACTTAGCTAGAGGGTTTCTCAGTAGTCATATGTAGATGTTGGAACTAAGAGATGGAGGGTCTCAAATCTTATCAATTTATGAAAAAGTTAAAAATGGTGAAAAAAGAACTCAAGAACTTCCTAGTTGAAAGAAACATGAATCTAAATTCCCTCAAAGAGAAGCTAGTCCAAATTTAACAAGCCAGTTATAATTCTCCATATAATTCAGACCTTCGAGTATTAGAAATTACGAAGCTACAGGAATTCCATGAAACGCTAGAACTGCAGAATTCAATACTCAAACAAAGAACTAGATAAACTGGATGAAAGATGGAGACTCCTACATAAAATTCTTCCTTCCCCTCCACTTTGCTAGCTAGAAGAAATGTCAACAAAATTATGGTTTTGTAAGATTATAATGGTTTGCAAGAATTAACTAGGAATTACTTCCTATGTCTGATGGGAGCTGATAATGCTTTAACTCTAAACTATAACACCCTGCAACTCTTCGATTGCTCAATTGATAAATGAATCAAGGAACACATAGTGTCCTCGGTTATTGAAGTGGATGTCAAAAGTATCCTCTTCAGTTTGCACCCTTCCAAATCACTTGGACCTGATGGTTTTCTTCCACTATTCTTTCAAAAGACTTGAGATATCGCTAGAAAATTGTTCACTAAAGTAGTGTTGGACTTTTTTGCATATTCAAAAATGCTTAAGAACTAAATCATACCTTCATTTGCTTAGTACCAAAAAAGCATAGCCCTCATAAGATGCAAGACTTCAAGCTAATATCCTACTATAACACCATTTATAAGGTGATTTCTAAGAAGATTGAAACTGATGATCACAGGCACTATTAATACTGCACAGGGGACTTTCATACTTGATAGGAATATTGGTGATAATATTCTTCTAGTTTAGGAGCTGATGAAGGAATACAACTCAGGAAAATCCCTTAAAAGATGATCAATCAAGATTGAATTTTTTAAAGCATTTGATACAATTAGTTGGAAGTTTATTCATGTATGTCTGAAAGTACTGTAACTACCTTATAAATTTGTAAATTGGATAATGATTTGCATTCAGTATCCTACATTAAGTGTGTTAGCAAATGGTTTCCCTACTAAAACTTTTAAGAATGCAAGGGGTATCAAATAAGGAGATCTCATATCTCCTTATTTATTCACACTTGTGATGGAAGGTTTATCTAGATTATTAAACAACTTGTCATCCTGCAATGGTAGCTTCCAATATCATTACAAATGTAAAGCTGTGAATATCACTCACCTTATGTATATTGATGATCTAATACTCTTATGTGGAGTTGATACTCATTCCATCAACATTATGATGCAAATTTTACAACTGTTTTCTGAATGGTTGAGGTTAAAGGCCAATATTGAAAAGAGATGCCTATGTCTATCTAATGACGTTAGGAATCTTACAAAAGTGAGGAGGATCACAGGTATAAATGTCCACTCCACTCCTTTTTGTTATCTTGGAATTCCAATCACTTCCTCAAAGCCAAAATTCCAACATTGTCTTCCTCTCATTAAGAGGATAAAAGCTAAAGTAAATGCTTGACAAAACATATTTCTTTCTTATGCAGGCAGAACCACTCTCATCATCTCAATTTTTAATAGCTTACATCTATAGTGGATAGTTCATAGTGCTCTACCTAAGAAAGTTATAAAAGAGATTGATAGAATAATGAAGGCATTTCTTTGGACAGGCAAGCTAGATAAAGCCAAGAATAAAAATCAAATGGAGTGAGGTTACAATACCTAAGAAACATAGTGGCCTAGGTATTATTCTATCTCAATTATGAAGAAGGTCCTGATGTCTAAGAGGCTCTGGAGACTTTACACTGATCAGAAAGCACTTTGGATCAAATAGATCTACACATATCATATTCAAGGTTCTAATTTCTGGCAAGCTTCATTTACAAGGGAGGCCACTTGGATCCTTTTCTAGATGATGAATTTGAGAAAAATTATCTACCCATGGATCAAGCACAAGATAGGTAATGAGGAAAAAACATAGTTTTGGTTTGATAATTAGTTGAACTCTGGCCCTATTATTTGCAATCCTGACTTGATTCATTTGAGAAATAAAATATCTCTGAAGTTTAAAGTCTCATCTCTAATTTGCAATGGTGAATGCAATAGATATTTTCGAGGTTTTAAGAATCTTGTGCAATACCTCCCCCATCTGAATAATGTGATGGCTGAAGATGAAATCATTTGGACACTTATTCCAAATGGAAAATTTTCAAACAAATCTTGTCATCAACTTTTTACTAACAGCCTCCCCTATGTTCCTTGGTCTTATCTTCTTTAGAGAAACACCTTGAATTCTAAGGCCTTTTTGGTTACTTGGCTAGTGATTAGAAACAAGCTCAAGACTAAAAGTCAACGCTATGATAATGTTGATTCTACTTGTGTTTTATACAAGCTGGAAATGGAAGATAGAGACCATCTCTTTTTTCTATATAGGTTCTCTAAAGCAATATGGAGTAGGATTCTTCACCTAATCATAATGGGCAATTTCATGTATGAATGGTAGCAAAAATTAAATTGGATAATGGAATAATTCTCAAAGCTGCTTTTACTACTACCATTTATACACTTTGGAAGGAGCAAAACAACATAATTTTTACACATAAGGAAGAAGAGAAATAATTTTCTTGGACATTGACTCATATTTTAAAAAAAGGGACAAATTATGTAAGGAATTCAAATGCAAAATAGGGAATAGGAATAACTCATGGCTATGGCATAACAACTAGAATAAATTAGGTACTTTACATATAATCCTTAAACTAAAAAACTTTAGACATATGTTACTAGAAAATGTGAAAGTCAAGGAAATGATATGGGGCAATGAATGACACTGTAATGTTAAGGGTTTTTAAGGTGACGACCTATAACTTGAACCAAAACAAGGAAGACTATGTAATGTAAATGAGACACTCCTCACAGTTGATCATAAATAAAACATATAAGTTGATATTCAAAGCTCTAGCTCTAAAGATGCCCTAGTTTAGGTTGCTATGGTTTAAACTTAACCTCCTTAAGATCTCCTTTATATTGTCTAGCTATAAGGAATACATTGAAAACCCTATACATGATAAAAGATCCAAATGGTAACAAATCTACATGCAAGTTTCGCAACTAAGAACCTAAATTGATTAACAATTTGTTTTCAAATGTAAGTAAGCATTTGTCCTTTGGTTGAAGATTCAATAGATATGCAACCATTATTGTTCATAGCTTTAACAGAAAAGTTTTGTTCTATAGGCAATATAGCCTCACCAAATGTTGAATGGATATTATATCATCATTAAGATTGCATTTGTATGCACTGTATATGATATATGGAGAGAAAGGAATGTTATAATCTTTAAGAACATGTTTCAAGACAACCAAACCTAGGAATGGTATAATCTTTAAGAACACGTTTTAGAATATTGAAATCTCAACTTATGGCTCCTTGTCCTGTATAAGGGAAATAAAAGTAGCTAATAGTTGGAACTATGAGATCACTGAACGAATGCCATGAGCTAGAACAACCTATCTCCTCCAGAATATGTTAAATTCTCCTTGTCACAAATGATATTGGTGATGTTAAGGAATGTGGTGGTATGGAAGGAGAAATACACCGTTTATAATATTTTAAAGGTAGCTTCTTAAGAAAGAAAGTAAGGGATTTTTAATAAGAAAACTAATTAAGATGGACTTCTAACAAACTTGAATTTCACCGCTTAGCTTATGGAAGCATTAAAACGCTTTGATAAAAACTATGTAGTAAAAGTATAATGAATATATGTTCTGTCAACATATATCAGTTGTTATGCAAACCATTGTAACTCCTCTTAAAGACAATTATTCAATTTAATACACATAATATGATTAAAAAGTTTCCTTGCATGATCTTTTAGGTATACTTTATTTCCTTCATCATACAATGTTTTGATTGGAAACAGAGAATATATTTAGTTTATACTCCATTTAAGTCCAGTTATATTAATTCTCTAGAATTAGTAATTGATTCTTTTGATGAAATTTAAAAACTTTTTTGAAAGTGTCATTCTAGTTTATACAAGGATTTTTCAAATTAATACTAATAGAAAATATATATTAAGAAAAGGTAAGCAAGTGAGAGAATTTCCTCTTCCCTCTCACCAACCCCTTTGCATAAATCATCTTTCTCCTTTTCATAATTTTTTAGGTCAAATTCTATTTACTTTACCCATTTTAATTAGCAGTTACTAGTAAAAAAAATTTCCTAGAGCCAAAACCTAGTTCTTTTTTTTTTAGGAATGGAACAAAATATGGAAAGAAGAAGAGCCTCACCTTTTAGCTTCTCCTTCAAAAGCTCTAGCCCGATGATTAACTATCCTAATGACTATCCTTTGTCCCCTTCTTAGCTCCTAGGCCTACTTCCTTACCCTTAATTGTATGTTCACCGTTATTCATTATATCCCTCCTAACTCCCTAACCTTAGTTCAGTACATATGGTTATCTTCCCTTCTTTTCCTCCTTTTTCCTTAACCTAAATAGTATCTCATTCCTAAGTTGCTTCTACTTCTCTCCCTCATTAGCCTCTATCTTCCATTTCCACTTTATCCAATCCTTTCCTTGGCTTACCCTTTCTCTATAAGTCTCCCTCTTCTTCACTAACTCTTATTAAAGTAGCGCATCCTATCTGTGCCGTTTCCTTTGAACCTTTTTTCTCTTAAGAGGTCCATAGGAGATTATGGAGCTAGGTTACAGGAGATCACTCTCCATTTAAAAACCATAGGTTTATACCCTAAGCTCTAAGTTCATACTCGACTATGATATCTGCCCCTATAGAGATACTGAAAGTTGATGCTAACAAATAGTTATCCACTTTAAGAGGATAATTCATTAACAAAATTCCTTCTTTCCCCTAAATACAAGCATGGGTTGAAGTAATATAGGGGAAATGGGGTTAGAGAAGATTCTTATATCATAATAAGACTTCTCTTTATTCAATTTTGGCAGTGATACTAGTATGTTTAAAGTTTTAGATATGTGCCTTTGAAATTTTAATAGCAAATATGTATCCCTTAAAAGATGGAAGATAGGTATTTTCATTTGACAAGCAAAGCTTGAAACAAATCTCTCTTTAGGTCGACTTTCATAATATTCCTTTAGAATACTAGTTAACCACAAGGCTGAGTTATTTAGCTAATTCTTTAGGCAAACCAATTTGTCTATATGAGCATACAACTAGCCTTAGAAGAATTGGCTATACACGGATTTGTTTAGAGGTGGAATGGTAGAGAAATCTTCGTGAAAATTTGAAGATCAGGAGATTAAATGATGATGATTAAGAAATTTTGCTTAGTTATCAATGGAAGCCATTTAAACTAACAATTAAAAAAAATTGCAAACAAACTAGATGGAAGTTCATTATCAATGAATACAATGAAATTTTAGGCTAAATATGGAATATATACACCAATTTATTTTTGTGTATGAAATTTTTAATGAATCTCTTTTAGTCCATAATATAGACATAATGGATGTAATAAATAATCTGGAAGCAACCACTAAGAACAAAACCATTATGGTTATTAATAAGTGCTAATTTAGTTATGTTTTTATCATGATTTTGATGAGAGTAATTGCATTTTAATGATTGTATAAGATTTGATACTTAATATAGCTTATAGTTTGTTTACATGCCTTATTTTGGCTTCCAAATAAAGAAAAAATTTAGACAGGTTGGAGCTTAGATGGAGAATTTTTAAAGTAATTTTGGACAAACACAGTTTAAACATGGTCCCATGTTCACTAAGATCAAATGGGATTGTGTTCTAACCTATGTAGCCCACTGATGCATTCTACCTCAACACAAACAGAAACAATCAAACTCGACCTTAAGTTCCTTCCATGTTCCACCATTGTGCATTCTACTTCTTGACACCATTTGCCACACGAAGAACACCGTACCAATGAGGACCCAGGTTCTACAACACATCTTAAATACAGAATGGTATTAATGGACTCGATGCTCATATTCGTAAGGTGAACCTTGGGATGCACAACAAAGGAGTTACTAAGTCAACATAGGGCCAACTTGTCCCCATGTTAGTGACCTATGTTGTCAGTGTTTGGTTATGAAACAAAAGCTAATGACATTTTCATCTCATACCATCGTCTCAGAACCAAGTGTCAGGGCTGGCTTGCTGATGACTGGGGATGGTAGTCAGCTCAAAATGCAGTCCAACCCAACCTAAAAGTCAACAAGTTAGGCCTAATTAATTTGGGTTTTGTATTGAGTTCAGGCCTATAGGCCAACCAGATCGACCTAATGACTCTAATGCCTCACACATCATATTATAAAATGACTTTTTTTGTCTTAAATTTAATAAGTAAATTTTCCAAACACAAATTGTTTACAACTCAAGACTGAAAGAGTTTTGGATCGAGTTCGGGTAGTGTTGTTAGGGACCATCCCTAATAATGACCATTTTGTATGAAATCTCAATCTTCTTTTAATGACTTTTTAAAATAAAATGGTGACCATATAAGAGCTATTTTCAATACTAATAAATGGTTAAGTTAGATTTCAATACAAATTTTAAGAATAAAAACATACTTTTTATTTACATATTTAGACAAAACTAAAAAATAAATTAATTGATCTTTATCAAATTTATCCTTTTAGTTGTCACATCTACGACGCTGAGACACAAAAAAATCATGTAGGCTTAGTCTGGTGCAGCGGTGGCAGTTGATAACTTATTGAAATCAACCTGCTGAAATTATAAGTACTTATTCTCAATAAGTAATTATGTGTTTGAGATTGTTTTTTAGTAACTGTTAAAACGTGAAAATATTTGTTTGACAAGTACGGTTGCAGTTGCGGTTGCGGTTACTGAAAAGAGATAAAATGACTACAAAATTCATTGATTTAATAAACTATTAGTTGTTGTATAAATAATTAAAAAATATATTATTAGTCATATAAATTTAAAATTATA
>JANIIA010000003.1:44877518-44892867 GCA_027478495.1 Erythroxylum alaternifolium | reverse complement strand
AGACTTGTGCTTGTGAAAATTGGCTAAGTGTTAGCCCTCTTGGTTTGATGCCTCCAATGTGCACACACACTTAGGCGCCTTCCTAAGCTCTTCCCCAAGCTTGATTAACAAAACTTCTTGAAGTTCATGTGAAATAAAAGCTTGTACATAAATCTGAAATTGTGCTTTGAGCTTGTTAGAGAGTGACCTTGTAATTGGACCCATTGGCATCCTCAAGTCTCCATTGCCTTGGTGAGTTGTATCATGTCATGAACATGCATCATATATATTCAGTATACATAAATGAATGCTTAATCATGCACAATAGTGATTTGTATATTGTTAAATGTTATAGAGGAATACATAGAGCGACCGCTTCCAGATATTGCCATGACTTTGATGCAATAAGCAATAAGGAAACTTTTGTTAGTAATCTTAGATGGACACACCTTACTTTGTTCTGCTTGTTGAATTTGATTTATGCTGATTGTGTTGGAATTTCGGACAATGATTGTCCAAGGCGTTTGATGCATATTTATATCATTGGAAGTGCTACTTGCATGTAAATATGATTGACTACTCGCTTTGCACATGAAATGTTTGAAATGGCTTTATTTTGTTTTAAAACTGTTGAGTCCTAGTTGTGGGTAAATAGGCATACCTAGAAGGGTCTACAGCTGCTCCTGTGACACTCCGGTGTTGAGACTTCGGTCTCTCCTGTGACACTTCGGTGTCGAGACTTTGGTCTCTGCTGTATAAGTCCCGTTACCCACTTCTATAAATGGCTTAGTAGTCATTTGATTTTATTTTCTGATATATGTTTGATTCTGACATAAACAAAATTATATTCTGATTTTGAAGGGTTTATACCCTCTTTTGATATTAAGCTTTGTTAACTATAAAATCTGTTCTGAATTGCCTTATGTCTATTTTATTATTAAACCAATCTGTTAATGCATGCTTATGCTATTACATGATTCAGTATGATGACTTATCATTTTATATATAGATTAGTTATTATTCACTAAGTTATACGCTTAGCACAGCGAATTTGCCCCGTGTAGGTTCAGATAGAAGAGTTTAAAGATTGGGACAAGGACAATCGCAGTGGCCAAAGTAGCTAGTGTTTTTGTTTCTAGAAAAAAATGTATATTTGTGTTTGGTTTAAGTTGTATTTCATTGTAAAGAGACTTTGTAATTTGTGTTTTGTTACTAGTTTGTAATAACCTTAATATGAGTTGACTTTTGTATGTATGGCATGTTTTGGGATTTTACAACAATATGTTTGATATGTTTTGATTCTACAAAAGTTCTAAATGGATCATAATATGTGTTGCTTGAGTTTCAGAAATGCGTGTAAGGGATTGTGTTTAACATGTGTAAGTTCTGTATGTATATGGGTAGCATTCGCATATCCTATCCTTCTAGGGGGTAGGTGGGTGTTATATTTACCCAAGACTTTATTGAGCTGACACCACTCACCCCTTGACACTATTTGTCAACCTCACTTTCCGTGAAAGTTTTTCACACCCAATAACACGACCGACTCGTGTTAACCTCAACAAAGAATTTTTTTCTACTACTCTTAATAAAAGGCAATTAATCAAATAATTGATGAACAACTCAAGTAATTAAAATAATTAGAAACAAAAACGAAAACACTTGAGATAAAAGAGAAGAACAACTTCCCAAAAAGTTCAGCTCCACTGAAATAAATCTGAAAGTTGTCGCAGTAAACTATGGACTGATTGTTGCAAACTTCAATTTCAACTCATGGAAAATTCTGTAGAAATCACAGCTGCAAGAATAAAGTGACTTCTTTCAAATTTCAACGTCCCACCAACATGTACACACAGCGAGTTTTTGAGTTTCTCGAGCTTCACTACTTTACACATTCAAATCTGTTCAATCGCATACAAGGTAGAGAAGGTTCTCAAACGTCATCGAAGTGTTATTTTGACCCTCAACTCACTTGCTATGTAGCTGAAGCAGGATATGGGTCTCCTAAGCATTGGACATGAACGATTGGGTGATTGGTTTTTGAAGTTCTCTTGGTCTCTTATAAATTCACTTCATCCCCCCAATAGAGATATACACAATACGCACACCCTTGAACCAAAACCAAGAACAAAAGCAATTTGCAAGTCTCTCACGTTAATCTTTTCCCAGCCAACAAAAATCACCCACGCACTTGATTCACTTTTTTCATGATAAAGACATATACGACTCTCATACAATGAAGACCCACACTACTCACATAGACGTTAATCACTCTCCCTTCTCACCACCAATCAGTTGCATATATATATTTCTCACTCAAAATCAATTCACCATTAATACCCTACACAACATCAGCTGCTACAAATCCGTAAGACCACTTAATAGAATTTCCAGCAATATCCTTAAGCAATCCTTCACTAAATCAACTCCTATTTAATATAGAATTCTATTCTATCTGTAACATTATCCAACTCGTATTTGAATTCAAGATGATAAAAAATGCCAATTTAAAAATATGCCAAAACAAAATAAAATAGATATATTTAACATATATCTAACATAAGGTAAGATCATTTGGTAAGCTAACAATGGCATGATGTTGAACGTGATTTGCATTATCTAACATGGCCTTTGATCTAACCATATGGTCAGATACACCACTATCTATTATCCATGTGCTAGAATTTTGCTTACCGGTATAATTTGCCGAGTGCCATCTAGAATTTGCATCAAATGAGTGTATTGGCTCATAGAAAGACCTGAGATTGGTGAAGAATCATTGCTAATGGTTGAAGTAGCAACAGCGTGGGCTAAAAATGGACGAGACTTTGAAGTGGAAGTATGATCATGGCTCTTGGCAGTAGAAAGATTTCGATTTCCTGAGGTGAATCTACTGTTGTTTTGATCATTTTTATGCTTTTGGTTCCAATTGGGAGGATACCCAATCAATTTAAAACATTCAGCCCTTGTATGTCCTATATTATGATAGTGATCACACTGTTTTTGGTTCCGATTTAGGCTCCTAACATTATTAGGATTAACCTTGGCAGCAAGAGCTGCTGCTTCCACAATTAGAACTCGTGCTCCAATTATTCCATCTTGGTTTTCTTTATGGATCACTATTGCATAGACCCTGCTAAGAGATAGAAGAATGTCATAATTTAAAATTTGCGAGCGTATCGTTTTGAACACATCATTGAGTTTAAGGTGGAATTGATGAACTTTTTCTTACTCCCTTGCAGTAGCAAACTCCTTTCCTGCACCACAGCTCTATCGTTGGATTTTTTCAAATGTTTGAAGTTCATCCCATAAGGCCTTGAATTTGTTGTAATATGATACAACATATTTGTTATCTTGTTGGAACAAATATATGTCTTTTTGGAGTTGGTGGATGCGTGCAGCGTTTCCTTGTGAAGAACGTTCTTCAAAATCTAGCCATAGATCTTGTGCTGTCTTCGCATAAGCCACGCTATCGTGAAAATCACGTGAGATTGCATTGAAAATCCATGATATTACCATGGAATGGCACTTTGTCCAGGAAGGATAGTGAGGAGATGTTGGATCAGGTTTACTAAGCATGTCATCCCTAAATGGCATTTTATTTTTGGCATGGGGGGTGTTTTGCATAGCATTCTTTCATGTAGGATAGTTATCCCCATTCAAAACGCATGTCACGAACATAGTTCCGGGGTTGTCAAAGGGGTGAAGAAAATAAGGAGAATTCAGGTCAACAGAGATATCTCTTCTTGTTGACTGTGTTAAAGACGTGCTGTTGCTATTGTTATTCTCTTCCACCATGATTATGCTTTGATACTATGAGAAAATATTGATATGACATTAGAAGCCACACATTTGTTGTTTTAATCTGACATTTAAATAGAGCAAGGAGTACAATAATAAGACCGTTGCACTATACGTGAATTAGGGAGAAGAATAAGAAAAATGGAGCCGTTTATTCTATACAAGGCTAATAGAGAAAAGCAGGGAAATTTATAGGCCTGTACAGCAAGTTAGAAGGGTAAATATCTCAATTAGAATGTACGTTAATATGTACTTCAAGTGGTATATTTATTAATCGAGTTTTAAGTTGCAGTTGTTTTCCACTTTTCTTCGCTTGCAAAATCATTGGTCGTTATAGGTTATAAATATTCGTGACCGTGAGAAGCGCATCGAGATCGTGGATCCGCTACGCAAAGAGCAGTTTAAAAGCCTGAACGGGAATAAAATTTTGAACTTGAAATGTAGACTTATTAACTTGTTCTACTTTTGGTGCGTCATAAAACAATATTTTATTGTTATGCTATAATATAATTCCATATAGAGTCAGCCGACACTTCCGTAATTCCTAGCTACCTATCCCTTTCGTCACTATTCATAGATGTTAAAATGTATATTAGCAAGTGTTTTATGATTATATTCCTAATTCTTCCTGTGCTTCTCCAGATGAATATATAATTGCAGCATAATTACGAACTGTAGTCTCTTCTATATAGCTTTATCCCGTACAACAGTAGCTTAATTCATTTATTGTTGCTTACAAGTGTGGAAACTAAGTTTGTCAATCACACTCCTAGGGTAAGTTTGTCAATCACACTTTTAGGGACTGACCCATATCCCAAATTCATCGGAAAAGGGTATGTTAGGACTGAACAATCAAAAACCAAATGTATAAGCAACGTTTACTTGTAACTATGAACTTGTAACGAGATTTTTAAAATAAAAAATTATGAAATTCACCAAAATAAAAAGGAGAATTTAATGTCTTTTACTCAAATTTTGGCACTGAACCAGCATCGACCATAATGGATGCTCTCAGGGTATCTTATATTTCAATTAGACAATAATAATAAATGTTGCTCTCAGGGTATGATATAATTGTAAGATATGAATATGATAAACTAATAAAAATTTTGAATATTGTCAAAAAAATAAAAAATAAAAAATGAATAATTTTAATTTTTAATAATAAAAATTAATTATTTATAAAATATATAATAAGTAAAATAGAAATTTGCTCATTTGTTTGTTTATTATATAATAAATAAAAATTTAAAGAAATACTTAATTTATTGTTATACTAAACTTATATATATAGTTAATAATAATAAAAAAATTTAAATTATTATATGTTATATAAATCTGTTAATTAATTTGATTGATATATACCCCTTGTGATTTATTATCCCAATCATTTTTTAATTACGTGGTTGTTAATGTAAAATGTTAAAAATTAACAAAGAACACATGAATTTTTAAAGAAAATTCATTTGTAAAATTCAAGAAAACACACAGGAGAAATTAATGTCTTTTACTCAAAAATTGGCAATGCACCAGCATCGACCATAAAGTACAAAAATTTCCAAATATAATACAAAATAATTATATCTATATATTTCAATTAGACAGTAATAATAATAAATGAAGCTCTGGGTCTCGGGGTGTGCAGGAATCGAGCCCTGACTCACTTCTCAGATAACTGAACGATTTTTGGGAATAGCTTCGTATCACATAAAAGGTAGGGCTTTGAAGTTTGGAAATCAGCTTTCTTTACATAAAGTGTTGCCCATTTCAGGGGATAGATAAACCCATTAACGAGAACTGCCTTGCTTGCAGGTGGAAACTGACATACGTTTTCTCGACAAAAGTATTTGATGTACAGTAGTGAAGACCGAGCGTCGAGTAAAAAGACTCTTTATGCTTCTAACAATCTAAGGTGAAAAGAGTCGCTGTTCATCTACACCAAGTTCATCATTCATCCATCGTTCATCATCCTTGTCCTCACTTGCATCATCAAGATCTGACTCGCAAAGTAAACCTCTGAATGCCTTTGCATTGCATGGCATAAATTTCGATGAACAACTTTCCATTGTGATGCAATTCAAGCTGAAGGGTCTGTAACCTCTGCTGCTTCTAACCCGGAAAGCAAAGGAACATAAAGATCACAAAAAATATATCAACTTGAGTCGTTTGCGTTTTAAAAAGATTTTGTTTATTCAGTTGTCGGAGACGGATGCATTTATATATATATATAGGACGATTAGATCATGCCAGCTTTCCTTCAATTTTTCAGGCTTTAATGTCAGATTACTTGGGTCCCAAAATTTTCTTTTGCAGTATCGTAGCAATTTTATTAATTTTCAGAACTCCAAAGACGTACATGGCAAACAGTTCATACATGACGTTGTAAATACCAAAAAATATTTAAAACTATGTGGATATCTTGAGTTTTTGGCAAAATGTATAAAGATTATGCAAAATTAATCTCTTATATATGCATGCGCTCTATTATCTTGATTAATACTTTTCATCACATCACTACACTTTCTTAAACTTTTTAGCATTTAAGGATGAAAATATTCTTAGATTACTTCTCCTGCCAAGTATAACTTTGATCTTACAAACTCTGATCTCAGATGTCGCTTGCCTAACCTTTGACTACTTGTTGCTATACATGGATATATTCTGCAAATCACTGAATCAGTGTGGGGATAATTATAACTCACTGCATGCCGGTTTATTAAACTACTTTAGTTGTTAAAATTTTGAATAGGAAGCTTACATATTAACTTAAATAAAAACAACTTGTGCTTCAATAGCAATCTCAAAAAGGATGATAATAATAATAATAATAATAATAATAATAATAATAATAACCCAAGCATCAATATTAGGATAAAAAATGCGAAAACATCATTGAAGACCCTGCGTCGAACTTTATCCAAAGCCTAAAACGACCTTATCCAATATTAAGATGTCTAATATTATTATATACTTAAAACGACATCGTTTTGAATATTAGATAGCGTAATATTGAAGAAAGGATTTGAATTCAAAAAATATATTACAGCTTAACTTTATAAGTGGCTTATTATCCAAAAATTGGAGCACATGTTATTATGTACCAAAAGGCCATCAGAGAGCTAAATATTTAAGAACGAATTCATAGTTATATTTGTAGTCATGCTCTTGTACTATTTTTAACAATATAGCATGCATTTTGATGTCATGCTTAAAATTGGCCATTCAAACGATATATGGCTTGAAGAATGTTCATTATGCACAAGTAAATTGGTAAAGAATGCTTTTTTCCCCAGCATTACCAATTGCTTTTGGATTTACATAGATGAGGAAGAATATGTGAAATAATATATATAGATTGCGTCAACGAGAAAAAAGGAGCGAAAGGAAGATTGCTAAGGAATATGAGTAGAAAGATACCTTTCTTTTGATAAAGAGAAAGCGACCGCAATAGAATAGAATCAATACCATACAATACATGTCCACTACATTGCTGGTCTCAAATGTGCTGCTTCCACTAGAAATCTCAGTTGATTAATAATCAATATAAATAAAAATCGGAAAATATTGGTAAAGGTGAAAGAGTGACTGCGACCAAACTACCAGATAGTGAAAGGCTTGTGTTTTATCTCATTAACTTATTGTAAATCTTCTCTTGAATTTTGTTCAAATTCATTCCAACCGGAGCTCAAACGGACCATATATACTGGAAAGATATGAGAAAGCTATAGAACATTGAGAACACTACTGTACTATAGCAGCCATGGCAGTTCCTTCAAACCAACATGTCAAAAGTAGATGCATAACAAAAGGTTTCAACTTTGGGGAGAACACTGACAAAAATCTCATACCCATTATAACCCAGATTGAAAAACTTGTATACAAACAAGCGACGCAATAATGGAAATTGTTGTCTCCACATCAGACAATTGAACTGTTCCATCATAATGACGGCAATCTGTCAGCAGTTAAAGGCATACATAGTTTCTAATAATCAGACAAAACCCCATAAGCAGGAAAAAACTAGAAAATCTGATCCTATGAGTGCGTATGTTTATAGAAAAAGAAAAGAAAAAACCCACCTGAGAAACCTCAGAAAGAAGAATCATATGAAGTTGATCCTATGTGTGCGTATTCAACCACAAGCAGAAGGGGGAGCAGTTACTGAGGGGAATGAAGCCTGGTCCGAGGACTACACTAATGGTTTAATGAATAATCAAAACATTCAGTGTTCTGAGAAGTGGGTGTGGCCTTGAACCATACAACATTCCCCACAAACACTAGCTTCCCAGGTGGCTGATTGACTCTACTTCCTGTTCTTCTTGTTGTTGTTGATGGTGATCTTATACGTTAACCTTATCTCATGCTTGATAGATGGGTCACATCTAGTTTGCGTTGTAAAGAACATCAACAACAAACATGAGGTTGATAGACTAATCGTTTGGTCTTATTTGATGTGTGTGTGTATATATATAAAGGAATATAAAGACAACTTTAAGAGAGATAGAATGGGAAGTCCGGCATTTGTGATCGTTTACATATATAGAGCCCAGCTGTAGGGTTTTGAGCTTTTGATCGATCTTCTTGTCAACTCTGCTTCTTAAAATAAATTACATATACCAACATATAAAGCAGAGAGAGAGACTTTGTAATATATATTAAATACATCTCCATAAGATTTGCAGCCAATTTTCGATAGTCATCCGTCGCTACCCATATTAACTAAGATAAAGAATGCTGATATTTGTAAGGACAAATATGTCAATTATGATTAAAAGAAGTTATTCTCTCCATCAGTTTCACTTGATTTTTTTTTTGTTTTTCTCTCCATTTTTGTATTAGTAGCTCTATTATCATAGAATCTATGATTATAAAATTCAATAGAAGGATAAAGCCAGCAAAGAGTCAATTGAATAAATCAAGTAATTAATAATTGAAGAAAATGAGTAAAGAGGTGTGTATATATATATATATATATAATGCAAGTCAAAAACCAAAAACAAGGAGGGAATCAAGCATATGAAAACTTTCAAAATAATTTGGATCAAGTTTTAGTTAAAGGAATGTTGTTTGATCTTTAAAGAACTAGAAACATTAGTAGAAATATTTTATCAAAAAATCATTGGTAATATGTTTTTAGATATATTAACTGACCAATTTATAAATATGGTATGGTCAGTCAGAGTACAGGTATGATCGACCAATATCTTATTTCTAGATACATTAGTTAACCAATATATGTATTGTCAATCAATACATCAAAAAAAGTAAAAAAAAAAAATCTATGTATGATAAGTTTGTCTATCATATTAGTTAATATATTAGTCAATCAATATGTCAGATTAACCAACCAGTATCATTGTTACTAGCTATTATAATGGCTTATTTTTACTTTGAAAGATCTTTCAGGTTTTTAAATATAAATATATCACATATAAGTTGCAGAAAACGTTCGACATACTAAAAAGTTGCTAAGAGTATTAAGAGGATAGAGTGTTTGTATGCATTATATAACAGATATTGAGTCACTGTTCATTAGTGTGAGCAAGAGGAGTTCTTGAGTTGTATACTTCTTGTAATAGAGATAATTGATTGGGTTACACTCTCTTATGGTTATTTTTTACCTTGAACAAGATTTGAAAAGAGTTATTTTTTACTCTTGGCAACATTAGATGATTTTAAGAATTTCTATTCACTCGTGGGAAAAAAAAAGGAAGAAGTATAAAGGAGTTCTCTTTACCCATTGAAAGAAGAAAATAGTGAATTCCCATTTAGAACTTGATGAGAAGGTGTAGACTAAGAGTTATTTGACCAAACCATTATAAATCATTTTATCCTTCTTCTTTACTCTGTTCTATTTATTATTGTGATTGTTTTGTGATTATCATCATTCAATTTGCTACAATCATTTATTAGAATAGATAAATCATTCATTAGTTTAAGAATACGCAAAGTAAAGAAATAATTTACCTTCCTCTAATATGTCATTTGAGGACTAACATTAATTAATTTTATGGTTATCTTGTAATTAGTCAATTAGGGGAATGTGAGAATATGGCCTAATATTAGGTTATTTAATTATATTTAAGCTCAATTAAGAATTAAAGAGTTAAATAATTTTATTTGTTCTCTTGATTATGTAATAGAGATATCAAATTAAATTATAAAGTATGCAAATTAGTTTTTCCTAAATATTAAAGTTTATGATTAACATAAATTAATTAATCCATCAAAAGAATCTATAAGCAAAAAGATTTGAGAGAAAAAATTAATTTATTCAAAAAGGGATTTGCAACATATCAATTTTAACAAATATGTAAATGTCTTGTTTGGAGTAACTAAAATTTTGTTCTTTTAAGTTATGTATTTTTATAATTTATTACTTTGAACTTATTCGTTAAGCTTGCAAGCTTGAAGGGTGAGAGATATGAGAGTAAGTGATTAGATGCTTTGTTTATACATTGCCCCGTTTTTTTTTTCACTTTGTTATTTTATATTGTGCTCATTTTAGTCCGTGAAGCAAAAGTTCATGTCCTAAACTCCTTGGTTTGCTGATATCAGTAGCTTTATTAGTATGGAATCAAGTAATATGAAAATTATAAAGTTTAATAGAAGGATAAAGTGAGCAAAGAGTCATTTGAATAAATCAAATAATCAATAGTAGAAAATGAGCAAAGTGGATTACATATGTAATTCAAGTCAAAAACCAAGAACAAGGAGGGAATCAAATATATCAAAACTTTTAGAATGATTTTGGCTCAGGTTTTAGTTAAAAGAATGTGGTTTGATCTTTAAAGAAATTGAAAAATCACTAGAAATATTTCATAAAAAATCTTTATATAATTGAAAATGTGAATTAATCTTTTTTATAATTTAAATTTAAAACTATTTATTTTATTTAGATGTTTGGTTGGTCTTTTCTATTTTTTTCCCTTTTCTAAAGAAGATTTTTATGTAATTGCCTAGAGAAGATCATTTCTACGCTAGTAATTTATTGTTTTCATGGGGAGAGTGAAGTAGAGTATGAAAAGAAAAATATGGAAGAATAATGTCCCAATTGGTAGCTTTTTTAAATTTGGTATGTACTATATTTTGGTATTTGATTATTCTATTAGAAATTTACAAATTTAGTAGTATACCACATTGCATTTCAGATCATGCATAAATAGGAAAAAGAACCAGTAGATGTTCATTTCAAATAAGAAAAAACTTTAATTTTTTAAGAAAATACCATGACTAAATATAAATAAATTCATGGCTCAATAAAAACTATATCAATATTTAATACATGTAATAGTAGCTAAATGTATAAAAAATACCATCAATTATTAAAAATAAGTACCACCTACAATTTACAATAGGAATATTATCTCCAAATACAAACCATACGATGCCTCAATATAAACTATATTGGTACTCTATCTACTCAATACTAGGTTTAGGTACAAAAAAATAATGTCTTTTTTAAAATTAATAAATTGTATTGAAAAGAGAACTTTTACAAACTTAACAAGTTACAATCTAGTGTTTGATAAAAAAAAAAAGAAATTCATTCTTAGAAATACATATGTTTATCTACTCAGTTTTGTTCTTATATGTAACTCTCATTCAAGTTTCTATGTTGCTTTTATATTGGGGGAAAGTTCTTTTGTAACTCCTCTGGCTATTAGTGTTAGTCTGCAATGTAGAACTATTTTTTGATACACTTTTTCCATTTCTCTAGCTTCACTTCCAAATAACCTTCTATTCCTCTCCTTCCATATGAAGTACACCACTACTGCAACGCAAACATTCAGGGCTTTATAATCTACACTCCTTGCCATTTTTAGCGTGGTAACCCTATCTATCATTTATTTCCACTTCTGAGCTAGAATTATGACCCTCAGACTTAATTGTATTCTTTTCTATATATGTTTCATGTACTTGGAATTTAAAAGCAAATGATCCACTGACTCCCTCTATGTGTTGCATTATTTATAGTTATGATTCTATACATTATAATTCAATCTTTTCTTCATGCCCAGTCTCCCTATTACTCCTAACTAAAGGATAAAAGTATGTGCAGGTAAGATTTTAGCTTCCCAAACCACGTTCTTCCAATTAACTCTTTTTATTGGATCCTCTTGTAGATATTTTCTGCAAGATTTGGTGTTGAATTTCTTAGTGCTACTCACTACCCACTCTATCTCATCATTCTTTGTTGTTCGACAAATTGGCATATTATTCATTAGAACTTCCACTCCTTTGCTACTGTGAAAAGGGCACTGCCACTGGTTGTCACTGATGAATTTACTGACTTCTGTGCTTGAACTAATCATTGGTTTAAGATGTTGTAATTTCTATACTCTGTGCAGAGGTCCTTTTGGATGCTAGTTATCAAAATAAAAGTTTTCCCCATTTCCTATGTCAATTTTAATCGAGTCATGCATCCACTTTCTCGTCTCCAAGACGTGTTTTAAGTGTAAGGGCATGCTCTGTTTCAACCTCAAGTTCAATATGTTATTTCCTCCTATGTACACATTATACAACCACTTTACCCATAATTCTTCCTTTTAATTGCATAGCCACTATAACTTTGCTAGGCTAATCTTGTTTTGTAATCTACATGAATATAACTCCAATCCCCCTTGGTTTTTAGGTTGACACAACAAGTCCTAACTTACTTTAGATTTCTTACTACTTGAATTAGGCCCATTCCACATGAATTCCTTCAACTTTTTATTGATTTCCTTTAGGAGTTCTATATGATTGATCCAGAAGCTTGCTAGATAGTTTATAATAGTTTCAAAAATCTACAATCTTCCTCTATAACTGAGGAATCTATTGAACCAATAGCTGATTTTTCTATTAAACTTAACTGAGGAATCTATTAAACCAATAACTGATTTTTCTATTAAACTTCTCCATTAGTGGCTTGTAATTAGCTATTGTTAACCTTTTTTTGAGAGATTAGTACTCCCAAATAATTAAAAGGCATAGATCCTTTCTTCATTCCCATTTTAATTACCATTGAGGCTATTTTTGGTTTTGCACTCACTGATAGATAGAAGCTGCTCTTAGTTGGATTACTCCTTAATCCAGATATTTCCTTAACTCCTCTATAGCTTAAAGCAATGTATTAATGGAGTACTTATGTGCTCTACAAAACAAAAACACATCATTTTCAAAAACAAGATGGGTTAGCTTAATACCTTTGTAGCCTTCATAGTATTGGAACTCATAGTTATGTATTATTTTTTCATTTAATATGATTTATAGCACTTACATCCTAATTACAAACAAGTAAGAGGATATAAAGTCCCCTTGTCTAAGGCCTTTCTTTCATTTTATCAACTTGGTTAGCTCCTCATTTACTAGTATTGCAATAGAAGTTGTATTGATGCATTCCTCAATCCACTATATAAACTTTCTTAGGTAGCCTACTGCTTTAAGAGTGCTTAACAGGAAGCTCTAATTACCATGTCATAAGCTTTATCTAGGTCCACTTTAATTGTGCAATTCCTCATGCTTGACTTGATGTTGTACCCTTTTAACATTTTTTGGCAAAGAAATATGTTATTTCCTATTATCCTTCCTTCTATAAAGGCACTCCGAGAGGGGTTGATGATGCTCTTCAAGCTATTCTTTAGCCTATTTGCAATTCTTTTTATGATTAGCTTATAAAGGACATTGCAATAAGTTATCGGTCTATACTCCTCCATCTTGCTCACATTAGTGAGTTTAAGAATAAGACATACATAAATTTTACTCCATTCTTTTAGTATTCTACCATTCTAAAAGAATTCTTTAATGGCTTCCTCCCATTAAGCCCATCTAATCCAAGTGCTTTATCTGGAATTTCTTCCTTTTCTCCCTGATCTTCTTCTCCTATACTTCCTTCCAACCCTAGGTGGGGTTTTTACTATATTTACTTTTGCTCATAATGTTTCCCCTCTCTCCCACACTAGTGTTTTGGTGCCTTCTTCTTGCTCCTAGTCTGCAATCTCCCCCTCCTTTTGTACTTCATTCAAGACCCCTTTTCCTAATGGTTGCTTCTCATTCCTCACTTGATCTATTTCACTTTGTTGAATTGTGTATCTATGTTTTTTATATGTTACTCCATCTTATCTGCTTCTTCATCTTTTCCTTTAACATTATCCTATTTTTCTTTTACTCTCCACTCATTTTCTCCTCTTTCCTTCTTGGTTTCCACATATATGAAACTCTCATAGTGTCCTCTACTAATTTCCCATCTTCCATTAGCTTCATTATCTTTAGATTTTCAGATAGTTGCCTAATGATATCAACATCTATGCAAACAATATTAAATCCTACTCGTATCATTAAAGTTGTATTCTCATCTTTCCCAAAGGCTTGCCTACCTTACTCGCAATGTAACTTAGACCCTCTGCTGACCAATACTCTAGGAGAACCTTATGAAAATTTAACCAACGCGGGACTATATCCAACTTTTTTCTGTCCATTGTCACTCTAGGTTGTCACTTTTTTTAATATAATAGGATGGCCTTGGATATGCTAGGGGCCAAATTCAACTATTTTCTGTGCAATTTCCTCAGTGTTAAACTTAAAATGAATAATTCATCTTCATTCACCGTCACACCAATCAATTCCATATTTCTCCATGCTACATTAGCCCATCTATTCACTATAGGGAATGCTAGTTTTTTTTTTCAAGAAAGAATCTCACTACTAAAGAGTTGCATTTCAAAACACCCTTTTTCAGAACCTCAAATGGAGCAAAGATAGGTTCTTTTGATTTGGTCTCAATCTACCTGTGATTTCCTAAATTTCTAGATTCTCTAACCACTAACGACTAAGTTGTTTTAGTGTTGTTATCCTATGCTTTAGTCTCAATTGCTCCATTCAGTGGTAGGAATTCTATCGAATCCAATGTTACTGTAGATAGGCTCAAATTTAGGATATTTTGTAGTTCTGTTGTCAGTGTATTCGGCTCAGGTTCAGGTGTTTCTTTAGTCATATTGTTTTATTTTTAGTCTAAGTTTGGTTTAGGAAAGGTGGTCATCAGATTAATGGAGGCAAAGTATGTCAGAAGTGGGGGATGAGGTTGGAGGAATTAGCACATAAGAAACCTTATGCTAACATAAAATATAAGATTGCCTAAAGAAGATGGAGGATTAGGAATAATGCTAATGCAAACCACCAATAAGGTGCTAGTTTTAAAAAAATACTACCATTGATTACAAATAAGTTACATCTACACTTGTAAATGGGAATATAGTGAATAAGTGAAAAGAATATCATGCCTTAATATAAACTATAATAGCACTTAGTATATTCAATACCACATCTATAAGCGAAAGGTACTAGGATGCATTTAAAATAAGTAACAACTTCAGTAAAAAATGAGAATATTATCTTTAAGTATAAATTGTATTATTCCTTAATATAAGTTATACTACACTATAAGAAAATTACGAATTAGCGTCGGAATATTACCGACGATAAATCTTCCGTCGCCTTTTCTCGACGGACTCTAAATAATCCGTCGGCGGAAACAAAATATTACCGACGGATAATCTGTCCGTCGGTAATATTGTAGGAAAAAATTCTG
>JANIIA010000003.1:44854589-44873402 GCA_027478495.1 Erythroxylum alaternifolium | reverse complement strand
TGGAAGTCTCTCCCTCTCTTCTAGTTTCTGCATTTTCTTTTTGTTTCTGAAGTGGCCAAATAAGTGGCCTTATTTTTACAGCCGGTACTACATGGGAGGGACCCAACATTCATTTCATACATATAAAAGAATGAGTCATGATAATCTTTTGCTATCATAACAAACTACTATCGCGTTTTTCGTTAGAGGGCATAAAACAGCCAATAACATGAGAGGTGTTGTTAACTTGTTACCCATTTAGCCATATGGACCTCAAAAGAAAGACTTTTTAGGAGATAGATAGCTAATTCGGAGTAACGGAGAACTCATCTCACTTTGAACCATACTGATACAAAATAGAAAAATTCAAACAAAGTCTCAGGAACCCATGAAAGTTTAAACCCGTCAACCCACCTCTTAATTTTTATTTGATAATACATCATCAAACTTTTTTCTTCCAAATATTAAAACCCACAACCTTGATGCTGTAAACCGAAATAAGTAACCCACAACTAGAACGCTAAAACCGATTAAAGTTTAAACTCACATTAAACTTGAAGCCATAGGTTGTACATATATCATAATAGACCAAAAAAAAAACCTTTAAATCATGCAAACTCATATAAAAAAATTAAAGAGTAAAATTCACTCAATGCTTTGAGAATTTGATTAAGATATTTAAGATTCAAATGCTCAAAGACAATCGAAAAAAATAAAGGCAAATTTCAGTTTATTACTATGGGATTGAGAGAGGAAAAAAGGAAACAGAAAAAGAAAGCAAGTACAAGAAGTATAAACTATCATTTATTTAAAATTATAGCAATGAAAACTAAAATTGGGATAATTCAACATTAGAAGATTAAAAAAAAGTTTTTGAATGAGTTTGAAGAATCCTTATAAATAAGAAGATGGTGAAGAAGAAGATTTAAAAATTTTAATAATATCAATCGATTTTAAATTATAAAAGTTGTTATACTCAACTAAATACCTGTCAATATAATACGATTTTATATTCATTGTTACATAGTCATACGTATGCCTTTTTTATGCAGTCAATTTCATATCCTTTCAAGGGGGATTTAAATTGTGATAGAGTTATTTAGTTATGGTTTTAATCAATGTTTTAAAAATTGAACCGAAAGTTAAACCGATGAGACAAAAAATTTAAAGTTTAAAAGGTTTGATCAGTATTAGATTGTCATAAATCGGCTAAAGATTGAATAAACTTAAAGAATTTAAATTATGATTGAAAAATATTATCTTTAACTACTGAAGAATTTTAAGTTTAATTGAAAAAAAAGATTGTTAAATGAAAATTAATTGATTTATTTTGGATTATAAAAAATTTTTAATTAATGAAATTTGATTAATTAATTAATTAATTAACCAGTTTTAAAAATCAAGAGTTATTAAAGTAAATCAAACCTAAAAGTTAAAAACTGAACTAGAAAGTTGGATGGTTCAAGATTTTTACGGTTGAACCGACCAATCTGATTGATTTTTAATCATTGGTTTTAATTTATTTAATTTAGTGAAAGAAAACTTATTTAGTTGATTTTTATAATATAGTAAAATAGAATTAATTAAATTAAACTAAACTTATCTATGGCTTTTACTTGGCATTTTATTTTTGTTAATAAAGATATAATAATATTAGTATTAATTACTAAAGATATTCAATTTTTTAATTAGAATTAAAATTAACATTAAAAATTGCAACTGTAGTAGAATCAAATGGTTTCTTAAATTTTCTTCTCTAATAAAAATTGATTTAAAAATAAATAGATTAAAGTATTTGTTGGGTCATCTTGCTTTCGGCCGAAGGGAATTGATTAGGATAAACATGGGGCATTTCCGGACAAAAATGAGAGTCGCTGTGAAGGGAGTTTCGTTGAGAAAGATACGTCCACTTGGCATAAAAGTCTCAAAAGATAAGTGGGGTTCCTTTCTAAAGTTTCCTCAAACATGAACATGTATCCATATGTCTCGTCAAAGCTACAACACCTTAGAGCATATCTCACTCTGTCATAGAAAGGTGCTGTTGGCTTTTGGTCGTTGGAATATAAAGTCCAATTCTTTCGCACTCATTTATTGTTGTTCCGGCCGGTTCCAGTTTTAAATGACGACATCTTCGAAAAGGATTAAAACTGAAGTAAATCCTGGAATAAATGGTTAACTTAATTTTGACTGACCTAATCCATAAGGAATCCTGAGTTCTTCCATGCCTACATTTACAAGACTCCACACCAACCAGTGGAACTTATAGTTTTAATGCCATGGACCAAGGAAAGTGTAGGTGCTTGCAAGAACCTAAAACGGAGAATGAGGTGACTTTGTCCAAAGCCAAGCGGTCATGATTGGCTAAATTAGCATAAGTTGATGCGTTACATGATTCAACTTGAAAAGCAACAAGTCTTTTGTCGGTATCAGGCTAAATTGTATGCTTGGGGTTAGAGATTGGCACTACTAACCATAGAACATATGACAAGTGGCCTCAAGGGAATATTATTTTGACAAGTCTGGCGTGAATTTGTTATGAGGATATGCTTCAAGTCATTCATTCACGTCATCTGCAACAAGGTGGAACAAAGGAAATAACCTTAAAGTTAAACCCGCAATAAAAATATGTCCAGACCAGGTCTTATTTTATCTTCATTCCCCCCTAAGATATAACACCTTAACTCCAAGCTGCAGCAACTTGTTACTTTTTTCTGTTTGGCAGCTCTAATCTCGGAAGTCAATAGTATTTCTGCAGAATTTGATCCTATCCAAATTGAACGCGGAAGGAAGGAATTTATACAAATAATGTCTAGTTATGAAAGGAATTTAAAGTTTATGTCAAGAAACATCATTAGGAGGGGAATATGTCCCCCAGTCTCTCTTTTTTCCTTAGCTTCCTTTCCATTCTGTATTATTTTCTTAGGGACAAGACTAGGATATTGGTGTCTTCAAGATTTTTCTATCCCGGTCATCACAATGTAATCACATGAATACGATAGCAGTATGAAATACAAGCTGATCAGGATGTACAACAGTACCATTTAATAACAAATCCCATCAAAAGCAACACTAGAGTTTATATTTATCCCTTTTTCCTACTTTTTTTTCATTGAAAAAGGAAGCAAAACCAAACTTTTTCGATGGGAGATGGGAGACTTTCTACTTCAGTCTATATTATTTTGATGGGATTAGGACGAAAGCAACAACCATTTGTATCATACTTTGCAAATGGGAAGAAAAGAAACTTAGAAAAGAAGAAGCTACACGATTTCTATTCCAATTGCTTGCATATCCTGCAACTGCAAGCAAGAACACTAGATATTTTCTTTTATGAGTTTGTGACCTATAAAGCCCTCTGCCCACCTCCTTGTCAGAATTCTAAATTCTTAAGAGGAGAAAACTGAAAGCAGAAAAAGCTGTTAAGTTATGCCCTCCACCTACTGTATTGTTTTGAGCTAGGAACAAATAGAATTATCTTCATATGATCGACTAATCCAATCATGGAAAGAAAAGACTACTCTCTACCTGAACCCGAAATCTATGCATGTCCATTACTACCAAAAGCTCCAACAAAAAAGAAGAACAATGTCAAGAACAAGAGCAGATTCAGCGCTCAACAGATTAGGATGCTAGAGTCAATTTTTGAATCAGAGACAAAGCTCGAGCCGAGGAAGAAATTGCAAGTAGCAAGGGAGCTTGGTCTTCAACCTCGGCAGGTTGCTATCTGGTTTCAGAACAGACGAGCTAGATGGAAATCAAAGCAGATTGAACAGGATTACAAAACTTTAAGAGCAAACTATGACAGCTTAGCATCTCGTTTCGAGTCCTTGAAGAATGAGACTCAGTCCCTTCTTACTCAGGTATCTATCTAACTACCAAAACAGCATAAAGAAAATGCAAAAATTATATATTACATAATCAAGTTTGTTTTTGTTTCTCGTCTTCTTTTGCTTCTTGAAACAGTTGCAGAGGCTAAATGAACTAGTTGGCAAACCCTGCGGCGAGAATGGAAGTTGCAGCGAATTGCAAATACCGAATCCAATTTTTGCTTCAGACAAGGGAAACGCCTATTTTGATTCTGGAGCGCAACAAGGAGTAGAGAACCAAGTATACACATCTTTACAAAATGATGGTAGCAGAGATATGGCGCCTTTGATAGAAGTGGGAGACGGACTCCTGAACAAGAATGAACACAATGATAACTCATCAGCAACACCTGAGAAATGGTATGCTTTTGATTCAGGTAGTCAATTTGATCTACCATGTAGCAGCAGCTCACAATGGTTCAATTTCTGGACTTGAGAGGTTCAATCCACAAAGCAGGAAACATTGATATTGGTATTTGAGCTTTTCATTTGCCTTCACAGGAGGTATAAAAGCTCAGGGGAAATAAAGTTCCCAGCTTAGCTAATAATGCCAATCAAGAGGTGTAGATCTAAAATTTGTGTAGATTTATTAGAGTAATTAAGCCCTCCCAGACAGGTCTAGGAGCATAATCACAAAGCAGACAGAAGTAATAACGAGCTAATCTCAACTCCATGGTTTTCAAGACCATGAGTTTGTAAAATACAACTATTTGCACGTAATGCAACAGCTTGTAACAAATTCATAGAGTGAGGCTCTCCAAAATTTTTTCTGATCTTTCCCGTTATCTTTATAGTAAATCTGGGGTTGGAACCACCGTCGTAACACTTCCAGTCATCTCTGAAGATATCTTGCAGGCGGTATCAAAGCCAAAACTAATCGGAACATCTTTGCTTTTTAAGTCACTATCGATGGTCTTCGGGCATCTAAGCCCAACCTTGAGTGCACTTCTTGGGCGTATTTTTAAGTTGCTCTAGAGTCACAATTTTATCTGTTGATTTCTACATGGATTTATTGTAGATTTTCTCATCATGATACTTATATAATTCATTCTTAAACTTGAGATTATTAAAGCATTTCGTGTGAAAATTATTATATTCTAGTGCTACTTAAGACCTATTATATTTAGAGTAGTTTGATCGGTGGTACTTAAATATAGTATAAACTATATAGATTATGGTAGTTATATAATTTATTCTTAAGACTTGAGATTATCAAAGTATTTCATGTGAAAATTATTATATTCTAGTGCTATTTATAACTTATTATATTTAGAGTAATTTGATCGGTAGTACTAAAATATAGTATAAACTATATAGAGATAGTTGAGTAAGTCAATAAAGAATTTATCACTCTAAAGTAATAATAAAGAATGCTTTATTTTTTTCAATTATTAGTGATTTAAGGAATTCTCTAATCAAAGTGAATTCATATTCGAAAATGTATTTTTTAAATATGAATTATCAATTAGCAAGAACAAATATTATTGAATTTAAAAAAGTAGAGACTATTTTCATGCTCTATGTTCTACCCGAATATTGGATGACGAAATGATTAAATTTTCCTTCAGAACTATGCATGAACAAGTTGAGTAAAATCACGTTGACATTTTTTATATTTGGATGATCATGACATGTTGCTAGATACTAATATTAATCTATGACTATAAAAGTTTTTGAATTAGAGAATTAAAGATAAATTAAAAAGAATTTTAATTTATTTAATTCTAATTATGAACCATAATTATAATTTATAATCATTGTCAACATATCAAGAACTTAATGAATTAGATATAAAAGAGCAACTAAAAAGAAAAAATCAATTTAAATTAAGTTGGACTTAATTATGAAATTTAAAAAAGTTTAAAAATCAAATCAAAGATATTTAATTTTATTAAAAGTAAATTGTAATCATAATTATATCTAGACTTTAATTATAATTAATAATTGTAATTTTAATTTGAAGGTTTCCAATGATTAAAGCATGATCGTGTTGATAAAAGGCATTGATTCTTATATTTTTGCACCCTGTTTATGACCTTCATTTTTCTTTTGGTTTTAGTTGGTTATTCATGGCCTCATCCCCTCTTTTTATTCTCTTTCTCAATTGTTATGGTTTGTTACGGCACTCTCTAAATCTTTCTTCTTAATTTTGGCACTCCTTAATAGTTCTCTGTTTCATCCTTTTTCATTTCTCGATGGGATATGAATATGAATATAAATGAAAGTCAAAATAATACCAAAATAAATCACGTACATAAGTGCATTTTTGTAGTATAACTAAGTGAATTGAGTGTCCACACTATAAAGACTAGAATTACTAGTACTAATTTTTTCATATTATTTAATGTAATAAAGTTAATGATTGGTTGAAAGAAAATAAATGAAAAACTAATTTAAATCACCAAATTAAAACAACGAATGAGATTAAAACAATTTTAGATAAGCTAAGTAAAGTCTAAGTAGACTTTCCATTGGACATTTCCTATGTCTTAAATTTATCCTGACTAAATAATTAATCTTAGTTCCTTAAAATAGTAATAATTTTAATACTATAATCTCTCTTGATAAATAATCTTATTCTTAAGTTGCTTGGCTAAAATCTCTCTCTAATCATAACTCCTAATAATGCATTACCTCGCTTTATGAATTCCCATTATAGATTTGATCTTAACACAAAAGATTTATATGCCTCTATCTCTAAGGTTCTATCTAACTTTTAGTATTCATATTATGGTTTATTGTAGTATTTGGTTTTCCCATACTAAGAATTAGAACTCTAGAATACTGTACATGAGAAATATTATTGAGAGAATAGAAAATGCATTTCATGCTCATGCATAATAGTAGTATACACATACATGTGAATATTAATTTTTATACACATTACAATGATTGTACATGCATTTATTTGACATTTTTTCAGGTATAAATGATTTTAATGTGATTATGATGTGAATAGTGAATATTTTGTCTTGAAAATTGCTTTAGTAAGTATAATTATTGATTTAGAATTTTTGGTGAAATTTGAGAAAATTTTGAGATTTAGGGTATTTTTGGACTAGGAAAAAAATGTCAAGTGACAAGACAATTGATAAATATTAATAGAAATAAGTGTCAAATGGCAGTAGAAGTTATTGATAAGTGATTTTAGGATTTAATTACAAGTGTCATAAAAAATTAGGAGACAATTGGATTAGAAATTTGGAGACAAATAGACTAGTGATTAAAAAGGACCAAATTGAACCATGGGGAGGTGACAAGTGTCACTTGCGTTGCCACACTCACCCACGATCCCTTTTAATCCATTTGAAAGATCAACTTTAATTTGTCTTTCATTTGGCTAAATATCTTTAGCTTCTTCGTTATCTTCTTCATTTCCACGACACTCACCAACCTTCATCAACGTTGAATCTTGCTCTCCTATTTCACTTGCTACTTCCATTTTTTGTTATCTTCATCATCTTGTCACTACAAAACCTAATCTAATCCACCTCCATGTTGATGATAGTATGATGCATGGAAAGCTAGGGTTTCTTGGAGATTTTGAAGAAGCTTAGAGTAAATCACGTAAATAGCATGTTAATCTTCATGGGTAGTTGTAAATGAAACAATTATGATGAATGATTTGAGATTGAATGATCATGATCATGGAGTTACATGTATGTTATAACATGGGTGTAAAAATAAAGAGGTTTATGTTCTAATTTTTTTAGTGTATTAATGATATTCTTAGATTAGCTAAATGAAAGCTTTTTTAATGATTATTTAAAGACAGATTGAAAGTGTAAATGGAGTTAATTTTATATGTAACGTGGATGAATAAATGGACATATTCATGTATTGCTTTTGTGTTATGATGAGTTATAAATTAGGAGTTGTGCTAGAGGTGATTTAGAGATGAGTAATAATGAAGGTGGTGGTAGAATGAGAGTTGAAAGTTAATGAATGATAAATGATATTTTTTTCCTTGGTATGATTGATGAACCTTAAGTATGAGTTGTCTTAATAATGATATTGAGATAGAAATGAGGTGAGAATGAAGAGGGGAATGAAGTATAAATGATTAACCTTGCATGAGATGTCTTAAGTAAAGTATGGAAAGAGTTAGGATTGCATATATGATAAGATTAAGTAAAAGATGATGAATCAAATGAGTAGAGTTTTGAGAGTTTTATGTAATCAATATGGTAGTTAAATTAGAATGTAATGAAGTTGTACAATTGCATGTGAATTCTGGAAAAATATGGAGTGTAAATGAAGTGTTTTTGTATGTAGAATTTGTGGAAGAAACGAGGAAGAAAGTGCAGGGCACGATCGTGGCCTAGCAAAATTTTGGTTCTGAATCCCCATGATCGTGGCCAGTTCCACAAACTTCTGTCACGATCGTGGGAAGGACCACCATAATCGTGGGCAGACATAAAGAGTGAAAAGTTATCTTTTAAGTGATGTTTGAAACAATCAATGTTAAGATACTTTCTTACGATGTAATTAGGCTTGAATGAGGCCAAGAATGAACCTAGTTGATGATGGATTAGGTGATTAAAGTGAGTAAGGGGTATTAGGTATTAACGAATGATTAAAAGATGATGTTTAAATGATCATGAGATATGAATTAAGAAAATATACCTGGAATAGTCAAATTGAGCATGCATTGTACATAACACATATACATATGTGTATAAATGAATACTTATGTGATTGTGAAAAGTTGTAATGTGTGTAAATGTGTATTGCATGATATAGAAGCACAAATAAAGAGATAACATCCAAACATTGCTAGGACATCGAGACAATAGCTATCCGAAGCATACTGTGAGTAACCTAGGTGTTCTCACTAAGTTTGTCTATCTTTGCTTAAATGTCAATTATTGAATTATTATTGATGTGAATGTGTTAACTCCGTACATTAATGGTCCAAGGCATTTGATGCATGAGAATCACATTGGAAGTGCTCATTGTATGTGAATCTGACAAAAATAAGTGTACTCAACATAATTATTGAATGTCGGACTTAGGCCCGATGAAGATGTGAAAGTGAATGTGTAAATGAATAAGCAACTGATTAAATATATGTAATTTGATGCATTTCATTACATGATATGCATGTTCAGATAAAGGCAGTTGTGACCAGAGTCGCTAGTGAAAAAGAGCTTAAAGTTCAGAATGTAGTAAAAGCCTCTAGCTCACTATGTAAAATGATCCTGGTATTACCAACAGATACCGAACCGTTATTAATGAGCCCAGTATCCATAATAGATACGGGGCAGTTAAAAAAGGTACTCGTTCACAACAAAGTAAAAATTGAATGTGAGTCACATGTGCATTACATATATATTTGATATGTATGTTTTAAATGATCGAAAAGAATTTGTTTGAATCGTTCTGAATAGAAAATGTGAATTAAGTGAACAAAATGGTATTTGATGCAACATGATAATTAATGAAGTGATGTGTCTTATGTGACGATATGAATTGTCTATGAAATGGTTGTGTTATGTGATATGAGTAAGCTCATCAATGATGACTTACTCATTGAGTTCACAAAACTCATCAAAATTGCAACGTGACTTTTCAAGTATGAGAGAGGAGATATAACTTCTAAGACTAGTTTGAAGAAGTAAAGTACTACTTTTGGACTCGAGAAATGGCTTAAAGATCGGTCAGTTGAGACTGAAGAGTTAGATAGAGTTTTTGTAGAATTCCTCTTTCATGTAGAATATGTAAGAGAGCAGTAGACTCTTATGGTTTTGATGTTGTATATATATGGATTGTGTAGTGTAATACTACAATGTACATTATGTTTTATGAAATGAAATGAGGAATGAGTTTTAGATATTGTGTTATTCGCGTTTTAAATTATGATGCCATGATATAAGTGAATGTGATTGCTCTAGCGCATTGTTTCCATCGAACATGTGCTTGAACGTCTGATGGATGTACAGGCACATGTCGGATGGGAGTGGGGTACTACATTTTTGACATCAGAGCATAGTTTGGCATTCATAGGGATATATATATAGACAATTGGACATGATATATCGTGAGAAATTCGGATAGTAATCAAATTTATTTTCTATTATAGGTCATCTGCCATAAGTGATCAAATGGGACAATCAGCTGGTCTAGAATTTGTAGGAGCCAGTAGGGAGTCTTCTGTACCTCGACTTGAGCGAATGTCTTTGAGAATTCCTAAGAGAAAGGAAAGGAGGTATGATAAACTGCGAAAGCAAGGGTTTGTGGACTTTTACGGAAGTACCGACCCTGCAGAGGCTGAAGGGTGGCTAGAGAGAAAGGATAGAATCTTTGATCAGAAGGATTGTGAGTCGGACAAGAATTTTGACTATATGGTTTCACTACTACAAGGTTCAGCACCAATGGTGGAAGACTGTTCCAGGCAGTACCACCAGGCGTTGTAGCTTAAAATGGGAAGACTTTTTGAAAGTCTTCAAGGAGAATTACATGCCCAAGATCTACCTGGACAGAAAAGATGAAAGAGTTCTTAGATCTGAAGCAAGGGAGACTTACAGTAGCTAAGTATGAGATAAAGTTTAATGAGCTGATGGGGTATGCTATTGCCTTGATTCCTACAGAGGAAGACAAGTGTAGGAGATTCGAAAATAGGCTGAATATGGAAATCCGGATGAGGTTAGCCATTTTTAATTTGGGTAGTTTCACAGAACTAAGAGCTGCCTCGATCTGAATTAAACAGCTGTTAAAAGATGGTCAGGCAGAATACAGAAAAGAGTCTAGAATGAAGAGACCTAGTGAATCCCAAGTTGATTCTGGCAGGAGGTTTGGTAAACGCCAGAATAAACAGTTTCGATCATAGTATAGATCGAGATAGATGGATTATAGACAGAGAGGTGGTTTTATACAGTCTAGTAGTGGTAGAGGTCTGATGTCTGGGCAGTCCCATCAGCAGCCTAACTTTCTAATATTGTGGGAAGAAGCACAGCAGGAAATGCTAGAAATTGTCTGGAGCTTGCCTTCGATGTGACTCTTTTGATCATCAGATCAGAGACTCTCCGGCAGTTTATGGAACACAGTCTGGAATGAGAAGAGGAGTGGTAACAGAGATGACTGTCCAACAGAGCAGAGCTAGTGGATCTGGACAGAAAGGTCGTGGTAGAGGTAGAGTGAGTTGAGGGAGTCCTACTGTTAGGACTAAGATGCGGAGCAACTAACCATAGCCTTAGGCTAAAGTTTATGGGATGACCACAAGAGGCCCAGAACTCTCCAGATATTGTTGCAGGTGTGTTACATATCCTTAATTTTGAAGCTTTTGCATTGCTAGATCCAAGATCTACGTATTAATTTATCACACTGCAGTTGGCATCTAGACAGCATTGTATTAGAGAATTTTTGAACTGTGGTTTAGAGGTGAGTATACCGTTAGGTAGTACTACAGTAATTGGTGATGTCTGTAAAAGATATTTGATTCGAATTGATCAGGCAGAGTTAGAAGCAGACTAATGCAAGGAGAATGTGAGGCTTATCCTAGGCATGGATTGGCTAGCTGATCATAGGGCTATTATGAACTGCTATACTAAGGAGGTAATTCTAGAATCTCCTAATCAACCGAGCGCAGTATTCTGAGGTGTTAGTCAAGCAGTACTAGCTAAATTGATCTCATTCATGAGTGCATTGAGACTAATGCAAGAAGAATGTGAGGCTTATCTAGCTCACGTAGTGGATATTTGAATTGAGTAGACTGTTCAAGATATTCCTATTATTAGGAAATTCTTAGATGTGTTTCCCGTCGAATTGTCTGGTTTACCCTCAAATAGGAAAACAAAGTTTATTATTAACTTAATTCCAAGTATTGCTCATATATCTATTCCTCCATATAGGATAACACTTGTGAAAATGAAGGAACTGAAGGCTCAATTACAGGAGTAATTGGATAAGAGTTTCATCAGACCCAGTGTATCACCGTGGAGAGCCCCAGTGTTGTTTGTGAAGAAGAAAGATGGGAATCTGAGACTGTGTATCGATTATAGGCAGTTGAATCAGGTAATAGTGAAGAACAAGTACCCGTTGCCTAGAATTGATGATTTGCTTGATCAGTTGCAGGGAGCTCAGGTGTTTACCAAGTTAAACTTGAGATCTGGGTACTATCAGTTGAAGATAGCAGAGAATGATGTATCGAAAAGTGCATTCAGGAGCAGATATGGGCACTTCGAGTTTTTAGTGATGTCATTTGGGTTAACTAATGCTCCAGTTGCTTTCATGGCTTTGATGAAATATGTATTCCAACCTTATTTAGATCAATTCATGATTGTGCTTATTGATAACATTTTGGTGTATTCTAAGAATAGAAAGGAACGTGCTGAACACTTGAGATTAGTCCTGCAGATCATGAGAGAGAAGCAATTGTATGCCAAATTCAATAAATGTGAATTTTGGCTTAATCAAGTAGTATGTTTGGGGTACATAGTAACTAGACAAGGCATACAAGTTGACCCAAAGAAGATTGAGACAGTGATGAAGTGGGAAACTTTAAAGACTGTGTCAGAGATTAGAAGTTTCCTAGGATTAGCTGGATATTACCGAAGTTTTATTAAGTGGTTTACACTAATCTCAGCCCCTTTGATAAAAATTCTGAGGAAGAATGTTCCTTTCAAATGGAATGATAGATGTCAAAGGAGTTTTGAGAAGATAAACATCAGTTAACTACAACACCAGTGTTGACTATTCCATCTAGGTCTGGAGGTTATGTAGTGTATAGTGATGCTTTACACTAGGGATTGGGGTGAGTTCTGATGTAGCATAGTAGAGTAATAGCGTATGCATCGAGACAATTAAGGTCTTATGAGATTAATTATTTAGTACATAATTTAGAGCTTGTTGCAGTAGTTTTTGCTCTAAAGATATGGAGACACTATTTGTATGGAAAGACATTTTAGATATATACTGATCATAAGAGTTTGAGGTATCTATCGAGTCAGAAGGAGTTAAATATGAGACAGAGAAGATGGATTGAGTTGTTGAAGGATTATGATTGCACAATTAAGTATCATCTGGGAAAAGCTAATATGGTAGTGGATGCATTGAGTAGAAAATTAGATAGCAATGTGACTCAAGTACAGTTATCGAGGTTACGAAGCCTACTACAACTGAGAGCACTGAATGTTAAATTGAATTTAAAGCAAAATGAGCCGTTGATAGCTACATTGAAGTTGAGACCAATGTTGTATGACAAAATTAAAAAAGTTCAAAGTAAAGATCTAGAAATTGAGAAGTTGAAAGTGAATTTGGATTCTGAATTTGAATTGAGAGATAAGACACTTTGGTTGAAGCAGAGGTTGTTTGTGCTTGATATTGATGATTTTAGAAAAGAGATTCTAGAGGAGACTCATATAGCAGCCTATGTTATACATTTTGGTACCACCAAGATGCATAAAATGTTGATGCAGCATTTCTGCTGGCCAGGGATGAAGAAGCAAGTGGCTGACTATGTAGCTAAGTGCTTAACTTGCCAGCAGATTAAGGATGAGCATCGGATTCCGATTGGTAAGTGACAGTTGTTACCTATTTCGAAGTGGAAATAGGAAAGAATTTCTATGGACTTTGTTACGGGTTTGTCAAGAACTCCGAGGAACAAGATGCTATATGGATTATTGTGGACCGATTGACAAAGTCAACCCACTTCTTACCAGTAAGAGAGATAAATACCATGGATTAGTTAGCCTGGAGGTATATGAACAAAGTAGTGAGGCTACACGGGGTCCTAGTATCCATTGTATCATATCAAGATCCTAGATTTACCTCAAGATTTTAGAGGAGCTTACAGACAGCCACGGGTATGAAGTTGAACTTTAGTACTGCATTTCATCCTCAGACAGACAGATAGAGTGAGAGGATAATTAAGACTATTGAGGATATGCTCAGAGCTTGTGTATTGAAGTTCCAAGTAGTATGGGATCAGTAGATAGCTCTAATTGAGTTTGCCCACAATAACCATTATCACCGTAGCATCGGTATGGCTCTCTATGAGGCATTATATGGCAGAAAATTTCGTTCGCCTTTGTATTGGGATGAAGAAGAGCTAAGGATAGTTAAAGGCCCAAAACTGATCCAAGATACTATGGATAAAGTAAAGTTGATCCAAAATAAAATTAAAGCAACTCAAGATAGGTAAAAGAGTTATATGGCTCAGCATCAGAGGGATATGGAGTATCGAGTTGGAGATAAAGTGTTCCTAAGAGTATCGCCTTGACGAGAAGTGCTGAGGTTCGATAAAAAGGGTAAGCTCAGCCCTAGATATATTGGTTTTTATGACATCATTGAGAGGATTGGACCATTGACATACAAGTTAGCCTTATCGATTGAGATGGATTAGATACACAATGTGTTTCATGTAAGTATGCTTAGAAGATATCGATTTGATCTGACATATGTGTTACAGGCTTAGGAGATTAAAATAGCTAGTGATCTGAGTTATGCAGAGGAACCAGTAAAAATAGAGGGATATCAGACGAAGCAACTAAGAAACCGAGTAATTCCATTGTTGAAAGTCTTTTGGAAGAATCACTCAAGTGAAGAGGCTAAATAGGAAACAGAGAAGCACATAAGGCATCAGTTCCCTACCTATTCAAACAATCAAGTAAGAATTTCGATGACGAAATTTCTCAAGGGAAGAATTGTAGTATCCTATTTTTCCATGCTAAGGATTAAAACCCTAGAATACTTTACCTGAGAAATATTATTGAGAGAATATGAAACGCATTTCATGCTCATGTATAATAGTAGCTTACATATACATATGAATATTAATTTTTATAAACATTACAATGATTGTACATGTATTCATTTGACCTCGCTTTATGAATTCCCATTATGGATTTGATCTTAACACAAAAGATTTATATGCCTCTATCTCTAAGGTTATATCTAACTTTTATTATTCATATTATGGTTTATTATAGTATCCCGTCTTCCCATGCTAGGGTTAGAACCCTAGAATACTGTACATGAGAAATATTATTGAAAGAATAGGAAATGCATTTCATGCTCATACATAATAGTAGCATACACATACATGTTAATATTAATTTACAATGATTGTACATGCATTCATTTGACATTTTTCTGGGTATAAATGATTTTAACGTGATTATGATGAGAATAGTGAATATTTTGTCTTGAAAATTGATTTGGTGAGTATAATTATTGATTTAGAATGTTTGGTGAAATTTGAGGAATTTCTAAGATTTAGGGTATTTTTGGAATTAGAAAAAAATGCCAAGTGGCAAGACAATTAATAAATGGTAATAAAAATAAATGTCAAATAGCAGTAGAAGTTATAGATAAGTGATTTTAGGATTTAATGACAATTGTCAAAGAAAATTGGGAGACAATTAGATTAGAAATTTGGGGACAAATGTACTAATGATTAAAAACAACCAAGTGGAACCATAGGGAGGTGACAAGTGTCACTTACCTTGCCACACTCGCCTACGACCCCTTTTAATCCATTTGAAAGATCAACTTTAATCTATCTTTCATTTGGCTAAATATGTTCATCTTCTTTGTTATCTTCTTCATCTCCACGATACTCACCAACCTTCATCAACATTGAATCTTGCTCTCCTCTTTCACTTGCTACTTCTATTTTCGTTATCTTCATCATCTTACTATTAGAAAACCTAATCTACTCCACCTCCATATTGATGATCGTATGATGCATGGAAAGCTAGGGTTTCTTGGAGATTTTAAAGAAGCTTAGAGTAAATCAAGTAAGTAGTATGTTAATATTCATAGGTAGTTCTAAATGAAACAATTATGATGAATGATGTGAGATTGAATGATCATGATCATAGAGTTATCTATATATGTTGTAACGTAGGTGTAAAAAAAACCTATGTTCTAATTTTTTAGTGTATTAATGATATTCTTGGGTTGGTTAAATGAAAGCATTTTTAATGATTATTTGGAGATGGATTGAATGTGTAAATGGAGTTGATTTTTATATGTAACATGGATGAATAAATGGACATATTCATGTCTTGCATTTATGTTATGATGAGTGATAAATTATGAGTTATGCTAGAGGTGATTTTTTAGATGATTAATAATGAAGGTGGTGGTAGAATGAGAGTTGAAAGTTAATGAATGATAGATGATATGTTTTGCCTTGGTATGATTGATGAACCTTAAGTATGAGTTGTCTTAACAATGATATTGAGATAGAAATGAGGTGGGAATGAAGAAGAGAATGAAGCAGAAATGGTTAACCTTACATGAGATGTCTTGAGTAAAGGATAGAAAGAGTTAGGATTGCATGTATGATAAGATTAAATAAAAGATGATGAATCAAATGAATAGAGTTTTGAGAGTTTAATGTAATCAATACGGTATTTGAATTAGCATGTAATGAAGTTGTACAATTGCATGTGAATTTTGGAAAATATGGAGTGTAAATAATGTGTTTATGTATGTAGAATTCATGGAAGAAATGAGGAAGAAAGTGCAGAGCACGATCGTGGCCTGGAAAAATTTTGATTCTATCACGATGGTGGCAAAATCCGTACAATTGTGGCCAATTCTATGAGTCTCTGTCACCACCGTGGGAAGGAGCACCACGATCTTGAGCAGACACAAAAAGTGAAAAGTTATCATTTAAGTGATGTTTGAAACAATCAATGTTAAGATACTTTCTTATGATGTAATTAGGCTTGAATGAGGCCTAAAATGAACCTAGTTGATGATGAATTAGGTGATTAAAATGAGTAATGGGTATTAGGTATTAATGAATTAATAAAAGATGATGTTTAAATGATCATGAGATGTGAATTAAGGAAATATACCTAGAATAGTCAAATTGAGCATGCATTGTACATAACACATATACATATGTGTATAAATGAATACTTATGTGATTGTGCAAAGATGTAATATGTTTAAATGCGAATTGCAAGATATAGAAGCGCAAATAGAGTGACAACATCCAGATATTACTGGGACATTGAGGCAATAGCTATCTGGAGCATACTGTGAGTAATTTAGATGTTCTCACTAAGTTTCTCTATCTTTGCTTAAATGTCAATTATTGAATTACTATTTATGTGAATGTGTTAATTCCGGACAGTATTGGTCCGAGGCGTTTAATGCATGAGAATCACATTGGAAGTGCTCATTGTATGTGAATTTGATAGAAATAAGTATACTCAACATAATTGTTGAATGTCAGACTTAGATCCGATGAAGATGTGAAAGTGAATGTGTAAATGAATAAGCAATTGATTAAATATATGTAATTTGATGCACTTCATTACATGATATGCATGTTCAGAATGTGGTAAGAGCCTATAACTCACTATGTAAAATGAGCCCGTTATCTCTAACAAATACGGGATAGTTATTAATGAGCCTGGTATCCATAATAGATATGAGACAGTTAAAATAGCCACTTGGTCACAACAAAGTAAAAATTGAATGTGAGTCACATGTGTTATCACAGGTTTTTGATATAAATAAGTTTTAATATTTTAACCTCAATATTCCGCAAGCGCACAGGTCGTTCACGTAGTACCTAAAGTGTCGATCCCACGAAGAGGGTTATCTAATCCTAAAATAAAATCTAAGGTCGAAAATAATTCACTATAATTCAAAATGAACAAAACTAAAGTAAGAAGTTATTTCAATCACGCAATCAATTCCAAGAATCAAATTCGAAAATATAAACAAAATAATAGATGCAACACCCAATTAAGAATTAACCTAAAAACTACCAATTGAGAGAAAGAGGAATTTTATCTAACTTTAATGAAAACCTAACTGATTATGAATTACTGGAATACCAGTTCTAGATGGTTATAGGGTTGATCACTCTCTGTTGGACCCCGAACTTTTCTTGGAAGTTAGAATTATAAATGAGACATTGTTGTCGATTAGTTATGCATAAAAAAATCAGAATCTTGAATTAGAAATTTATGGAGTTTATTATGAATTTTTTTATTACATATGGTTGCATGGATTAAATGAAAGTGTTAGAATTAGGTTAAGGAGTTATAAGGTATTAGAGTAAATATGGAAGGGTAAGTTTGGAAGAATAGAGTTTGTTTTAGATTAATAAGAGAAGAACAAAATGAAGGGTGTGTGAGTGAAGAAAGAAAGAGACATGTTCGTGAGTTTAAGAAAGAAAGGAAAGAAGAACCTAGAAGAAACTGGAGAAAGGGGAAGAGAGTCATGTAACAATAAGAAAAAAAGGGAGAGACGTGTTTGAGAGGTTAGGCAAAAAGAGAGAGGCGTGTAAAATAAGAAAGAAAGAGAGAAGAAAAATGTAGAAAGAAGTAGAAGAAGAGAAGCAGAAACTGATCTAGAAAAGAAGAAGAAGGAAAGAAAGATAACGGAGATAAGAAGTGGAAGAAGAAGGTTCGGCTAAGTTTTAGGTAACCCTTTATTTATTCTTCTAGTTTTGGTAGAAAAAAGAAGTAGAGAAAATAAGTTATTTGTTAAAAATGAAGAGAGAAAGAAGAGGAATAAGAGATTTATGTTCTTAGATTTTTATGAACTTCTAACTAGATCTTAGTTGTTCTAGTTTAGATAAACTAAGAGTAGAATAAATCTAAGCTCATTTTTTGATAATGGAGCTTTATGGAAGTTTTATTCGTGTATATTGATTGAATGAAAATATGTTTGTTTGAAGGGAACCAAGAAAGTCAAAGGTAAGAATAAGAGGAAAGACAAACATGATCTTGGAATTACAAGTAAATAGGTGGATAATATGTTTATAGTTTTGTGATGATAGGCTATATTATTTGATTTTGTATGTATAAATGCTTATCTCAAATCATTGTAAATGTGGGAAAAATGTTTTGTGAATTTGATATTATGTTTACTTTGAAAGATACTGCATTTTGTATTGGTGAAAAACAGAAAAACTTCAAGAAGCATGAAAATATGAATATGATATGAAATATGTAAGCATTGGAAATTTGCTTGTGTGGGTAAGAGAGATACCATT
>JANIIA010000003.1:44725806-44751420 GCA_027478495.1 Erythroxylum alaternifolium | reverse complement strand
ATTGAACATCAATCTGTTTAATCTAGCGATCAATTGAATAAAATCACAAACTAATTGTGCACCTAGCTATAAAATCAAACAATCAAATAATGACCCAGAAAAATAATTAATACTTGACTAATAAATTGATTGAAATAAAGAACAAAAGTCTAACAACATTCAGAGTTCAATAACTAGGATTCTGTAAACCAAGAAATAAAAGTTTAGTTACCTAACATTACAATTCTTCCTAACTATTTGGGACTGCGCTGGTGTTCTTTTCTCTCCTTTTCACACTACTCTTCTCTCTGCCGTAAGCTCCCTTCACTGTTGCTTGATTTTACAAAAAATAAAAATCTCTGTCCACCATACTATTCACTTCTCTAAAACCTACACATAACCCCCATCCAACGACAACGTTTTGGGCTAAGTGGTTTTATGAATTAATTCTTGGTCTACAGGTACTGTTCACACCCTATAAACCCACACTTCTGTGTGCGTTTCACTCCTTTTGGTCATTGTATTTTCTTCTTGCTTCCTTGCTGTTTAGCTCCTCTTTCTTTCAACGTTTTCTTGCTGCGCGATTTTGTTGCTTACATGTTGGCCTAACGACTGCGTTTCATTCATTCTAGCTGTTACGTGCTTCCACCCACTAGGTATCATTGCACGAGGCCATGTCTAGTTAGGCTCAATGCCTAGTTCATCTATGTTTATCCCAAAATCTTCATAGTTCTTTCTATTTGGTTCCAAATTACACCTTAACATAAAACAAGATTAATTTTCATTAAGTATAACTTCAAACCTCAAGAACAAAAAAAAATTAACACACAAAAAGATAGAAAATAAAGACACTAACATTTAGTAAAGAATCCAATCTTTTTTTTAATCAAGTAAATATGAGTTCAATTTCACTTTGTTCGTGAGAAAGTGGAGGAAGGAACTATGAATATGCATAAAGTCCATAGCAAAGATAATAATAAATTTTATAATAAAAGTGATCAATAATTACAAGTTTATATAGTGTTGATCCTTATGTAGCCTATATAAATAACATAACAATAACAAGGTGGTTTGAAGATTGATTGGTTCTTAGTTAAATCTTCTACTGGAAAATTGTTAAAAGAATCTAGATATAAAATGTATAGTTATAATTGGTTTGATTTACCTACAAATGTCTGTCCATCTTGTTTCATATATGGAAAAAATAAAATTGAGTATCCAGAGGATCCTAATCTTAAAGGTTTTTTTAGGTACAAAGTAGCATTTGTAACTTATAGTTAGTTTATGTTTGTATTGTAATTCCTCTTTTCTATTTTATAATAATATTTTATGAGTCATATCTCTTTCAATTTTAATTTGAGTTTAGAGCATACCTTTCCACTTATTCATTCAACAAAGTTGACATGTTTTACATATCTAACTGTAATCTATCTCATTTTTTCAATTACTTAAAAAAGAATTTTTTGGTTGTACCTATTGTTCTTGGTAATATTTATGTTATCAATAAGGCCTCGTTAGTTAAGCGTGCTATTGAGGATTATAAGAATTTTCTTAAACATTTGGTTTATAGCAAAGTTATAGATCCCAAAGATCACACTTCCAAAATTTGATCTCATGCTTCTCATAATGGGTGTTGATGGACATGTAACTTCTCTTTATGTAGGCATTTACTTGTCAAAGAAACTCAAAAATGGGTTACTAACATTACAAACTCACTGAAACCACCTCCAAAGGGAATTGCCTTTACCTTATGGTAAACTCATTTTGTGCATGTCGCACTATTATATATGGTGCAAAAAAATGTATTTTTAAACATAACATTTGTACCAAAATACATGTTAGTCCCTAACATTTTAGAACGTTAAAAAAATTAATGTTTCAAAATCATTTAATTTTAACCATAAATTGACAAAATCTTTAACGAAGTTATGTCTCCATAAATTAATTATCACATAATGCTGATGTGATGTTTTTATTTAATTATTTTTATGGAACCCACAGTTGCCACGTAGGCCTTTAAGTCCCACTCACTTAAATTAAAACTTAAACCTTAATTAAAACAATTAATCTTAATTTTAGATTGAACCTAATAAATCTCAATTTACTCTAATAGATTAGAATTTATCCTAATTTAACCTAATTAGTGTGTTTAACATAAAATTACAAAGGCAGACCACCACCAACATCACTACCTATTGCATTTCTATACATGTTTCTTGCTCCTTTTTCCTTCTAATAAATTAATGGGGAGTCTAAAATCTTAGACAATTGATCTTGAGTGCGACGGAGATACCTAAGGTCTGTTTGACTTTAGTTTTGGTTTTGGTTTTTACTTTATTTTTGTCTCAAATTTTGTAAAAATAAATTTGTTTATTTAAGATTTTAGTTTTGAAATTTTTATAATTTTCATGATTTTGGTTTTGGTTTTGGTTTTGGTTTTTTCTTTGTTTTTGTCTCAAATTTTGTAAAAATAAACTTGTTTATTTAAGATTTTAGTTTTGAAATTTTTATAATTTATGAAAATTATATTTGTTTTTGTTTTTGTCATAATCTAATTTTATAACTAGTTAAATATATTTTATTTAATTATTATTAGTTACTAATAAAATTATTACACATATAATTTAATAATTTAACATATTTTAATAAAATTTTTAAAATTTAAATATTTACTTATGCAATAAATTTTTTAAGTATCAAATGTTAATTCTAAATAATAGCATTAATTTTAATAATTAAATATATATAAAAATAAAATTACTTAATAAGTTAATTATATATATAATTATTTAATATTTAATTATTATTAATAATAACAACATAATTACATTAATAATAACAACCAAACATATTTTATGAGCCAAATGCCCCTTACTAAACGACCACCCATATATATATATATATATATATGTGGGTTTTTTATGGTTTCTTTCTTTTATAATCTTGGAAAGATGGCTGTAATTGGCATCCTTTAAAGACTATTCACAAATATTCTTGCCAATACATCTCTTCTAGACAACTTAGAAAAGTTGCTCAAGTTATAATATCTTTGATGAATTTAGGTTCTTAATTATATATACAAATATCTTACTTATTTTTCTAGGTAAGTACTTTGCTTAAAGTAATACTATAAGTATATTTAATTTATTAGGCACTCAATAAGTCATAGGGTTATTGTATTGGCTCAGAATTTGATTTAGTCTAATTATAAACATCAAGTTTTGTTATAAATTAATCGATCTTAAAAGTTTTCCTTTTCATTATTAACATGATGCAAATTTTTATTAAGAAATAAAATAAAAACATAGTAATTTATAGAATATTTTAAGTGGATGTGTTATATGATTGTTAATATTAATATTTGTTATCATGTTATTTAATCATTTACTTTTACCATTTGAAGTGGGAAGGTCAAAAGCACATATGTAAAAGTCCATGTCTATAATTGGATGAGAGTAGCTAAGAAATTAAGCTCCTCAAAGGTAAATCAAGCATGATGGTGACATGTTTTAATGAGGAAGCAAGTCAGCTTAATGAGGACATCAAGCTTAGTTTAACTTTGTAACATCCCACTATCATAGATTATATACCCAAACATTCGGACGACATTCAAGTACATATCATATGACCATGGCATGTTAGAACAGTTATATTCACTTATATGGCATCATCCAGAATAACACAATACTTAAAAAAAACTCAACTCCTCATTTCCTTTACTAACATAATTTACACTTTAGTCATTTAAACAAATATTTACATTATCAAAACATTTGAAAGTTTACAATCCTTTTTATACAAAAGTTCTACATGACATATGAAAACTACATAAAAGCATTCTACTACTCCTCAAATGTTAGCTGACAGACATTTGAATTATTTCTTAATCCAAATTGTTCTTTTAGAGTATCTTAGGAACTAGGTCTCCTCTCTCATACCTGAAAAGTCATGTTATAATTTTGATGAGTTTTGTGAACTCAGTGAGTGAACCATCATTGATGATCTCACTCATGGCAAATACACAAATATCTCACATATAACCAAAATCACAACATTCCTTATCTCAACAAGACATAATGAATGTCGCACATTTCATATACTCTTTTCAAGCATAATTTGAACATTTATCCCAATCAATCACATTATCCACAATTACACATATATGGCATATCACTTAATCATCACAATTTAAGAAATGTATTCACAAACATGTATATATATAAATGCAAATGCATAAGAGACTCTGCTTTCGTTTTTATTTGTTGTGACCGAGCAACTTTCACTATTCCATATCCCTTATAGATATCGAGCTCTTTTCAGATACTATCCCGTACTCATTGTAAATATCGAGCTCATTAATCACGGAGTCAGGCTCTACGTGCAAAATTTTGAGCTTTAAGCTCTTTCAGAATGGCTACCATGGTCACAACGCCTTTATTTGATCATGCATATCAATGTAATGTATCAATTCACAAAATATGTCATCAATAACATTTATTCATAATGTACAGTCAGAGTCACATGTTCATCGAACCTAAGTCCGGCATTAATCACTTATGTTGAGTATTCAGATACCTTTTAGAATCATAAGTAAATAGAATACTCCCAATACATTCTCAAATATCAAACTCCTCGGACTATTAATTTTCGGAATTATCATAATCAGATTATTAACAGTTCAATAATTGGTAGTTAAACAGAAATAAATCAATCTTAGTGAGAACATTTAGGTTACTCACAGTACACTCCAAATCACGTTATTGCCTAGATGGTCTGGTAATGTTTGAATGATGGCGTTCGACTATTCATAAATTTTGACCATTAAACATCATACTTTGTATACTACCATTTTGCAATCAAGTGTGTACCTTTAAATTAGTTTGATTTACTCCAAATTCATCAATCATATTTTACATTTATCCTTGTACATTTCCATGATCCAAAATCTTCTTGTAATACATACACAATCGGTACTTTTAAATCTGAAATTTCAGTAAGCTAAATTTATACATTCACCAAAATTTTTCCGCCAATATATACTCATACATTCACAAAATTCTCATTCATAAATACCCTATGTTCTTCAATACTCATTCATTGATACCTTGCACACATTATTCATGTCCTAAAGATGATGTTTGCATTAAAAGAACTCGTTCAAATCAGAATTTCCAGATTTGAACTCAACACATCAAAACAGTACATTCTTTAGATTATGACATCAATTAACTACTTATCAATATCTTAACCAATTAATCAAGCAATAATTTAGTCTCATTCCTAACCTTAATCAAGTCCAAATATATCAATTTAGAGTGAAATTTCCTAACTGATTCAACATATACACAAGGCTAAAATTAAAATTCCAGAATTTGTCATCAACATCACTAATGTGTATGACTTTTCTACCTTCAATACCTCACAAATTTAACAAGCTTAAAGACATCACTAACATCTGAAATTTTCTACATTTCATGTCCCTTAAGGTTGCTTCATTTTAGGATAATAAAACTTCCAAATTGTTTACACTAAGGCTTACAAAATTCTACTCACTTATGTCATTAAAATTCATTCTTTTACAACACACTTAACAACTCAAATTTTCTAGAGTTGAAAACACCTTAGTAACTCCTATCTTTAGCATGAATTCCTCATCAATTATACTTCAATTCCAGACCTAATTCATCTATAAATCATCCTATAACCCATGGTTTTCATACTTCAAAATTTATCTAGCATATACCAGCACACTTCATCATCAACATCACATGCATTTCATCCGAATTCAAGCATCATTCTTACACTATTTAACATGTTATAAAGATCAAATGTCTACTTACTTATTAGGCTTTCAAGTCATCACAAAACTTCAAAATAATCTATCCCTCCAAGCAAGCAAGATCAATCACAAACTTTAAGTAAAAATATATGGATTTTTCAGCAGCAAGGTGAAAGTGTAATTCAGCTGGTTTCATTATTATTTTGTGAAAAATTAACATGTATATTTTATGTAACAATTTGGATAGGGTTTAACCAAATTGCAGAGAGAAGTTGGATGTAGTTTCGGTGGAGATACAATGAAAGAAGCAACAGAAAATTTACTGCTAGAATTTGCCTCATCAGCATACTGTGTGTCAACATTTAATCACAAAATTTGTATTAAGGCATGGAAGCCATTTACCTACTTCATAAGATGCCACTAATCTTCTTAAGATGTGGCCATTAGTCACCATTTAATCAGTCCACATGTCTCCTAATTATTGGTTCACATGTCACACAATAATTGGTCCATTTGTTAATTAATAACTAGTCCATTTGTCACTCATTTAACTATATCAAATGTCACTCAATTATAGGCTTAATCACCCTAATTTTTCATGTATCAATTTATCTAGCCACTTGGCAATTTTCCTAATCTAATTGTACATATTAATTTATCAATCTCCCAATTAATAACATTTAATTACAATTTACTAATTGGAATCCAATCAAACCATAATTCAAAATATAACAATTCACAATTCACATCATAGTCATTCTTAATCTTTCATATCCGGGGACATGTTAATTGAGTACATATGCTATCTTTGTAATGTGTACAAAATACAATGCATGTATGAATGCTAATGTTATACATGTATATGCAATGCTTGATCTAGGGTTCTAATCCTAAGAATGTTCCAGAAATAGGATATTATCAACTCAGCTATAGCCTATATTTTTATATGGAAATGTCACAAAAGAATTTTGGAGCTACTAGATGGATTTAGTGGCAAGCATGATAGTTATGACAATTATAGTAACTTTGGTATCTAACAGTCATTGGTTATGTTAGGTAAATGTTATGTTGGTTGATCTAGCTACTCTTCTCGTTCTTGGTGAAACAACATTTGCTAAGACTTATTTGGACAAGCATTGACTTAAAGGTCATGTTGATCATAGAGTAACCACCACTTAACTTCCTCAAACTGTTAGATCTCTTTTATGGATTTGTATAATATATATATAAAAGACTAGCCTAAATATTATAATACTTTGCATCAGTCTTCTATATTAATAAAAAAATTATTACTTAAATAATGATTCACATCCCTCCATATAAATATGAAACGCACATTAAGTGTTTGTGAAAATTAACACTTTATAAGTGTTTGACAAATTGTTGATGAGAATATAATAGGATTCTTATATTGCAATTACAATGTTGTTTGGTGATTGAGAGAACTTCCAATTAGATTATGTAACAAATGGTATCATAGTATATGTTAGGAATGATATTAGGCACACAATAGTCAGAGGATAGAACATAGAAGTCATTCGGGAAAGGTTGGTGTACCTAAAATATAGGTTAGGTCTTATTTCGAAAAAAAGAGACAATACAGGTGGTTATTCATTTAAATTAAATCTAGGAATCTATCGCAAGGATCCAAAGACATATAAAGAAAATTTTAGGTGACATAAATTAACATATTGGTGTGTATGAATAGATACTTGAGAAGTTTTAGTTTGTAAATTAAAGAAACAAGTCCTTCCTTACATCACATCATAGGTAGCTCAAAAATCCTTACAAAAGTTATGATAAGAGGGGACAATTTAGAACTATGTGAATGCATTTATTTCCTTGATGATGGACATTTGAAATATATTTGAAGAAGATAAACTTTTCAATTTTCTAGATGAGTTACAGATGTGCGCATAAACTAAACTTCCTCGACAAGGACTTCAAAATCTACTTATTGTAATTACATCAGCTAATCACCTAGTGGACCTACGTCAGAATAAAGATAAGGATGTAGCATGGACTTTTAACCAATCCATATGATTATACTTTATCACAAACACACAGTGTAGCTGTAGCTAGAATAGACGAGTATGAGTTGATCCCTCAAGGATTATATAGTTCGAGTATGATTCGATTCCGTAGGGACTATTAGTTAACTATCTAATATTTATAAACTTAATAAGTTAGATTAATGATTATAGATGATTGAATAAAAGAATAGCATAAATAATAAATCAAAACACTAAATAGAGCAATGATAATATATCAATAAATTATTTAACTAGATTTAGGTGAGAATCCCCTAAGTCTTTATTACATTTAATTTTCCCTTGATTAATGAATACTTTAGTTCTTAAACCAATAAGAGTTCCTAACTTATATCATATTCTACCTTAAGACATACAACCCATATTCATAAGTTAATTCGTTGAAATCCCTTTTGAATTTAGATAACTTAAGAATGCTTTAATTTGTTTTATGTACTCTTTTGATAGGTTTTACCCTAACTTAGAAAGATCCTGTGACTTTCTTTCGAATAGCTCATGTTTAACCTTATTTATCCACATTTGTGACCTAAATATACATATCATCTCTGGAATCTCAATGCACGAATCAAATATTGAATTTTTCATTTTCATTCCTTCAATTCAATTACTATAAAAAAACATGGATAAATCACAAGAAAATATAATTTTATTAAACTAAAGAATAAATCAAAGTATATCACATCTTAGGTTAATATTGACTAAATCTATATCTCATTTTAGTTCATCATTACATAAATAACATCAATGTAAAAATAATAAAGAAAGCAAGATAAAGAAATCATTGTTCTTGAATTTTGAATCTTTAAATAATTCTTGTTAAAATCTTATCCTATCTTCAAATAATGATGTAGTCTTGATCAAAACTAGAGTGAAACAACTTCAAATTAACTTCTTGACATTTCTGAGACTTAAGACTCTTTATTTTTTGCCTCCGTCCCCTTTCAAATCTGAAACCCTAACTTTTTAATGAGCTATATGGCCCTAACATAAGATTGTGTAGTGGGTTATATCCTTTTAGAAAATCTCCAAAAATTAATAACATCAACACAAAATCTACACGAGACTATATAGGGTACTATGTTCTTCATTTAGAGGGTAACACATGGGTGTGTCGGGTTATATAGGAGAAATATAAGTAGCCACCTTTAAATATGACCCTCAACATGGAAAACCGAAATATGATGGAAAACCAATGTAATATGATAAGGGAAAGAGCAAAATAAATGACTATAGTTATGCTTCAAATGGGCAGAAAAATAATAAAACTTTGGGGTATTTCATTTACAATAGGGTGCACTTTGCATTAGAGTATTTGAAATGGGAAGAGCTTAATATGATGGTAGTTGAAGACAAAAATGAGGTGAAGTAACCAAGTTAATGAACTTATTACAATTGTTGAACACTTTATCAATTAAAGTGTGTATTGTCATGCCTCATTGTTACGTGTATCATTTTAGATTAATGGAGTAGAAATAGTGGCAGTAGTTGACATAGGTATTAGATATACTTTCATTGCAGATAAAATTGTTGCTAAGTTTAGATTAAAGATTAGCAAAAGCACAAACAAATTAAAAATGGTGAATGGAAAAGCTAAGGATGTGGCTGGTATAAAAATGGTGAATGGAAAAGCTAAGGATGTGGTTGGTATAACTTACAATGTGCTTATCAGGATGGACGATTATAATGGAAAGATAAACATGATGACCATATCGTTGTTGACTTTAACATAGTCTTAGGTATTAACTTTCTTTGATCATAATAGTTGCAATGTATCTATATTTTGGTGGAATGTTATCCACAAATAAGTAAAAACGTTACTTTGTGAGATGTCATGATGTTAATGAAAAAAGGAGCACCGACAAATCATCAATCATTTTGGTTATAATGGTAGGTTACAAAGTGGTTAGCATACCTACCTTATTGCCATGGTTGAAGTGAAGGAAGGCATTATGATGGAAGTGTTAGATAAAATTGTCCCGTTATTGGAATCGAATCAGGATGTGATGTTAATGGAGTTACATAAGGAATTACCTCTAAAAAGAGTAATTAATCATAAAATAGAAGTGGAACTTAGGGTAACTCCTCCTAATTGTGCTCCATATAAAAACAATTGAATGAATTATTAGAGATAAGATATATACAACTCTTAAAAGTTTAATATGCTGCCCAATTATGTTCCAAAAGAAGGAAGATGGAACCTTAAGGATGAGTATCAATTATTAGGCATTAAATAGGGTGATAACAAAGAATAAGTCGCTGACTTTATTGGTCTAGGATCATATAAACAGGTTGAGCAAAGCTTCTATATTCATGAAGCCAGATCTCCCCTCAGGATATTAGCAAGTTCATCTTGCAAAAGGAAACAAACTAGAAACCACTTATGTAACTAGGTATAGTATATATGAATTTTTAGGGATGCCTTTTAGATTAATACACCTACCATATTTTGCAATCTTATGAATAGGTTGTTATATGATTTTTTAGATGAGTTTGTAGTTTTGTACCTTGACAATATTGTGGTTTATAGTAACTCTATAGAAGAGCATATAACTCATTTGCAACAGGTGATAGAATGTTTAAGGAAGAACTAACTATATGTTAAGATGGAAAAGTGCGGGTTTGCTATATCAAAAATCAAATTTCTGGGGTACTTGTTCGAAAAGAATGAAGTTTAGATGTATTTGAAGAAAGTACAGGTTATTACAGAGTGGCTAGTCCCTATAAAAGTGTGAGGAATTTGATGATTTCTTGGTCTTACAAACTATTATTTGAAGTTTATGCATAGCTACTCTCAAAAGGTAGCACCTCTCATAGATTTGTTAAAAAAGGAGAAGAAATAAAGTTGGATATATCATAGTGTGGATTCTTTTAACAAGCAAAAATAAGCTATTGTGTAGGAGCCTATTTTACTATTATTAGACTTTAAATTGCCTTTCAAAGTTCGTTTATACAAATGCCTTAGATAAAGAAAATGGAGGTGTATTGGTGTAGGAGGTACATCTTGTAGCCTTTAAGAGTATAAAACTGAATGATGCTGAAAATAGTATTTCTCACATAAAAAAATAGTGGTTGTAGTGCATTACTTGAAAATGTGGTGTATTTACTTGTTAAGGTTGAAATTTATGATTCAAATCGATAAATGGAGAATACTTTCTTCAAGGTGCAGAAGAAGTTATTGGCTAAGCAAGTAAGATGACAAGTGTTTCTTAGTTGAGTATGATTTCATTTAAGAGCATAAATCAGGGAAGTGTAACTAAGTAGCTGATGCTCTTAATAGGAGAGAGGTGTTAACAAGTTACTACAATCTATCTTAAATTGAAGAAAACTTAATGGACATAATTCGACAAAATGGTAACTTGGATACTAATTATTATCAGTTGGTATAGAAAGTTTAAGATGGTATGAGCAAACAATATTAGATAGATGATGGCTACTTACTGGGAAAGGTGGTAGGCTATTTGTTCCTATATTTTGTAGAATTAGGAAAGAACTCATGTATGAGTTATATGATGTATGATGGATAGGATATTCAGGAAGGGAACAAATGGAAATTTTGTCTCATTCATATATTTGGCCTCATAGAAAGTAAGGAATTGAAGCATATTGTCAAACTTGTTTAGCTTGTCGATAAAAAGGTAGAGAGATACAAGAAAGTGGGGTTATTATAAACTTTGCTTATTTCAGAGAAACTATAAATATTGGTCTCTTAATTTTATTATGGAATTTCCAAAAATGGAAAGAAAAGCCTCGATATTGGTAGTGGTAGATCGATTATCTTAGTATACTATTATTATTGCAAGCAATTCTAGCAACTTGCCTAACAAAAACAATAACTAATTTATTCAATCGAAATGTGATAAAACACTTTAATGTTCCCATCGATAATATGAGCAAACAAGACATTCGATTCACTGGCAATTTTTAGACTTCTTTGTTCAATATAACGGGGGCATATTAAAGTTTTCCGTAATAACTCATCCATAAATGGATAGGCATACTAGAAGGATAAATGCCTTAATAGAAGATAACTTAAGATACTATGTGTGTGTCAACCAACAAAATTCATTAGAGTTGTTGGAAATGACACATTTCACATTCAACCTATAATGATCTTCTTTTATGAAAAAGCACTTATTTTAATTGGTGTTATGAGAATAACCCCTCACTCTATTGGAGGCAGCAAAGTAGTATATTGAAGGTAAATGTTTTACTACTTAGACATTTGTTAGAAATAAACAACAGATGTTAGAAAGGATGAAAATGAATTGAATGAAGAAGCAAGTAAATATGTATCTCAACCTTTGGATTTTAATGTTAGAGACAAAGTGTTATTGAAGCTTGCAATCCAAATTTAGAAAAAGATAAAGGGGAAGCTCGTACATAAGGGATTAATTCTAAAATATAATGATCCCTTCAAAATCATTAAGAAATTAGGCAATGTTTCCTATCGCTTAAGGTTGCCTGAAAGGCTAAAGGTTCCTCCTACTTTTTTATATGAATTTTCTACATAGGTTCCATAAATACACGATCAAACCAAAATGAAGTAAGCTAAAACATGCCTTCTAATGATGTATAAGCAATTTGACAAGGATATAAGCAAGATCTTCGACCATCGATTGTTGGGGAAACATAAGAAAAATCGATAAATGGAATTTTTGGTGTAATAGAAAGTAAGGGAAGTTAAAGATGCAACTTGGAAAAGAGATACATCTCTTTGACAATTTAAGGACAAAATTCAAGCCTATCTTAAGGCTATGTTTGGTTGAGGGTTTATTAATAGAATATAATGGAGTGTAATATTATTCTATCATTTGAGAGGAGGGTTTATAATGGAATGGAATGGAATGAGATATAATTTGGCAGCAAGTGACTCCTTACAACTTGTTGTCCAAGGTAAATCAAGCATGATCGTGACATGCTTTACCAAGGAAGCAAGTCAGCTTCACGAAGACATCAATCTTGGTTCTAATTTAGCCACAACCTATATTATTACAATGTCACATAAGGATTATGAAGCTACCAAAATCACTCTAGCTACTAGATGATTTAGTAGTAGTTATGGCAGTTACGATAATTATGGTAGTTGACAGTTATCAGTTATGTTAAGTATCTATTAAGTTGGTTGATTTAGCTACTCTTCCAACCCCTGATTGATGAAACAATATCTAGTATGACTTATTTAGAGAAGCACTGGCATGAGGATCATGTTGGTTGGAGAGCAACTATTACATAACTTCCTTAAATTGTTGTATTTCTTATATTTGTGTGTAATATATGTGTAGGAGATTGCTTTATATCAATTTTTTTACATTAGTAAAGTATTTCATTTTATTAATTAAAGTCTTATTTATGCCCCTTTACATAAAAATGAGACTAAGACTAAGTGCTTGTGAAAATTAACACCTGACATGAATTCGATATAATGTTGAGAACATAACAAGATTATTGTGGCTATAATTACAATGGTGTTTGGTGATTGAGAAAACGTCCAACCAGCCCCTGTAACAAATTCTAATGGACTCTTACCATATCATTTATAATGTCTATTAATTGTAGCTAAAAAGAGTTACTATAAGTTATTTATTAAAACAAAATATTATTATGAACAAATTCTAGGCAAAGTTTGACAACGACTTTAAAATTCAGGAGAATTGTTTTTAGTAAGTCTTTTTCTGGATCAAGCAGTACTCAGCTCAGGTTTTATCATCAAAGTCTAATTATTGTTTAAACATCAGTATATTTCTCAACATAGTTTGTTTTCCAGCAGAATATTTGGGGCGCCTAGAATTATTTCCAAGAGTATCTTAACGTAAAACATCTGGACTACTACTTCAGCATAAAGCAACTAGTCCTGATTGGCGATGACTAACGATGATTGGCTACAAAGCATTGTGCTCTGTACATATAGACACATAAAGTAAAAGCATAAAGCAAGATTCGTAATTAAATTAGCCGAGCCGAAAACTCGTCCTGCGAGCACTTTGGCGGTTTGGTCCAGGAGCAAGAAGAAGAAGAATGAGAAAGAGGGATAAGTATCAGATGCTGGCGATGAAAAGAAGAAACACGTTCTTCACCATTTACCTTTATCGATACTACTCTTTGGCTTCTCACCTTCATTTACACTCTTAACCTTCATCTATCTCTCCCGTTCTCCGTCTGTTTCTTTTACATATATGTATGTATTTATATTGTCCAGGACACAAGCTGTACTCAACCCCTATATATCATACCCAGAAGCCAGTAGTTACTGCTTCACATAACACAAACCCAGATACCTTTTACATGGCTACTTATGCACCTCTGTGGCTCTCCACCTCCCCATCCACATTCTCGTCGCCGTTTCCAAGAGTTGGTAGACCATTTACTTGGTTAGCTTCACCAAAGCCACAGCAGGTTCTGTGCAAGAGACTCAGTAATTCGAGGGCCTCATGTATTTTCCGGAATGACCCAGAGAGATTTGGTGGCCTCAGAACTAAGGGTAATGGTAATAAGGACGGTGCTGGTGAGACGGAGAAAACGGGGGAGAAGAAGGGTACTCAGTCGGAGCCTGTTTCGTCCAACAAGACGGATGAGACAAAGGACAAGTTGAGGAATGCTCAGCCGGAGCAAAGTAAGTCCAACAAGACGGAGAGGGCAGAGGAGAAGTCGACGAGTACTCCGTCGGAGCCTGTTCCGTCCAACAAGACGGAGAAGACAGAGGAGAAGTTGACGACTACTGCACCGGAGTCAACTAAGTCCGAGAAGACGGAGAAGACAGAGGAGAAGTTGACGATTACTGCACCGGAGCCAGTTAAGTCCGAGAAGACGGAGAAGACAGAGGAGAAGGTGACGATTACTCCGCCGGAGCCAATCACGTCCAAGAAGACGGAGAAGGATGTGTTTGAGACAGAGGAGAAGTTGGCCGTGTCTCTGGCTAAACACGTGGCTGATTTGTCTGAAAAGTACATCAAAACCAGAGGTTTTTTCAACGTTGTCTTGTCTGGGGGCACTCTCATTCGGTCTCTCAGGTGGATGGCCATTTCTTATTTGCTGCAACTCACCTTTTTCTTCTTCAGAATTCAATGCCTGATGGCATATTGCCTTCCACACTCCCAATCTCATTCCTTGTAATACATAGAAAAATATTTTCAGTTAATTCAATAGAAAAGAACGATACATTTGAGGGAGAGAAGAGGAGAGGAGAGAAAAGGAAATCAGAGATCAAAGTTTTCACCAAATTTCACATGCTTGCTACATTCTGCATACTAGAATGATTTGCATTTTCTTCTATTTGTTTACTGTTAATTGAATTAGGAACGCCCTGATAAGACTAGGAACTTGCAGGAAACTATCGGAGCCACCATATGTAAACTCCATAGAATGGTCGAAATGGCGCGTCTTTTGGGTGGATGAGAGAGTGGTTCCAAGGGATCATATCGACAGCAACTACAAAATAGCACTTGATGGTTTACTTTCAAAGGTTTTTCTTCTGCTTCCTTCTGTTCAATCTATTTAAATGTGCTATATATAGCTCCACCGTTTCCTGAGAAAATATTCGGGTTGGATTCTTAGCTTTTGAGAACTGAAAACACTCACACTTTTATATGCATAGATATTATGCAGACTAGAAATATATATCCCCATGTCACTGTATTTCTTTCTGTTCAATGTATGTCCATAAAAAAAAAGAACTTTCATATCATATTATGTTCTTCTTTTACCTTTAAATTCGGGCTAATGAAAATAAAATCTTTGCAAAAATCCTTTTGGCAGGTTCCAATTCTCTTACGTAATGTTTATCCCATCAATGATTCCCTTTTGGACGAAGCAGCTGCTGATGATTATGAGGCTCGTCTCAAACGACTGGTTAACAACAGGGTCATAGACACATCTCCTGTCAGCGGATTCCCAGTGTTTGATCTCATTCTTCTAGGTATGGGGCCAGATGGGCATGTAGCTTCACTCTTTCCAGGGCATGCTCTTCTCAAGGAAACTCAGAAGTGGGTTGCTTACCTGGACGATTCACCGAAACACCCTCCAAAGAGAATTACCTTCACCTTCCCTGTGATCAACTCCTCCGAAAATATTGCATTTGTGGTTTGTGGTTTTAGCCACGCTGATGCTGTGCACAGGGCATTGGAGACCCGTGAAGATCCTGTTGTAAAGCTTCCTGTCCAAATGATTTCACCTCAGGGACTGGTGAAGTGGTTTTTGGACAAAGATGCAGCTTCCAAGTTGAAGAAACTAATTTAATTAGCTTTGTGGGACTTGTGCAATTAAGGGTTGTCGAGACGTTGCTTTCTTATCTTGATTTGTATGAGGTTGGTGGATATTCAATATATGTTTGTGTCTAATGTCGTGGAGAGTTTTTTCTCGTCGACAGACACATGTCCTGGATTAAGTTCAATATCTAAAGCATCTTTAGTCCTGTTTACTGCCTGAATTGTCACTTGTTTATATCTGAAAACAAGCATCTTGGCATTCTTAAAACATATAGCTTAATTTGATTCAATGAAATTTGGAAATCAAATTGTGGCATGACTGCAAATTATTGTATGATTGCGACGAAACCTCGATGGAATCCCAAGTTTGGTATGGTCGCGAAAAGTAAAACCATTCGCACAACTCTTAGAGGATCAGCCAAAGCTATAGAAAATGTCTAGAGAAGAATATTGTCTATGTGCCTAAATCTGTTACATTTTTCTTGTATTGGTATCAAAATGTATTGTCACGTAACTTGGATTCAGAAGAAAGAAACAACTACACATGCATGATATGCTTAAACATCAACAAGTATCATTTCAAAGAATTAACTCAGTAATGTACATTTGTGGACGATTTAGAACACTAACAACTAACTCATCTTCAAAGCTCTAGTTTGATGGCTTGGTAAGGCTATTAGAAGATAACTTGCAAAATCGGGACTTACAAGTGGCCAAGGTGCATGTTACTAAAATCTTTCCTCAAGTTGGCGTTTGGAAAAAAATTTCAATATATAACAATGTCTAGCAATATATATATTTTAATTTATCAGTCACTATTTCTGCTATAAGTAACAAAAAAATAAAATTTTAGCTTGCAATATGTAGTCAAAATTCCAACTAAGGTTCGTGTCTACTGTCCGACAGGTAAAGTCCTGAAATGCTTCAGTCGCAAGAAAGCATTTAGCAAGTGCAAACTCGCAATGCACCAAAAGAAAGAAAAAAAAAGTGAAAAGAAAAAAGAAAAAGGAAAAGAGAGAGCATGGGGTGCATTGCAGATTTTCTCAATGCAAGACAATGATTTACTTGTCCTTCACTTTTGTTCCCATCTGGCGTTCAAGTAACTAATTTCTTCCACATTAGCCTCCATGAAGGATGTGAGAAACAAAAGGTAGATTTGTAGAACAGAAGAAAGTACCAAAGCTAGAACAAAAGCAAGCCAAAGCATTTTGTTTCTTTAGGACTCCATCAATCATCACGTTCATGTCCTTTGATAAAGAAAAAGAACAGAAATCGTTGACAGATGGGTATCAGATACTAAAACTAAATTAATTAGCAACCCTTTAACAGTCTTGAACTTGAAGCACTTCCAAGCATGGTTAACGTGTGTCTCCCATAACAAGCTTAAATACTCCGAGAGCCAGCCGACCATGCATCAAATCATTTGTCATACGTCAACAATCCCTTCAGATCTCATCAAGCAAAAGCTCCACACAAGTTCCTTCCATGGCTACTTCACCTCTCTCTGTGACCAATTCTCTACACACATTCTCCTTGTCGTTGCCAAAACAATCCAAGCCGTTCTTAGTGTCACCCCAGAGCCAAGTTGCATACAAGAGATTTGACCGCTCGTTTGGATTGAGGAATGCTTCTTTTATTCATCAAGATTTCCAAAGATCCAATGTCGGTAGTACTAAGGCAGGAGGATGTGGTGGTGCTCTAACTGCAACTCCTAAGAAGAAGGTGGAGGTGTTTGATGCAGAGGAGGACTTGGCAACGTGCCTGGCTAATTACGTGGTCGACTTGTCAGCTAAGTTTGTCAAGGAGAGAGGTGCCTTTAGCATCGCTCTCTCTGGTGGCTCTCTCATCCAATCCCTCAGGTAATTATAACCTGAGAACTTTGGGGTAGTTAAACTAAGACGTTTTTGTAAGAAAAGTCGTGGATTTGCTTGTGAAGCATGTTCTTTATTCTGGTATAATTGCACTTCTTGTCACTAACAGTTGACGTAGAATCTGCATTGTATCACCGAGAATGATTTTTATTTTTTAGCATTCCATTGCATGTATTAGATTTTATGGATGAAACGGTTAAGTATCGGGACTCCCACGTTTCAATCCTTAATAGTACATGTTTTTTTGAGTCGAATGGATTCTTTTGCAGGAAATTGGTGGAACCACCATTCATCGATTCAATAGAATGGTCAAAATGGCATATATTCTGGGTGGATGAGAGAGTTGTCCCCAAAGATCATGTTGATAGCAACTATAAATTAGCATTTGATGGCCTACTCTCTAAGGTACGCGTTTCATCTACTTTGATTTAATACTGTTTAGTTGCCTAGATCCCTTGTACAGCATATTTGCAGAAGGGCCATTTGGCTAATAGAAATCTGTAATTATTCCTTCTTTTAATTGAGTTCGCAATACAAACTTATCGCAGAAACTGTTCTAATTTGTGAATATGGAACTATTCATTTTACATAAATATAAATGATGTGGCATAACAAGTTAAAAAAAGGCCAGTCCTATTATAAAGGAATTAATCGAAGTGGCAATCGAAGAAGGTAACCTAGCATTTTAGCCCTCGAACTAAACAATTCCTTTCTGATGAACAACGAGAATTCAAGTAATATGAATCAATCAGGACCAAGATGTACAATGGCAATAGTATTCCGTTTGTGACGGTCATTTGAAATATTCTGAAGAAGGTGTTAATCTGAAAAAAAAGAAATGTTATTGCACCATAATTTATTCTAAGGGCAGCTAAACTAGCTCCATCTTCCAATGGTTGACAGGTTCCAATCCTCCTCAGTAATGTTTATCCCATTAATGATGCTCTCTCAGCTGAACGTGCTGCTGAGGACTATGAAACTCGCCTCAAGAGCTTGATTTACACAAAGGTGATTGATACCTCTTCTGTCAGTGGACTTCCGAAGTTTGATCTCATACTTCTTGGTATGGGACCAGATGGTCATGTTGCATCTCTCTTTCCGGGTCATCCACTTGTCAAAGAACAACAGAAATGGGTGGCTTACATTAAGGACTCACCAAAACCACCTCCACAGAGAATTACCTTTACATTCCCTTTGATAAATGCAGCCAACAACATTGCACTTGTTGTATCCGGTTCTGCTCAGGCGAATGCAGTTCGCGCTGCACTGCGTAAGAGCCAAATTTCTGAAACGTTGCCTGTTAAAATGGTATCACCTGAAGGAGAGCTCAAGTGGTTCTTGGACAACGATGCAGCATTTTGAGCTCGTGAAGTTGAGAAGGGCTTAGCTTTAAAAGCATATTTTAATAATCATGTCAGTTCTTTGTTTACTTCTGTATGACGTGTGAGGTTATTCTGCTTACAATTACATTACAAGTGTTACTCCGAATGAGGTTATTCTGCTTCTGTAGTAGCCTCAAAAGGCATATCTTAAATTATAAATAAAATTTTGGTCTTTAATGTCTTTCTAGTTAAAATTGATATAACTACTCGGTTCTCAATTGCTCCTTATCTTCCAAGCTATAGTTAGTACTTGTTTTATGTTGTCTTTATACACTAAGATGGTCATTCCATGACTTTGTAGTAGTGCATTACATACTAAGTTGGCAGGTATTAACATATTTTTTCTGAATTTCCTGAATATTGCAAGTTAATTACGCAGAAACCGTAGAGCTCCTTACCTTCTGAGGGATATAGTCCCATATAGATTGTTAGGGATGAAGTTCATACGCACAGATTTTCTAATGTACTTCTACTTATCTGTCTTTGATTGCTAATCATAACATGTCATCTGAATCAAAACGCGTATAAGAGCATCCGTTTACTAAAGTTGTTTTTCATTTCACTGCATCTTGCTTAGGTTGTCTTAGGTTCAGTTAAATATAAGTACGATAGGATATTGAAATTATTCTCACGGTAAACATTCTTTAACGAGTTCAGATTCTTTTTCCAACAAAATATATCGATTTGGACATTGGACAGGATTGGATACCATAAAAGTGGACAGAGAATCTCTGCTCTTCTTTAATAGGGTAGGATTGTATTTAAGGTTAGACTTTTTAAAGCTTGATTTTGACATTTTTTTTCATTTCTATTAATTGTTTCTACGAATCTTTATTTTCTAATTATTGCATTGCTCGACTTTTTTTTTTCTTGTTTTGGAGATACAGCCCAGGTTGATCCCAAACCTCACTAGTTAATTTCTTCCAATCAAGTTCAGAAATTGGAACATGTTTGCTCGTGTTCTTTTAAATTTTTATGAAGGTTATTGCAAGTGACCCATTCTATCGATACCGTGATGATATAGAGAATATGATATTGTTAAGTACCCCTACTCGTTTTACACAATTGACTCATATTATTATTGATTCCAAACACATAAAATTTCAGTTAAGAACCACATCAACTCGGTCAAATATAAATAATATAATTAATTATAGAGGTTAAACAACATAGTCAAAGAAAAGTGTCACATCATATAAACCTAAATTTCTCTAAACACTATAAAAAAGGAAATAAACAAAAGCCTAATTATTCTAGATGATTAGATGAAAAAAGATATATAAAAATGATTTTTTTTGTTAATGTATTAAGGGTGTCTTAAACCTTGTCTTAGGTGGAGTAAAATTATTTAAAAGTGGGAAACTTAATTTTTATGATTAGTTGTCTTTTAGAAAAAATGCACATTAGACTCATTCTTTGCCCTTTTAAAGAGAGGGTTAACTATCAAAAGGCTTCTCTAAACCCTCAAGGGATCAATTTTAGGTTATTTTCATTACAGAATTAAGGTTCAAATATTATCTCAACAGATAAAGCTATCGGTAAAAAATGAGAATTCTTCTAGATTTACTTTTGTCACCACTTCTCCATTTTTGTCTTATGATTTTGTTGTTTTGAACATGTTTTGTGGCTAAACATCTTTTCTATATTTCGATAGGTAAAACTTCAGTAGTTAGATTAAATGGATTGATTTGATTTAATTTATAACATGAGATATATTTTTATTTTTTATCTTTGATTAATCTTAATGTTGATATATCTATGTCTACATTTAAATGTGATCTTAGTTTACCTGTGGAAGAGTCAAAAGATCCTGCTTATAAGTGGATCATAGTTTAAGTATAGAGAGTTTAATGAAGTTTTTGACAAAGACCTACTTAAACTTCCTAATGTTAGGGTGAAACCTTTTATGGGATTTCACAAAGTGTAATACATTCAAATGAATTTTAGTAATGGTAGAGATACGAGTTAACTAACTAGAGAGTAGATGATTGTAACTCGAGAGACTATAATTTCAATGTCTAAAAAATCATGCTAATCCAAAGAATATATACAATCTAGGTTCATTGAATTATAAAGTCAAAAGTAGTAATAGGACAAGTACTCATTTAAATATAACTATTTGATTGAAATCTCTTTTTATCAGTTATCTTATCATTTATTTCTTTGGTTATTGACTAAGTTTAAATTTAAATTTATTTTATATTTCATTATTTAAAAATCCATAGAATTTATCTTTTTATTTATTGTCCCCATATTAGTTAATAGTATTAGCCTTTATAATTCATAGTTTTTTCGTAAGATAAATCCGCTTGTTTAGTTAATGAATGATAGATTTACACTAAAAAAGCATTAGTAGCATTAAAACATAAAAAAATTATATATATATATATATTTATTTATTAAGGAGCAACTTGTTTTTGGAAAACTTATTCACTATCTTTCTAGACTTGTATTCTTATTTTCTTTCTTTTTAATTTTTGATTGATCTCTTTTTATTAAATTTCCTTATATTTATTATTACTTTTATCTCCTTATTTGTGTTTACTTTGGTTTCAAAAGTAGTTGTGGTGTATAATAAGAAGTCTCTAGCCCATATTTCTTGAAGGAGACTTAAAACTTGAGAGAACCTTAAAATAGAATCGAGGGGAACATATCAAGCAAGAACATAAAGATACGCCCAAACTACAACCTGAAAATATAGAAGAAGGAAGAATAAAAATATATTATTCTAAACCATTTCTTTTAGAAACACACTTGAGCATTGCAAGGTTGGAGAAAAATTATCATTATTATTATATTACGCCTAACGTAATCCAAATGCTTCAATAGAATATACAATTTAATGGATTACATGATGAGGATCCCAATACACAAAGCCAACTTGTTTAAAATTCATGAAACATTCAAGATTAATAGGTCGACCAAAATGATATTAGACTGAGGTTATTCCATTTGCATTCAGGAATCTGGCTAAGTAATGGCTAAAATCATTAAAAACTACAACATTTACCAATTGGAAAGCTCCTAGATTAATAAGTTAACCAAATACGTTATTATACTGAGGTTATCCCATTTAACATTCAAGAATCTGGCCAAGTAATGGTTAAAATCATTACCAGCTGCAACATCTACCAATTAGAAAGCTCCTATAGAGAAGTTCCTTGCCAAATACTTTCTACTATCTAAGACAATAAAGCTAAAGAATGATATTTATTCTTTCCAATAATTTGATAATAAAGGTTTGTATAAGATATGAGAAACTTGATCTATTAAGAAAGTGACCATATGATGACTTTTTAATCTAGATGCAATTTTAGACATTTTAAAATGGATTAGATGATTTTACAAGGTTGATGATAGACATTGCAAAGTATACATCGTTGATTTATAAGATTCTAGAGGTAACCCTAGAGTGAATAGAAGAGATGGAGATTTACAATTACTAGCGGTTGTCATAAAGGGAAAGGGAGAACAAATCTAGTGAAATCCCTACTATATATGTCATGACAGGATTGATGAATCAAATAAAGATGATGGTAAGAAAATTATATAACTTAAGCTCTCCATAAAGAACAACGCAAGTAATGTGTTGTGAATTATATGTTAGAGGAAATCAAAGACTAGAGTGCCAACTTGGGAATCCTATAATAGAATCAGTAGAGAAAGTCAATTTTATAGGAAGCTTTCAGAGGCAAAACAACCTTATAGTAAGATTTATAGTTCAAGATGAACAAATCATCCATATTTCTCCTAAGGCAATTAGTTCAAAGACATCTCCAGTTAAGATTCCAAGATTATGAAGTTTCAATAAGGAATCTCAAAGTTTAGATAGTCAATTGATAAAGGAGATAACAAAGAGACTATAGGGCACCTTGCCTACAACACAGTACCTAACCCTAAAGAACATATGAAGGAAATTAACCTAAAGAAAAAGGAGTTGGCCAACATTAATGAGGAAAAAGAGAATAAGGTAAGGAAACCACTAAGAGAGTATGAACTAAAAATTCCTTATCTTACTAAATTACTTTATCTAATTAAGAAAGAAGAAACTAGTACTTAGGAGGGTACAAAGAAGACCTAAAGGAGAACCATAAGGAGAAAAATGAAGTGCCAAAATCAATTAAAGGGGTAAGGAAGTACTCTAATACATTATAATACTAAAGTTGGGCAATCTTCAGAGTTTTAACAATTTATACATAATTGGATGTATTTATATTAATAAAGCATTAACATATTTAAGAGAAAAAATTAATATAATTTCTTGTGCTATACTAAGAAATATTGGCATTAGGTGAATTAGAACCCACTAGGAGAGTGATGTAACTTACTAATAATTTAGTAAAAGGTCATAGAGTTGTTGAGGAGAATATAATGGTAAAAAATGATGTGTTCTTATTCTTGATAAATTCGTACATTAGAAATATTAATGAGAATGAGGAAAAGTCACTAATTCTAGGCAGACCCTTCCTAGTTATTTTAGGTGCAATAATTAATGTTAGGGAAGTTAGATTGATATTTAGGGTTAGAATAAAGAACTTGTGTTCATAAATGATGTGATACTATTTATGTTTAATAAAGACTAGGGACAAGCTACTTGTTCCAATATTTTACAAAAAATCATTAAGGAAGAATTCGAAGGACTAAAAAAAGCGTGGATAAAGGCAAGAGTAAACAAGAAGGTTTAAATAAGAGATAATGATGACCCTTTATGTTGGTCCCAGGTCTCGGTTCCTATTTTATGGTGACAAGGCGCCAAAAATTGAGGTATTCTTAAATAAAAAAAAATACTCAACATTAAGATAAAAAATTAAACAAACAAACAAATAAATAAAAATTAAGGGACTTTTAAAATAAATAAATAAATAAGTAATTAAATAATTTAATAAATAAATAAAATTCATAGAGGGAGTAAAAACAAAAACCCAACAATTCAAATAAAATAACATATAATAAAATGGACATGAAAATAAATTGGATTGGGCATTAAAACAAATAATCAACAAATGAATGACGAAAATAAAACAGGAAAAGCAAAAGGAGGAGAGTCACGGGCGTGAGTTTTCATTTCTCACACTCGTGAGACAAGGGCGTCACGATCGTGAATAGGGGTGGAGAAAAGAGGCTTGTCGATCACGACTTTTGATAAACAGGGGCAAAATTTCATAGTGTTTCGCGATCTTCCTTAAGTACGATTGCGACTTTTCAGTCGCACACACCAACTTCATAACTTCATAACTTTCTACTCCGAAGTTCAAAATTTTCAAAATTTATATCATTGGAAAGCTAAGAGAAAGATCTACAACTTTCATGAAGACAGTTTTATCAAATGCTACCTAGATCAATACAGTTTATTCTTTGAAGTTTCAAATCACATGTTATTCCCTTTTTCCTCTTTTATTTCTACTGTCAATATATATAACTATCAACTATAACAAAAGACCCGAATCCAACATTTAAATTCATACATACATAAATTACTTTAAAACAATTTACTTCATAAAATCTATCCAAAGGTCTTCTAATATCCAACAATTTTATTTCCAACACAATGCCATCTTAATAAAAGAGAAATCCTGAACATATACAAAAGACTTTCTGCAACTTTTACTATTAATTCTCAACAAAACAGAGTTTATGCACATCTTCATATTACATATCAGAGGCCATATAAGTAGTATAATACAACAATTACAATCTCGAATGCTCATGCACGATATGCTTCTAAGTACCAAAAGTTTCTAAACTAACTAGTTACAAAAGTATGAAATTCTTGGAGTCGCCAAACTTTGCAAAGGTTCAGTGATCTGCTTTGTTTGTACCTGAAAAGTGGAAAAGAATTTATGGTTTGAGCTAGGAAGCTTAGTGGCTAATATGTTTATAGCCGTCGATGACGAACCACAAATACATACATACATACATACATATATATATATATATATATGTATGTATATATTACATTTTAGATTTAATAGATCACACTATCCACATTTCAAACCTTGAGAATTTACATAGACCAATTCACATTATCACACAAAATCAGATCATATGTTTCATTTAATCATCAGAAAATAACACTCAATTATGCTCCATATTCAACAAATTAAGATGCAATACACAAACATAATGGTTCGAGAGAATCCCGTAGAACGAAATGGTGAAACTGAAGTTTACACCATGAACGAAATGATTCCATCTTTTTCGAAGTTCATATACCACAAACAGGAAGCTGGGAGAAGGCTTTAGATCAATGTGCACATGACAAACGAAATGGTATCTCTCTTGCCCACATAAGCAATTTCTGATGCTCACATATTTCATATCATAATCATATTTTCATGCTTCTTAAATTTT
>JANIIA010000003.1:44568525-44584721 GCA_027478495.1 Erythroxylum alaternifolium | reverse complement strand
ACATAAATTTAATTTGTAAAAATTAATTAACATATAGCTTTATTTATTTAAAGGGTGTAATTGGTTTTTCACTTGTTAAAAGTGAAACAATTTTGTGAAACGCTGCCCTTATACAGCTTTTCAAGTTCAGCGTTTTGAGGTGACTTTCAGCTAGCTTTTTATGTTGCTTCCAAACAAGTATTTCAGCTGTTTGAAAAGTCAAACAGCTGAAACACTTGAATCAGCCAATATTTTGGCTGATCCGCCGTTCTCCAAACACGCCCAAAGTCTGATCAGCTCAAGTCATGCACAACTGAAAAGATAATTATAAACGAGTAGCCTAGCGAGAATATACATGTGGTGATGGTAAACGAAAGAGACCATGCCGTTTGTTTCCTCTTGGTTTTGTTAATGTTTATTAAGTACGTCATAAGCGAAGCAGAGAGGAAAAGATCAATACATAACGAGGAAGAATCTCCATCCCCATGAACCTAACTAGACTTGGTAAATACATAATAATGTTGGGCAACAATAAACTTTATTACTTCATTGTGAATTGAGTAGTCACTCTAAAGAATGGCTGGTCAAAGCAACGAATCTCTTTCTCCTTTTTCTTTTTGCTCTTTAAGATGGATTGAAACCATCACATGACAAACCATCACATGCCTAAGTGTTTGTAATTATATTATTGGAGATTTATTGAGACGCATTAGCTAATACATTTTTTAATTGGAAAAAAAAAAGAAGAAAATGATGTTCATAACGTAATGGTTTTGAGAGTGCATAACTCTTTTAATGACGTCCACCCCACCCAACCCAACGCCATTTTCATTTTGTTTGGCATGACCATAGAGAACAACCACTTTATATGTATATATATTTTCTTTTCTCCAAAGGTGTTCATTTAAGCATGTCTAGTCGACGTCCCACGATTAGGACACAATTATGACAACATTTGTCTTTAAAACAACCAATTTTGACTCTGTTTCGCCCTTTTCTTGGTTTAGAAAATTTGTCTAACATATGATCATGGAAATTAGCACTCTATTATCTTGTTGGCGTCAGGGCAAAGAAATTGGGAGTGAACATTCACCAAACACTTCTTTTGCTTTTAAGTTTTGACGATAATAATTACCTTAAGAGGGTTCTCTTGTATTCTCATAATTCCACGACTTAGCTAATTAATCCAGACTTTTTTTTTAACACGAAACAAGTATCAGGAATGGAGCGTTATTGTATTGATCAAGGAAACCTCAATTAATTACCAACAACTATGATAAGAAAAGCTTGCATTTGTAATAACTTGGACTGATACATATGCTAGAAAGTTTACCGTTTTAGGAAGAAAAAGAATGGCTTTTCCTTGAGTGCTAGGACTAGGACTTTGAATTTTGAGTAGGTCAGAGTGAAATTTATTCCTCATAAATGTAATCAGTTCTGGTACGGAAATAAATAATGTTTAGTTTCAGTAAACAAAATTGGGAATTCTTTACTTTAATAACAAGTACCTTATACTATTGAGCTAACATACTCAGCTTAATTAAACATAACCGTTTTCATGCATAAAGCTCTTCATTTTGTGAGAATAAAAAAAGAGATATTAATTATAGACAGCTTTCTTTTATATTTTATAAAAAGGTTGTTTACGGGACTTAAGTTTATAATCTTTTATTTACAAAAGAGTAACCCTAGTTACTTGCATAATTAGCACAAGATAATTAAAGGTCATGATGCAAAGCCATTATTTTGCACCTTCATTTCTTGCATAATTAGCACAAGATAATTAAAGGTCATGATGCAAAGTCATCATTTTGCACCTTCATTTCCCTCCACATTGATACTAACCGTACTAAAGAGGTTGAACGCAAAGCAAGTAGAAGAATTCCATGAAAGGTAAAAAAGCAAAAAGTTACTGGGACACAAATGAGACTGTAATTCAGTATTAGATACTCACTTTTTTTTTTCCAAAAAAGAAAAATATGTTTTTTTTAATTAAGAAAAAAAGAAGGTGACCTCAATGACTGGAGGTTCTTCCAATTCATTTGGTGGATGCTTCTCACCCACCAAATGTTATTTCTTGCGTGATTGACTCTTTTATCATTAATATTCTTTGAGATACAATTCTAAAGTCTTGAATAAATAATTATCATTTTAAATTATGAATAAATTTACTAACGTAAAGAGAATTTGATAGAAGTAGCTCCTGAAGAGACCCTTCCATGGAAGTTGAGAGTCGACCAAGTTTGATGGTGTATATGTGCTCTCTATCTCTAACCTCATCTACAAAGAGACTATTTTTTCACCTAATAACAATAAAGGATCGGATTATTCTTCTATTTAGTTAAAATCAAGGGGAAACACAGGGATGAAGATAAAGTGTCTTTAGACTTAGACTATGATGACGATGAGACGAGGAAAGAAAGAAAAAGAAAAAGAAAAAGAAAAAAGAAAAGGTAAATAAATTAAACATGGGATGGGAGTAGACCAAACCAAAGACAAAGCGGTTGTTGTTGATTTCAGTTGATGTAAAACACCTTAAGAAAAAGAAAAAACCTCAATCATATCGACCCCCTCCTCCTCCTTCTGCTTCTTCTTTTCTCCTGCCTCCACTTTGTTTTCTTACTTTAAAAGAAAGCAAAAGCTAAAGTTCCAAGAACAACCAAGTGTTCTTTTTGTTACAATCACAGATCGCTCTTTTGTTTTCCATATTCGTCGTCGCCGGCACTGCAGTTCAGCTCTCCGCCGGCTGTTTATGGTGGGAATATGCTCCGCCGTCCATTGTGTCCATGGCCGTCACAGCTTTGGCTGGAATCGCTGTGTTCGCCGCCAGTTATATGCAGTAGCAGTAAGTAATCGAGACAGACAAAAATAAAGAAGTAAAGTTAGAAGAGAGTAAAGTAGATGAAAGCTCTAAAACGAAGTCACACGTCGTCGTCGTCTTCAAATCCATCTTCTCCGTCATCCTCATCGACAGGGTCGTCGTCCTCTTCTTCATGGGTTCATTTGCGTTCCGTCTTATTCGTTGCTAATTCATCCTCACCGGCTTCTTGCTCCTCTTCTGATCGGTGAGTTCTCAAGTTCCTTTCTTCCGTGATTCGCTGATTTTTAAGTGTGATTAAAGTAATGTTCTTTGGTCATTATTCAGATCCGATCTCGGGTTATCGTCAAAATCATTTTTTACAGTGTCAATCTTTAGTTGAATCCTGTGTTGTTCCCCGTCTAGTTCCCTTTGTCTTTATTTTCTATATTTTGTTGCTTTCCTTTGCTCTAATTAAAGTAATGTTCTTTGGTTTTAACGGGTTGACTTAATTGTCACCTTCTTAAGTACTTCACTGAAGTGGAATTTCTTTGAGAAACACGGTACCTGTGTTCACTTCTTCCGACGGAAGTATAGATTAGTAGGGTTGAATTTGTTATATAGTATTTTAATGACTCTGTATGACGATCCAGTTCTATGGAACGTGAATAATCAATTATGAACTCTTTTCTTTGTTATTCTTAAATGAAAATATTAACTTTCGATGGTTTACAGTCTTTTTGTTCCGAGGGAAGCTTAAAAATTCCTTGCATTTTGAGTTGTTGACCAAAACAAGTATATTTGTTGAGATTTTTATGAAGTAACAGTGTTGTGTTATGGCTTTTAAAGTTTGACATTCTGAGGTTCAGGTTATCCTCTTTGCTTGAAACACTTCTCTGCTTCAAACCACCTGTACATAATCGTAGAAAAGAACGGAGGGAAGATCAGAAAGGAAGTTTGGAATGAGAACAAGGGACAGTAAAATTAGGTGCAAAAATGTAGTTTCTTTTCTCTAACAGTGGCACTTGACAGTATTTGTTGAACACTGATTAGTTTGTGGACTTTTAAGCCTTACTTTTGGTTGCTTGTTGGCTTTTTTATTTTCTTTAGATTGTCCTCTGTTTCATCATTAATGCCTTCTTTTCTTGTTTTCCATTGCATCTTACTACAATCACTTGATTCATAAATTTATGGTAACTTTGATGGCTGTTCTTTCACTTCAGGAGCCGTCTAAAATCACCATGGTCACGTAGGAAACGAAAACGTGCACTTACTCCGCGACAATGGAGACGTTTGTTTACAACAGAGGGGAAATTCCGTGATGGTGGCATAAAGTTCTTGAAAAAAGTTCGAAGTGGAGTGAGTAATCATTTAAATTGCTCTTCTATAACTCTGTTTTGCTGATTTTTGGAGATTTATCTCTTTTATTTTTTGATACAGGGGGTTGATCCAAGTGTTAGATCAGAGGTTTGGCCTTTCCTTCTTGGAGTGTAAGCATACTCAACCATATGATTTGTTAGGCAAAGGGTGTGACTGTTATATCTCTTCAGGCGATCTTCTCTTTCAAACTTCTCAAATATTGTGGCTCTTAGACTGTTGAAATCTTTCCCATTTCCAGAAAAGCTGTGTAGTTGACTTTTCTCGGTCAAATCCATTGACATGGCTTATTGTTAACTTTTTTGCATTTCTCTAGTTCTGTATGTTGCAGTATATTCTTCACTTTTGGAACATGCATTTCTTTGTTCCTAGAAAATGTTTCTGCTTCCGTTAATAATTTTTATCCAGTTGAAAGATTTGGATTCACTATTTTTTTTTTTGAGTTGTATATTACTGAGTTTCTCTACACCTCAAGAGTCAAATGAAATGGCTTTTAGTGGAAGCTTAACATTTCTATCTCTAGAAATTCTTCATACAGTTCTCTTGGAATTTGTCTGTTTCTTTGTTCCTTTAAATACCTCATTTGATGATATTAGCTTTCTTCCTTAAACAGGTATGACTTGAACAGCTCCAAACACGAAAGAGAAACTATAATAACCCAGAAAAGGTAACTCTAGCAGCTCATCTTCAAAATTCTAGTGGCTGGTGATTGTCAATTTTTTACTTATTCTGAATGTAAACCCCCCACTTCTAATTTAGGCAATTGTTCTCACTGTTCTTTGACATTCTGTGGCTGTAGGAAGGAATATGAAAAGCTCCGTAGACGGTGTCGGCTGCTCAGATGCAGCGATACGAGCTTTAAATTAAATGCAATTGGTGGACCAAGCTGCCGGGGAGACAATAGAAATATTGTCCAGGATATGGACTCCTCTTCTTCTGAAGATGTGGTTAGTGCAAGGGACTCGCTTTCTAGTGGAGAAAAAAGTCCAGATACTGTGGACTCCGATGGTCCCTCAAGTATACTGATGGAAGGTGATGATATTCTAAAGGAAGAAACAAATGTCGATGCTTCTGCACCGAACACCGACTCATCTGATTCGGACTCATCTGAAGACCCTGATGTCATTCAGGCTTCCTCATCCTCAGACAACAGGGAAGAGGAAGCTTCTGATATACCTTCCAATAACGATGCTTCTCCTTCAGTTACAGAATTAAACACAGAACTGCGCACCGACACTGAGAATTATGCCACATGGCAACGGATCATTCGTGTTGATGCAGTGAGAGCCAACTGTGAGTGGGTATCTTACTGCCAAACCCAAGCTTCAATATCAGAGTCTAGAGCACGTCGGTATGCAGAGGCTGTTGGGCTGAAAGACTATGATCACCTGGAACCATGCAAAATATTCCATGCTGCACGACTGGTTTCAATTCTTGAAGCCTATGCACTCTATGACCCTGAAATTGGTTATTGCCAGGGCATGAGTGATCTGCTTTCTCCCATAATTTCTGTGATTGCTGAAGATCATGAAGCTTTTTGGAGTTTTGTGGGCTTCATGAAAAAGGCCAGGCATAATTTCAGGCTTGATGAGGTGGGTATTCGAAGGCAGCTTAGTATTGTTTCTAGGATTATTAAATGCAAGGACTCTCATCTCTATAGACACCTGGAGAAGCTTGAAGCTGAGGATTGCTTTTTCGTGTATAGAATGGTTGTTGTGCTATTTAGGAGGGAATTAACATTTGAGCAGACACTTAGCCTGTGGGAGGTGGTGTGGGCAGATCAAGCAGCCATAAGGGCTGGCATTGGAAAGTCTGCATGGAGCAGAATAAGACAGAGAGCACCTCCGACGGACGATCTATTGCTGTATGCAATTGCAGCATCAGTTCTGCAGAGGAGGAAACTGATCATAGAGAAGTACAGTAGCATGGATGAGATTTTGAGGGAGTGCAATAGCATGGCTGGCCATCTTGATGTGTGGAAGCTCCTCGACGATGCACACGACTTGGTCGTAACATTGCACGACAAGATAGAGACACCTTTCTGATGGTTTATGGAGTATTTGCATAGCCTTTTTGTCTTGCTGTTCACTCTCAGGTGTTATTGATCTCATCATCTGTTTGTATTCCATTGATTTCCACAAATCACATTGCACGGCAGTGAGCAGATGATTTCTGCACACAATTATTTTTGCCCCCAGGCAGCCCAGAATGCTGCTGAGAGCAATAGATTGCTTGCCTTTTAACTGGCTGATGTTAATCAAATTGAAATGGGGAAAAGTTGTTTTCTTTCCTGAGCTTACAGAATAGTTTTCTGATATGCTTTGAATGTTGTGTTGATGCTTTTTCTGTTATCTTTTGCCTTAATCTCGCAATCCTAAAATAATATTGCTATATTTAAATTATGAAAGTAATTAAACCATCCTTTTAAAGCAAATTATAAATTATCCATCCATGTAACGTTGTTGGTAGAAACCAAAGTGCTAATGTAAACAATTTAATGGCACATTCTTTTTAAGGGAATTCAAATCACAATTAAAAGTGTCAAATTCATAATAGAAACATATTAATCAAGAAACTCTTTGTAAGTTATATGCAAATTTGGATGATTAAATGAGTTGGAATGATTTCTTATAATGTTCGTAATTATTATTAACATCCAATTGAAGTCTCGCTAAAGAAATCTGATGGTATACAACCTTACTCTTACATAGTAGAAAAATTATTTCCGATAGATCCACATTCAATGTGTCACGAAGATCCTCCAATATAAATCGATGCATACATACTTAAGAAATAAAGTAAATAAATAAATCAATCAATCAAATAAACATAAAAGGTATGAAAAACAACTAAATACAAAAATATAAGAAAACAAAAATAAATATTAAAGAGAAACACCAAACAAGAGTAATAAATATAACACAAAATAATATACATGTAGAACATATATGAGAATATCAATAAATGTTAAGTGAAATATATGCTAGAGGAGACTCGTACCTATCACAAAAAATCCGTACAGGAATAACTCTAACCATACCTGTTAAAACCTTAATTGCGCTATATAAGAACCAATCTAAGCTATATACTTTTGAAGGTACATATTACACAATAAATGATTCGAGTTTTTGTAACCTACAAGAAAGCGAATGTCCTCTTTTAAAAGAGAATCTTTAACCCTATCTTAATGTGCTAAAGTTTTCTACTTTAGGCCAAGTTCTAAGTAAGATTTAACATATCTATATCATTTTTGATCACTCCCTTCTAATTCTTTTTAGACTTTTTTTTCTCCTACAATTTTTAAGTAGTAGGGTGTCAGACTATCTACTCTTAATGTGTTCAAATCATCTAAGATATGTCTCTCTTAATTTGTCATTTATACCTGCAACTTTAGTTTATCTTTGACCATTAAATTTTTTACCTTATCTCATAAGATTACACATTTATCGGAATATCCTCGTATCTATCATTAAAAGCCTATTTTTTTTGCTTACAAGGGAATTCGCAACTTAAGAAAAATAAAGCTATCGTCTAACTCGGGGATACACCGCCCGTGTTTGTCATTAAAAACTTATTATTATGTATTAGTTTAATGATCCACGTTCCGACACATACAGCATAATTGACCTAATCGCTAGAATTTACGATTGATTTCTTATAATATAAAAGCTAATTTACTTATTAATATAAAAGCAGGAGAAAGAGAGACTGCATGAATCAACCAAAAAAAACAAGAGAAAAAATTATAATGTAAATCAAGACAAAGAGAGAGAGACACACACGCAGAGTATAAAGTATTGCATATGGGTTGTCCTATCAGTCGGGTAACCCATAGAAAGAACCAGCGTCAAATAATAAACCCAAGAAGAAGAAAAACAGGGCATTCCTGTAATTGAAGCTGCTGTCGATCCCCAAATGTTCAACCCCAACAATGGTCACATCTCCGGTAGCGTCGGCGGCGCTGGCGGTGGCGGGTTGTGGTGGGCTGTGGCTACCCCTACTTCCAGAGTCACTGTTGCGGTCACGGCGTTGGCCGGAATCGCTGTGTTCGCGGCCATATTCTACACCACTAATAGGTAATCTACAAAAGGACCTGGACTTTGTAAATCCATATATATATTACATGTGTTCTGTCTTGTTTGTTTTGGTCTTTTGTTATCTGTGTTTTGCTTGCTCTAGTGTCTTCAAATTCTTCGTCTTTGTTTTAGGATTATATTTGGGTGAATGGGGATGGTGTTGAATTCTTAATTATTGAACAAAATATTTGAACTTTAAAATTTTTGTTTTTCCTTTCTTTCTATGTGGATTATAGTTGAAGCCGTAAAACTCTAAAGGTTTATGGTTTATTTTCCAAGTTCTATTTTGTATGATCAGTAAAACTAGACATATTGATTTGAATAGTGAGTCCTTCCCTTCTTTTTCTGTTTCCTTGCTCGTCATTATGATTATGGTTTAATTTAGGTGAAGTTACCCTTTACCAACTTAGGAAATGGATATATATTTTTTCTGCTGTCACTCCCCACCGTCTACCATAAGTCGGCTGGCAAGACAAGAATTTCTATAGTTGGTTCAATTTCTGTTATCTACTTCGAGTTTTTCTTTTTCTTTTTCTTTTTTCAGGTGTGAAAATGCTTCTGATGGTTGGTTGGATAAGTTAAGAACATCATTTCCTTGGATTATTGTTCTTTTTTCATTTCAGGGGGCATATCAAATCACCATGGTCTTTGAAGAAAAGAAAACATGCCCTTTCTCCTGACGAGTGGAGAAGTTTGTTTACACCAGATGGCAAATTTTGTGATGGTGGAGTTAAGTTTCTGAAAAGAGTTCGTTGTGGGGTGAGTAACCATTGGTAGTTGCTATATGTTCTGTTCATCGTATTAGATTGGCACTTATCTCTTATTTCATGATAAATAGGGGGTTGATCCCAGTATTAGAGCTGAGGTTTGGCCGTTTCTCCTTGGAGTGTAAGCAAACTTAACTTCTTTCTTATTACTGCTAACGCTGTTGCTGTTATAATTCAAGTCAAAAGATGCTCATCAGACATCAATAATATTGACTTTTGATATCATTTGGTTCTTGGTCTCGTCTTAAAAAGATTGGGCTTCAAACGTTTTATCCAAAGTTATCTGAATCTTGCATCAGAATCTTTGAACTCCAATGTTGCTATAATCTTGGCAAGATATGCCCTAAATGTTACTTTCAGTGTAACATTTCAACTTGCTGTGAGCTACTTTTCTATTCTAACTCTGTTTGAACATTGATGTGAAACTGTCTGCATTATGTCTGGTCCTTTTTTCCTCAATCAAGCTGTTACAGTTTTTCTTTCTGGAATCTTTTGCTCAAATTTCTTCTGTATTGCATGATATTCCTTCACAAGCTTTATTCTCCCATCTACCATTCTAAAATGATGACCCTCGTTTCCCTTTAACAGCTATGACTTGAATAGCTCCAGAGAAGAAAGAGACGCTCTTATGACTCAGAAAAGGTACTTCTTGCCAAGCTTCTCTTGGGAGCTTTTTCAGTTTAGCTACTCTAATCCCAGAGCAGTGTTATGTCTCAATCTCTGAAAGTCTATTGCCCATTTGGTTTGATTTTGATGATTATTTTGCTCTGTTTTTGACTCCAGAAAGGAATATGAGGAACTCCGCAGGCAGTGTCAGGAGTTCCACAAACACAGCAATCAGAGTTATAAAGTGAGTGGAACGGGTAGTACAAGCCACAATGTTGATGATTGTGATCTGCTTCAAGGAACTGACTCTTCTGGTTATGAGATGGTTACTGACAAGGCGTCTCTTTCCCTTGTGGAAAGAGAATCAGATAATGAGTATTCTGTTGATATCTCGAGTGCACTGTTGGAAGGTGATGATAGTTCAGTTCAAGGAAGAGACACTGATGCCTGTGTAAACATTGATTCAGAGAAAGAGGAGGCCAGGAAACATGTTTCCAGCGAGGCAATGAAGCCAGAGGATTCCAATGGTGCCCACAGCCAGCAACTGGAAAATGATCACAATTTAAGACAAGATATAAGTTCTGATGTCTCTGCTCCAAGCAACAAGTCTTCTGATTCAGATTGTGAAGTCTCTGAAGTGATTCAGGCATCCTCCTCTTCAGAAGACAAGGAAGTGAACGATCTTGATGCATCCTCTGAAAAGATTAATTCTCCCTCAATGACACAGCTCCTTTCAGATTCACGCACTACAGAAAATTTTGATACGTGGCAGCGGATTATTCGTGTTGATGCAGTGCGTGCCAATGCAGAGTGGGTATCATACGCCCCTTCTCAGGCTGCAGTATCAATGGCTACAGCTTATCGTCTTGCAGAGGCCGTTGGGTTGAAGGATTATGATCATTTAGAACCCTGCAGAATTTTTCACGCTGCACGACTCGTTGCTATTCTTGAAGCCTATGCCATTTATGATCCTGAAATTGGATATTGCCAGGGCATGAGCGATCTACTTTCACCACTGCTTACTGTGATTAGTGAGGATCATGAGGCTTTCTGGTGCTTTGTAGGGTTTTTGAGGAAAGCTCGACATAATTTCAGGCTTGATGAGTTGGGGATTCGCAGGCAACTAAACATTGTTTCCAAAATTATCAAATGCAAAGACTCTCGTCTGTACCAGCACTTGGAAAAGCTCCAGGCTGAGGATTGCTTTTTTGTCTATCGGATGGTGGTGGTGCTATTTAGGAGGGAATTGACATTTGAACAAACACTCTGCCTGTGGGAGGTAGTGTGGGCAGATCAGGCAGCCATAAGGACTGGTATTGCAAAATCTGCATGGAGCAGGATAAGGCAGCAAGCTCCACCTACAGATGACCTATTACTCTATGCAATTGCAGCTTCTGTATTACAGAGAAGGAAATTGATAATAGAGATGTACAGTAGCATGGATGAGATTTTGAGGGAGTGCAATAGCATGGCTGGGCAACTTGACGTATGGAAGCTCTTAGATGATGCACATGATTTGGTGGTGACTCTGTATGACAAGATAGAGACACCCCTTTGATGGATTCGATGGGTTGTGTTGTTACAAAGATTTTTGTTTCACGGAACATTGAACATCTCTATTCTATTCTAAAGCAAGCATCACTTGAGCCTCTCCTTCTGTAGAAGGTATTATATATGCGACATAATTTTAAGATTGAGCTCAAGGGGTAGTGGCTTGTTGGAAAAGGATTTCTTTAGACTCATCTGGTTTCAGTGCACCACCTTTTGAAACATGGAACATGATCTACTGCATAGTCACCAGGTGACTTTCTGAACCATACTACCACTAGTGAGGAAAAGAATTCCAATCGGACAGCAAGTGAAACTTCAACTCTAACCAGAAGACATTCTTCGTAGAGTGAGTATTCTTCTTCTAATTGTTGGGGTCGTCTTAATTTTACTTGAAAGACTTGCACAGAAGGTGATTGATCAGTCATTATGATTTTTGAGTTACCATCGTTGAAGTGTGGCAGTAGTTATCATTTTAATTTCCTGGAAAATTGGTAGACCATGCTAACGTACTTGACCATTAAGATCTAATGCGATGTTATGAGTTTCGATACTGGCCCAATATATTCATTTAAAATGGTTGGCAAAATGTTCACGTCAATTGCAGGATGCAAATTATTCTTTAAACTTGTTTGCATTGTTTTGCCTTGAAACCAAGAGGAAAGCCCAAAAAAAAAAAAAAAAGAGAACCACAGCTTGCAGGACGATATCTGCACTCAACCCAACACAGTTGCGACTTGAAGTTGACGAGGAAAATACGTCCAATCATTCTCTTATTACCAATGACATGAAATGTTCCAAATACGAGCTCAACACTAAAAACCCATAAACTGACCATCATTTAGGGGCACACTCCAAGAAAGCTAATCTCTAAAGGAACTGGAGTCTACAATCAAACCCGTAATGGGGTATTATATGTTGTAGCCTACTCCTTCTTGGTGAAGTGTCGGACCCCAAAGGCCAAGCCAAGTATGAGGAGTGGCACTAGAAATTGTAAGATCTTAATCACAAATTCAGGGGTCTTATCGTGATTGTAAGGGGCTTGCCGTGGCGGAACGTAGACTCGTTTTGCCGGGACAGTCGATGCATCTATCTCGCCAATCAGGTATTTTGACATCATATCTCTAGCCGAGTCACTGTGACCAACATCTTCAAAATCATTCGTTGCATCTTTTCCTGTCAAAGTAGAGACAAGTTATTTATTATTCCAGAAAAAAGATTGGCATGATGGATAAAGCTTTCTAAGGATTCATGGCATATGTATGGTAATAGCATTACCAGTTGCAGACAGTAGGACTTCATCTCCTCCAGGATGATCATCCATGAAAGGGGTGACATCATATACCTGAATTTTGGACAAAGAACTAACACATTAGCTGAAGTCATGAACAAAATAATATCTAGAGTAAAAGCAACGATCTCATGTCATTCCCATCATTTTAATTGAAAGGACAAAATAAAGAAATGAATACAGTTCACACTTTCATCACGAGAATATTTGTACAACAAATGATTATGCACCAAACAAAGACAACAGTATTGGAAAGAGCAATCTTGATGCAAACTCATAATGCATATAGAGGGAAAAGATGTTTTAAACAAAGAAAGAATTAGAATACTCCAGAGAGGATTTTACAAATCATAAAGGTAAAGACCCAGGAAAACAACAGAACGTAGAGGATTTTACCAGAGGATCAAAGTATCCCATCTAATCAGATCATCGATCATCATGTACAGATAGAAGCACGTCTCCTACTAGAACATGCATGACCTTGAAGGCCATCATTTTTCAGGGCGACAACCCCTAAGAACTCTTTTCTAATCATGCATATTACCAAAACCGAAGAAGAACAACAAAGAGAGGAAAAGAGATTGATGAATTCAAATTTCGATCCATGACTGTGACTACTGAATAATAAAAGGACACATCTCTATATACGCCGAATAAATAATTACTTTGTTAGCTCATGATCGCCTGCAGGTGATTGAAAAATGCCATTTTAGAACTAAAACTAAACAGGAATATGAAGCAAGCCACCACCCCTGATACGTGAACTCTATCCTCCTGTATACTTTACACAGATATCCTACCATATTAGATTTTTTAATATGAGCAGACTGTAGAGTTCACTAATATTAATTAAACTTGGGTTAATTATTATTAAAATGACTGGAATTAATCATTTGAATAATTGACTCTTACTGCTTATAAACTTTTTAATATTTTCATATTTAGTAGATATGAAATACTCTTAACACTTTCTCTCAAATGCAATTGAGATTGAACATCCAATTACCACTTGAAATAATCTCGCAGTGATAACCAGACTGAACCGTTGGGACTGAACATTTAGACAAATAACCAAAAAATTCAATAATCTGGACCAAACCTACTCTGATACCATATAACAATAATTAGATTTGAGTCCACCATTGTCCAAAAAAACAAAAAAAAATAGAACTACATAAAACTAGCTAATCTGCAACCTTAAATCCAAATGCTACTACTATTTCGAATATTGAAGCAACTGAATTCCAAATTGTTAGTTCTCACACTTGAACAGAAAACTTATCTCTCCATTAATCATTATGAGAAAATGGATTAAGGAAGGAAATCCTGTCAACACGGTCAGTATGTTAATGGTACTAGTCAACCCACTAACCAAAACTTTGAGATCTGACCTTGCCAGATATGACGAGCCAACAATCCTTGATCTTGTTGTGGACTGCAACCTCTTCAAAAAGGAAAACCTTTTTCTCAGAAGCCATTTGTTTCCCTAACACCAACAAGAACACAAAAATATCAAAAACCCAGAAAGACCCACGAGCAAAAGCATCAAGATTTATCAGAAAAAAAAAAGAGTAGAGATCTTATGGTTCAGGTAAGCTTAACCGCTGCCAACGGCCGTCAGAAACAGACAAACCGACACCACACAAAGATCAAAATCAATACTTAAACAAGTGAAAAGGAGTCAGAAATGAGATAGAATCTGAATCAAAAATTGGGAACTAAACACAGAATCTGACAAGGTTATCGAGAGAGAGTTAGATGCAAAGAAGATTGTTCGTACGTTGCACTCAAACTCTCTCTCCAAAGACCCTTTTCACCGTCCGGCCTTGACGACTTAAATGTATTGAGATTTGAGAGTACGGTACAGTGTGTATGTGCCCGATGACACGCATTAAATATTAAAGGTGACACAAGCCATTCATAATTCCAATATAACCCCCTTTTATTAGAATATTTACACACTTGTCCTTAAGTTAAGACACCATTGTTTGACCAGGAGGAGCAAGTAATTCAACGGTCACGTGTAACATTAAAATTGTCAAAAACACGTTCTCATAGAAAAATATTTTTCTTCATTTAGATATTACTCTTTTCAATTTATTTGAAATAATTTCCACATTTTGGGTCTACAGTATATTTCTCGAAAAACTCAAACTCGTTCCTTGTTGGTTAAAAAAATTAACTTTATTAGTTTTAAATAAAAATTAATATGTTTATTATATAACAGTCAATTAACCTTCAAAAATATAGTTTACAGCTTGATTATACTTCAAAAATATTTTTCAATTTCTTTGTTTCTTCTATTTACAACATCTACAAAATATTTCGACCCTTATATTGAATTTAGTCAATAATTTCTGAAATTTTTATAAAGATTAACTAAAATCATAAAAAACAGTTTGTGTTTTTTTTTTTGAAGGCAAAGATCAAAAGCCAAAAATAAAAATATAAGATTGCACAAATTTCTTTGGTGATTTATCACATTTGCACCACATCATTTTCAAGTTGAACATCACAACTTTCCATTCAAACCTTCCTTTGGAGAAAACTGGAAAGAGGGTCTTAAAATTGGAAAGTGCCTAATTGAAAGAAACCATGAACGGCCATTGATGAAGAGGTCAAACAATTTTAAGGAGAAGAAGAAACAAGAATCCAACGCTTTAACCATACATAAATTAACATTCTACGGTCGCGGGGTCCCCAGAAAGGAGTAGAGAATCAAAAACTAGCGGCAAACGTCCATTGTTTCTGACACAAATTTCATTGACTAATTCTCTGACCACGCTCACGCTTAACACAATTGCGTGGGTTGGAACTTGGAAAGCCTTTACTTTGGGCTCTCTAAATTTGAGAATAAAAATGACTTAAAATGTTATTTTTCCTATCCAACCAACCTTATGCCAATCTATCGTCAGTATTCTGATGTGACTTAACTTTAAATTTTGAAAGAGAGAACAATGGATTTGTTGCACTCAAGCCAAAATTTAGCCTAATCATTTATTATTTGTTTACTTTATGTATATATATATTTAATTAATTAACTAATAAAATAAAGTTTATATAATAATTGTACTTTGCATCTAAAATTGTGATGAAACCAAAATGATGATATTTATGTTATATGTATATATTATTATATAATCTCTTTATTAGTTGAAAATAAAGCTGGATATTTCTATACCTCTTTAAAATCTGAGAGATTTTTCTTCAAATATTGTTGTCTTATATATATTATTATATTATTTCTTATTATTATACTAATAATACTAGATGTTAATAGAGAAAAAAATATTAACATATATTATGTTTCTTTTTTAAAAGAAATATCAAATTTTATGAATTAAAGTATAACGATATTTAAACAAATGTATAGATGCTTAATAGAAAATAAGTTTATTGAACTAACACGACATGAGAATTTCATACGAAATATTACTTATAAAAATATTAATCGTGATAATTATATAAATGATCATTTAATTTGAGATTTATAAGGTATCTGGTGTAAAGTATGTTTTGATACTATTTAGGATATATCCTAATTAACGATAGCTCATTTGATATAATATGAATTATATATATAGATAATTAAGTAATTAATATAAATTTTTATCCTAAAATAATTAGGAAAATTTTCATTTTTTTAGTTAGTATCAAACTGAGAAACTCTTGGATAAAATAGATATGATACTTTGAAAATGTCATTAAAAAATAAATTAATATTACTGAATAACCAATGTGATTAGACTTTAACG
>JANIIA010000003.1:44522656-44539927 GCA_027478495.1 Erythroxylum alaternifolium | reverse complement strand
TTGGTTTCTTCTTAAATTTGGTTACAGGCCACAGTAATACCAAATTTTGGCACCGTTGTCGGGGAATTTCTTGATGGTTTTTCTATTGATGTTTTTGTTTTATTTTTGGTTTCATTGTTCTTTGTTACCTTGTCTTTTGTTTATTTTAGTTTCATAGCTTTTTCTGATTTTTTGATCTTTTAGCAGCATGGCTCACTATCAGTATGTCTTTGATTCTGATTTTTCATATTATCCTTATTATGATGATGAGTTTCTATCTGTTACTACTTCTAGGTTTGACCATCAAGTGGTGGATTTCACATCCATAGCCGTGTAAGTACCGAGGGATGACCAACAAGCTAAGGTATATGAAGTTTGCTTTTTTGGGTTATTCTTTTTGTACGTGTTCCTTTTTACAGGATACACAGTACAGATTCACTTCTCCACCGAGCTACTATTAAGATCAGTCCTACTTCCAGCCAGAGCCTTCACCTTTACTATTGCCACCACAAGTTAATAAGATGTCCTTGGAGGAGATCGTAATGAGTTTGGCGACGAGCACTCTTAAATTCCAGCAGGAAACAAGGAGCAGCTTAAAGACCTTAGAAGATCAATTGAGCCACTTAGTAGAGAGAATAGAAGCCCAAGTGTTTGCAAGAGTTCTTAGCTAACAAGAGAGTGATGCTAAGGAGTTGTGCATTCCTTCAGAGAGTGGAGATCATTTAGAGAACCTAGAAGCAATAAAGGAAGAACAAGTGGAGTTAGAAGAGGAAGAGGTTATAGTTCAAGAAAAGATGGAGGATGTGTGACCTCCTAAGGTAAGTGATGTAGTTCATGTTATCGCTAACCAAATTTTGTTTCCTTTTCCTAGTTGTTTACAGGTAAAAGAAGAAGAAGAACAAGAAGAGAAGCAAAAAGAAGAAAAGCTGCTAATCACATATGAGTTGAACGAGCTGTGGGCAAGCAAGCTGAAGACCAAATGTGACAAACAGGATGTCGAGTCTCCACACCCATTGGCGTTACTCTTAGAGAGACCATACTGGTGTGAGAAGGGCGATGCCAGAAAAGACGAGTGGACATTAGAGTATGATGGTGAAATGATGACGTTCCAATCATCAGAATTCATGGAGCATCATGCTGAGAAGGAGCCGACTTCAAGGAAAGTTGCTTTAGGCTCCTCACAGAGTTTGAGCATGCTTCCTGTTGGGCTCAAGCATCTATTTGATAATGGATGATGTACATATGCCAAGGGTCAAGCTTATGACCTTAAATAAGTGCTTGATGGGAGGCACCCATCTGTATCCCTTTCTTTTGTGTGTTTTTCTCTTTTATGTATATCTTTTGAGTATTTGCTTTACGTGTTTTACTTATTTTATTTGGTTTATTTTGTTTGTAGGCATTTGAAAAGGAAGCTACAATCATTCATTTCAAAGTTGCATATGGTGTCTTCAATTTAGGGGAGTACTTCTATTCCCATCCCTCTTTTGTGTTTTTATTGATTGAGGACAATGCTTTTGTGCTTTTATTGATTGAGGACAATGCCCATTCTAAGTGTGGGGGTGGGGAAAGTGTGAAATTTCTGCACATTTAGATTATTGTGAGTTTGATGGTGATGATGAGAATGTAGTAACTTGAATGATTTCGGTCTTTAGTTAATAGTTAATTGTGGTACAGGAATGATGTTGATGCTTTTGATTTGAGGAACTTTGATTGACTCTGGAAATGATGCTAACTTCAAAGTTTTTCATTTTTTTCTTTTTCCTTTATGTGCCTTGAATATGTTTGGTGACTTTTGTGTATGATGTTTGGTATTTAAGTTCATTTTGTATTGCTTGTTATATGAATGTGGAATGGGATGTTTAGAATGGATTGTCGAAAAAAAAGAAAAAAACCAAAAAGAAGAAGAGATAACTATCTTTGTTTTTGTGTTGTTGATCAAAAGTGTCTTTGTCTTATGTTATTAAATAAGAAGCATCGTTGTTCTTTTGTTTTTGAGATATTTTTGTTATGCTTGTATTGTTTCTTTTCATCTGTATTTGTGTCGTGCTGAGCCTCCTTGACTTATTTATGTGATAGCAAATGCAAAATGGCTTAAATGCTAGATATTATGCATCTTGAGTGACTATTTTACTAACTATATGCTTGCATATGAGTAACTTGTTTTTTATCACGATATAGTTGAATTGGATTAAAAGCATTGATGGATTTCTGTGTGTTTGATTAACTATTAACTCTTGACTGGAATTGTTTAAGTGAAGCGTTTGATTTATTGCTTGAGTACAAGCAATTGTTCAGGTGTGGGGGAATTAGTTACAAGAAGTTGGGTTTCAACAGCTGCACCAAGTAGTCACCAATCTTCCCAAACCAATTTGGATGACCTCCTTAGTCGCCTCAAGCACCGAATGCATCGCTTAGAGCATAATTTGATGGTTTATTAGGAGTATGAAGGATTCCAACCTCCATATCCGCTAACACCATGATTTTGGCTTTTCCAAATAGAGAAGCCTTCTTTTCTCTTTTCCTTTATATTTGTGCTTCTTTAATTTTATGTCCTAACATTGAGGACAATGTTGGTCTAAGTGTGGGGGGAGGAATTGGAGTATCTGTGTGTGATTCTTTTTGGTTTTTGCATGTTGGTTATGTATGTTAAGCCATCAAGCTTTATCATATTAGTTTGGATGAGATTGAACGTATGCATGAAATTAAATTGGGCTATGTGAGTCTAGAGTGAATCATGTGGATTGATTGCAATAACCGATCTTGTAAACTTAGTCAAAATTTTGACATTTGAGTGATTAGGTAAATTGTGGAATTAAGGTGAATTCTTGAATTAAACCTGTAAGTAGAATTGAGCTTTAATGACATCATCTTTATGTCATTCTATTTCTTTGTATTGTGTGATGCTCCTCTAATCATGTTTGCCTTCAGAATTTGCACTGAACTGGATTGAATTTTTTTGATTACATGGTTTATGGAAATAATAAGGCCTTCTTTGATTTTACATCCTTTAGCTTAAAAATGACCCACCTAGTTATTTTCCCTTTGCAAACACTTTTGAGCCTTTAACCTTATTTTTTTTCAATCAATCACTTTACGAAACCCAAAAACCCCAGTAGCCTTATCCTATCACAAGTTGAATGAAGTATTGGGTAAGCATTTGATTTTGGGACTTTGGTTCTGTATTGTATTTTGAGATATTTTTATAGATACTTCTACTCATGTGTTTATTAAATTATACTGCTAGTAATTTCTCTTGTTCTTATTGCTCTCCCTTGTTCTTATCCAAGTAAAAAAAAAGAGAAGAAAGGGGAAAAAGGGAAAAAGAAAAAAGAAAGAAAGAAAAAAAAGAAGGAAAAAGATGAGAAGAAAAAGAAAAAGAATAAAGCATAGTAGCATTAGTTAGTAATGAGTAGTTGTAGTTCTTGGTATTCATATGTTTGTCTCAAAATTTGAACGTAAATGTCCCTTTTACTTAGTACTTTGTGAATGCTTGTGATCAACCTTTGCCATTTTTACCTTACATTTGAACCTAGCCCTATTACAACCCATAATAAAGTCCTTATGATCTATGAGCTCATGTAATTCGAATGAATAAAAATGATGAATTTGCAAGCTTATGGTAGTGCAATTTGTTAGAGGGAGATTTGAGAGAAATACTTTGACCTTAAACACTTGAGTGTAAGAGAGAAATATGTGAGAAGAATTTACTTTGGTTTCATAATTGCCTTTTGAACAAAGATGTCTTATTTTGACTTTGTTTATTTGTATTGGTGAAAAGTGATTATAATGGATGTTGTAACCTAAGTCTTACTGGCCTAAGTTAACGGAATGTGTGCACTTAATCTTATGAAGGATGAATTGATAGAGTGTAGTGGTTTGGCATGTTTGCTCAAGGGCAAGCAAAGGTTTGGTGTGGGGGAATTTGTTAAGTTGTCATTTTGTATTCATTTGGTATATAAATCTCTCTCATATGTTAAAATTATTATTCAAAATTGATGGATTTGTCCTTTAATTATTCTGAGATGATTTTCAACACTGAAGAGATGAAATTGAATCGAAAAGATGCAAAGGAAACAAAGATAACTCGAAATTCAAGATTGGCAGCAAATTCAGTGACTAAACGTGGGCACGTGCAAGGATGGAAATAATCTGCAGATCCTGTTTTCAAATTCAAATATGATTCTTTGAGATTTTCATAATCTTTAAAGATCATATTGTTATCTTATCAATGGAAATCTACAATTTAAAGTGGGGATAAGGATTATCTGCTGAAGATCACGAGAGAGGAAGAGAAGAAATCGAAAAAGCATAAAAAGACATTCACGTGTACTGTTCACGTGTATTATTCACGCAGACCATCTTAGGAGTAGTTTCAGTTTTCTGCATTTTTCTTCTTTTGGTTTTCTGATAGCCATAGTTAGCTTTCAATTTCTGCAGTATTTTTCTAAGTATTTTCGAATTTGTTAGAGAAAGACCAGGGATGGAGACTTTATGTTTTATTATTTATTTGTTTTTCACTTTTATTATGAGTAGCTAAATTCCTTTTCTTAGTTGAAGGAAACCATGTTATCATCTACTATGTGTGAGATGTTCCAATAAAGTTTTTTTTTATAAATATTGAGTGCCTTCTGAATATATTTATACAATTAAATTGATTGATTTCTAGGTGCGTAACTAGGAATTGATTCATTTAATAGCTAGATTAATAAGATATGAAGTTCAGTTTTACTAATCACAAGTAGTGATTAGAATAACCATCTTTACGTTAGAGTTGGAAATTCTAAGAAGAAACTCATCTTGATTAAATGCATGTTGTACATGTGTTATCTTGTTCATTGATTTCTTAGTTCTTAAAGCTATTACTCAATTCAACTTACGATCGTATCTAGGTTATTGGTTGATAAGAATGTGTAGAATACATGTTTCTATTCATTTACACTTACAAGAAAACATTCCCCAATGAATGTTTATTGATGAATTGAATTTTATATCAAGGATCCATTTTAGTGTGATAATATCGGTGACCCAAAACCAAGGTTTTTCTATTAAATTTTCAGATCCAATCACTTTTGTTAAATTCAAAATTTTGTTAGTTCTATTTTCTTAATTTATGTTAGTCACAAAATCCCCCCTTTTCGTTACTTTATTTTAGTTTAAACTCGTAAACTCTTTACCGTTAAAATTCCTCATGGGAACGAACCCACTTTCTACTACTACATTAATTTGTATTAATGAAAGTTGGTTTCTTTTTAATTTGATTGTAGGTCACAGCAGTACCACCAAGTCATCTCAATCATTTGTTACAATAAATTGGATGGGTAGGATTGTTTAGGCATAGAGGGCATAACATTAAGGGAAGACATGATCTCCCTCCTTGATTTAGTAGAGGATTTTTTTAAGAAGGACATGACCTAAGCCTTATCAACATACAAACAAAGATAATGAATTACACAACTTGAAAGCCAAGTACGTTGAAACTTGTGTCCACATTCGAATAAAGATAGTGAGTTACATGACTAGTGACATAGGCATATCAAAGCTAATGTCTATATTGAAATAATTAATAAATATCACGAATTAGGGTATGGTTGTGTTCGTGACATGCTTATATATATAAGTATGTATGTATGTATATACACGCGTGTGCAAATTTAGAGTATTTTACAAAGAAAATGAATGTTTCTTACAAGTTTTTGGGTAAACATGACCATACGATAGGATGTGTTCTTTTCTTATTTGCAGAAGCGAAGCCACAAACTAAAACACGAACACATTGCTTTAGGGAAACAGATCTTTTGTTCCTAAAATCCTGTTCCATGCTCTGCCTAAGTCATCTCAGTCATTTGTTATAATAAATTGGATGGGTAGGATTGTTTAGGCATAGAGGGCACAACATTAAGGGAAGACACGGTCTCCCTCCTTGATTTAGTAGAGGATTTTTTAAAGAAGGACATGACCTGAGCCATAGGTCTGTCTTGACTCTTGTCAACATACGAACAAAGATAATGAATTACACAACTTGAAAATCAAATATGTTGAAATTCGTGTCCATATTCGAATAAAGATAGTGAGTTACATGACTAGTGATATAGGCATATCAAAGCTATTGTCTATATTGGAATAATTAATGAATATCACGAATTAGGGTATGTTCATGTTCATGGCATGCTTCCTTATTCAAAGAGAATGAATATTTCTTACAAGTTTAGAGTATTTTACAAAGAAAATGAATGTTTCTTACAAGTTTTTGGGTAAACATGACCACACGATAGGATGTGTTCTTTTCTTGTTTACAGAAGCGAAGCCACAGACTAAAACACGAAAACATTGATTTAGGGGAATAGATTTCTGTTCCCAAAAATCCTGTGCCACTTTGTTCCTAAGTCATCTTAATCATTTGTTACAATAAATTGGATGGGTAGGATTGTTTGGGTATAGAGGGCACAACATTAAGGGAAGAGAAAATCTCCCTCCTTGATTTAGTAGAGAATTTTTTAAAGGAGGACATGCCATGAGCCATAGATTTGTCATAATCCTTATCAACATACGAACAAAGATAATGAATTACACAACTTGAAAGTCAAATACGTCGAAACTCGTGTCCATGTTCGAATAAAGATAGTGAGTTACACGACTAGTGACGTAGGCATATCAAAGCTAATGTCTATTTTGGAATACTTAATGAATATCACGAATTAAGGCACGGTCAATGTATTTATGTATGTATGTATGTACACGAGTTTGCAAATTTAGAGTATTTTTTAAAAAATGGTTGTTTCTTACAAGTTTTTAGGTAAACATGACCATAAGCTAGGATGTGTTCTTTTCTTGTTTGCAGAAGCGAAGCCACAGACTAAAACACAAACACATTGATTTAGGGGAACAGATCTTTTGTTCCCAAAATCCTGTTCCACCCTTTACCTAAGTCATCTCAATCATTTGTTACAATAAATTAGATAGTGTGATGGAAATCATGTTACTCCACCAAACTTCACTCAGATTCGACGGCAATACATGATAGATTGAAGAATAGAAGTGGATGTGTGTGAAGTGCATGAAAGAGATGGAGAAATCTTCGATGGTTCTAACAACTGAGACAAAAACAAGGCTTCCTTCAGACCAACACACGTGAAAGGCATAACATAAACCAAAAAGGACAGAGTCACAAAATGCTGAACATAACATAAACCAAAAATGCACAGCATAGGAAGGCTCATTAAAGGCTCACGTGAAAGGCATACACAGTAGAGCTGATTCAAGCCAGCAACACATCCGAAGACTTCATCTTCATCAGCTATATATAAAAACAACAGCTTAAGCATCAGACAGGAGAACAACACATACAGAAAAATTTCAGTCTTCATTCACTTGTAATTTCAGCCTTTGAGAGTGCAAAAATTTATGTGAGGGAAAAAGATCAAAGAGTGCTAGAGTACTAACCTGTTTTGGGTACTGGTGAGTTTGAGAGGCTCTTGTTGCAGGTGTTCAAAGAACACTCAATCTTTATATCTTCTTCTTCACTTTCTTCTGCATTAGTGAAATTTCTACACCACTATTAAGTGGAAACTTTGGATGTAGATAGTGATACACTACCGAACCAAGTAAATCTTGTGTTCTTTTATTTTCTTGCATTTACGTTTCATGCAAAATAACAAGTTTGTCAAGTTCTTGGGTTTAAAGAACAGCAGTAAAGCAATTACATCCCAACAGATAGGTAGGATTGTTTGGGCATAGAGGGCACAACATTAAGGAAAGAGACGATCTCCCTCTTTGATTTAGTAGAGGATTTTTTTAAGGAGATGACCTGAGTCATAGGCCTGTCATAACCCTTGTCAACATATGAACAAAGATAATGAATTACACAACTTGAAAGTCAAATACGTTGAAACTCAAGTCCATATTCAAATAAAGATAGTGAGTTACATGATTATTGACATGGGCATATCAAAGCAATTAGTGTATGGTTGTGTTCGTGACATTCTTCCTTATTCAAAAACTCATTATATACATATGTGTGTGTATATACACACACACACACACACACACACACACATACACACACACACACACACACAGATATATATATATATATATATATATATATTCAAAAACTCATTATATGTGTGTGTGTATGTGTGTGTATGTGTGTGTATCTATAGAGATATTTAATTGTAAAACTAGACTAACATGATCTCATGAAATAGGATTGTGAAGAGATGACATCTTATGTATGCCCTTCGTTAATAATTTTAACAGACGATTGACAAAGAAGACTTTAGTTACAGAACTTGCTAAATACGATGTTCTTGAACTCTGAATTTAGATTATAGGAATCTCTTTTACGAAAACTTCATAAATGTACAACTTATTTGCTCTCTTTTAATGATCCAAACCACCAAAAGACTACTATTGGAAACTGTAAAGAAATGAGAAAGGTCACAATTCTTTTCAATATACACAGTAGCATCTTCAGTAATTGAACATAAGGGCTACATTGCCCCCTTCGGAATTGCTAGTGTAGAGAAAATTGTTCAAATTATGATTTCATATAACATAAATTCTGTCGTAATTTAATTGGTCTCTGTCTCCTTCAAACTTTACTTGGTGGCAGAGAAACCTTCAAACTTTACTTGGTGGCAGAGAAGCTCATGCAGATGGGAGGATGAACTTTGGCCAAAGCAAGGATTGATGATGGGAGTATCCACAACCCATCTCCACACATCAAGCCAGAAGCGACAGCAGGAACCATCAACCTGGCGTTTTTGGTGTTCAATTTGTGCCATACAAACACAAGAAGGCTTCCCACGCACATGTCAATTGAAAAATAAGCTCCTACCAGGAAGGGCACAGCCATAGCCATTGGAAGAGGAATCCATTTTCCAATGTTATTGGGGGACACATCTCTCAATAAGTTGGCAAGTATGGCAAAGGCGAAAAAACCGTAACAGAGCTGCAGGCAGTGCTGTGGAAGTGCGGAGAAGCCTTCAACACCTAGAATTGCCATGTTCCTGTAGATGAGAGCATAGGGAGCTTTGAATTCTCCATCAGGGTTCCCAACATCAAAGGCCTTGTAGAAGAGAAAGAATGTGACAGGAGCTACAACACAACCAACGGCAGTCCCAGTGGCCTGGCCAAGGAGCATTGATCGAGGAGAAGTAAGGGTGAGATGAGCAGTCTTCAAGTCATGCATCAAATCAGAAGAAATATAGACAATGGATTTGATAAGACCACATCCCACAAGTCCAGCAACCACACCATCATTTTTACCAGCCAAGGCAGCTAATACAAAGAGGGCGACTTTTCCATAATTATAGGCCATGTTCATGTCGGTTAGACCAGCACCATAGGCATTGCAGAAGCTGAGAGCGGGTGCAAGAGTGTAGGCAACTAGTACATAGTACCACTTCACTTCAGAAAACATAAGAGGTATCACAATAATTGAGATAATGGAGAAAGTCAAGTAACCTAAACATGCAACCCACAACGGAATTCTCTCTCTTATGAACATTTCATTTCTTTGTAGATCAGCAAGAACTTGATTCTTATTATCCGATGCTGCATACAGAAAGTAAGAGTTTTAGCAAGCACTGTCTACGTGATAAGCTAAAATATTAAACAATGTTGTATATTTACAGTATCGAAAACAACAGAAAAGCTGAAAAAAGATTTCGGGCAAGGCAATGGCCTCTTTTTTATTTCAAGGTACTGTACTGCCACTAGCAGGGAATAATGAAGAAATCTTGACTTACATGCTGTAGGACAGCTATTTTTCACTTTGGCACGAATGGAGCTGGCAGTGAAATAGATAACTTTGAGAAAGTTGTACAGCCCATCCCCTAATATTAGAGCGATGGATATGAAAACCTGGTACAAAATGAGTTATTATGTAAATGATTTATGCGAGTTTCCTCTGGGACAACTTAAAAAGGAAAATAATGCAATAAGCTCATGAATGCAGTCTAAGATGTCATGGCTTGTGCACCTTATAACCATTTAAACTCCTCATACTGCTTTCAGGCAAACTCTCGGCCAACCAATTTCCTCTAAGCCTCCCTATCAGTGGCCACATTAGACCCCAAGAAAGCACCGCGCCAAGAAGCAAAGACAAGTTCACAAGATGAGAACAAATCATCCCAGCTCCGATGTAAGTCATACTGAAGTCAAAGTAAAATCTGCATAACTCCAAATTATTTGTCAGTGATGAGTAACATCACTATTTGAGCAAATTTATATTTCTAGGAATTAAATCATCCAATGCTTATTCATATACTCACGAATTTTTCCAAGCGGCCAATCCAAATGTTGGGAACTGAGCAAACCCACATTGTTCTCCACCAGAATAGAACCACTGAAAGAAGCCCCAAACCAAACTAAGACAAAAAAACTTCATGAACCCACGGACCTGCTTCCTGAAACGTAAATTCTCACTTGTTTGAGTACTTCGATACTTGGAGATTTATGCAAAATTTTAGATCAGATCAGCATACTTAGCCATTTTGTCTCCCTTCGGAGTATGGTGTTGGAGTTAATTGCTTTGTGAAACCTGAAATGTTGAAGTTTGTAGAGGACCTTGCATTGGCAATCAAGATGAAGAAGAAAAGAAAGGTGAAGACCAAGCTGAAATCTCCCAAGCAACTCAGGAAGCTCGAAATTTTGATTCTGGGAACAATTCAGAAGCTTTTGCATCCAAAAGGTGAAATTCTGAAGATTGAAGATCAAAGGAAGAAAGATGGTGAAGAGGCTGAAGAAGGTTTCAGGAAGTTTGATGCAACCTGCTGAAGTTCATAAAACCTGAAGAAGTTTTTGAAGCAGAACTGGAGTTTGAAGAAGAAGATGAAGGAACATGATAGGATTATTTTACTTGAAGTTAAGAGGGAGATTAAGCTAAAGTGTCCAAGTTTAAGAGCTAGCTGATGTGGAGAATGAGTTAAAGTTGTCTAAGGAACAATTTTAAGCTGATGTGGAAGGTGTTAGTTAAAGGTTGTCTACCTTGTACTAAAATTGTCTGGAAGTAGTCCAGCATTTCTGATTCAGTTTGTTTTCAGTAGTTTTTAATGAATGTCAGTTGTTCAGTTATTGTCTTTAGCATGTTTTGTTTCTAGCTGATCAAGGTCAAGGAGGGGTGTTAGGCTCCTGATTTAGTTCAAAAGCATGTTTGTCAGTTTTTTGTTTTTTTCAGATGTATGAAGACTTGTAAGAGCTGAATATAAAGCTCAAAATTATCAACTTCAGTAATGCAATGAAACAGTAGCTTTCTCATTCAAAATTCTTGTTCTGTTTTTTACAAAGTCTTGAGTGTTAAGCAAAATTGCAATAACACAATATCCAGATATTGGTTTTGGAATTTCAGTGAAATAGCAACCAACTTACATTCAAGCTTACAATCATAAATCAAACCCCATTCCATTTTTACATTCGAGTTACATTTGAAAGGTACCATTACACAACTACTCTGCTCATTCGATAACTGAAACAAGCTGATCACAAATTTTCTGAGTAGTGCTGTGGAGCTTGACACTGAGCTTAACAGCAACTAGCTCCAATCAGCAGCCTTGTTATCATCTACTAAAGTGAATTGAAGGAGGCAGAGCATCAGCTTCCGAGAGCAATTCACATTGTTAAAAATTCAATCTTTCACGAAAGAACAAAACACATATTAGACAGTCATTTTGTGCGTAAGAAACTTTAAGAAGAGCTTATCACATTGTTGTATGTCAAACTACAATATCAACATGCTGATATCTTCACCAAAAATTTCCCTGACAAGCATCATCATCATATTTTGCAGAAACTACGTGACTTCTTTCCACCCTCCAGCTTGAGGACGGAGGGGGGTATTGAGATACCAGAAGAATATACGATTCATTTCTCAATCAAAAAATACAGCAGATTCTCTCTGCTCATCATTCTTCTTTCTCCATTGATCTCATTGTCATTGTTTAAAGTCTTTCATATTTCACAATACCTAATATTACACGGGGGAATCATAAGCAATAAATGTTTTATGAGACTGGCATTTTTTACTTGGAAGTACCTGGTTGAGGAAGATTATTCGTCATCACTCTAAAAAAAAGAATCAGAAGTTAAAAATATGCTTGAGAGTTTCTAAAAGGGGGTTGGTGTTTTAGATTTTTAGTTGTCTTTTTTGTCTTCTCACCTGAACTTTGAACTTCGATGAATGAACATGAAACAAACAACAGTATAATGACAGTTTAGGTAGAAGGATAGACATTGGGCTGCTAATGTTCAAGCTTAAATTTTATTAAATTTTTTTTTGACAAATCTCTGATTGTCGTTGGTTGTTCAGGAGAAAGACCACCATATTGTATATAACTTGACCGTGGTGATGGTGTTTGTCTCGATAGATTTGTTCAGTAGGCATTCACTATCATTTTGTTCTTAGAAACTTCCACGAGATCAAGACTTTCCTCAAGTCCAAGGTGAGGAAACATAAAAATGAACTACAAGAGAGCAAATTTTGACTCTATTTTAAACATCTACCGAATCTTAAAGTTTTTGACCTGAGATACCTCGAAAGAGCATTTTTGTGGGGTAGGTATCAAGTTTGTCCGACTCGTATTCGTATGCCATTAATCAGGAGGGCAAACCCCAACCAACAACGGAGAAGGCGTGGCTTTTCTTCAATTTTGCTTCCAGGATAAAAGGGTTTTGCGTACAAGCAGTTCCGAGTTAAAATCATTTATAAGGTCTAGATACTCTTTTAAACTCATCTCCACCTAGCCCAATCGACAATAACATATAAAACAAATCCATCTTACCCAACTTTTAGTAAAAGTAAAAGATACTTAATTACCTTCATTGATGAATATACTCAGTAAGCATTTAGTACATTTAAAAGTTTCAAGGCACATATTGAAAATAAAACGGAGAAAACCATTAAAACTCACTGATCATAGTGAAGAATATTACTCTAAAGAGTTTGAAATTTTATGTAATACTCATGACATTAGAAGAGAGCTTAAAGCAGATTATACACCACAATATAACGGTGTATTGGAAATGAAGAATAGGATCATCCTCGACATGATGCATAGCTTGTTACTAAAAGGGAAAATTCTAAAGAGTTTTTAGCCTGAATCGGTGAATTGGAGCATTCATATCTTGAACAAAAGCCTTACTTTTGTTGTTCAAATCATGACATTCGAAGAAGCTTAGAGGGGAAGAAGACTAGTTGCAGACCACTTCAAAATTTTCGGTAGCATTGAACATGCTCATATTCCTTATGCAAAAAGGAAGAAGATTGATCATAAGAGTGAAATATGCGTCTTTCTTGTGTAAGTGAAGCATCCAAAATATATAAACTATTCAAACTATTCAATCCAGTAACAAAGAAGATTGTGACTAGTCGATATGTCATTTTTTATGAAGAAAGCATTTAGGATTAGAGTAGGCAACAACCTACTTCTATCATTTTTGATAATACAAATAAAGAAGAAAATTAAGTTGAAGAAGAAAGGAAGCAACCCTTACAAATTCTAGTGGCTTCAAATACATTAAATATAGCCCAAGTAGTTATTGAACCTTCACCAACAGCAACAGAAACTACTGATTTAGCAGTCGAATCTCACCTTCGTTATGTTCGAAACAGGCCAACATGGATGACAGATTATGAGGTAACAAATTTTAATCAAATTGAAGATTTAATCACCCATTTTGCCTTGTTTTCATATTGTCATCCTACATATTTTGAGAGTGTAATCAAAGAATCAAAATGGTAGAAAGTGATGGATGATGAAATAGAAGCCATTGAAAGAAATGGTACTTGAGAGCTATATGACCTTCCAAGCAGTACAAGACCATTGGTGTGAAGTGGGTCTTCAAAACAAAACTAAAGGCAAATGGTAAGATTGACAAATATAAAACAAGATTGGTGGCTAAGGGATATAAGCAAGAATATGGAGTTGATTATGCAAAAATTTTGGCTTTAGTTGTAAGGCATGATACAATCAGATTGGTGATTGCATTGGCATCACAGAATTCATGGCCTATCTTTCAATTGGATGTCAAATCCACATTTTTGCATTAAGATTTGAAGGAGCATGCATTTATTGATCAAGCTCCTAGTTATGTTAAGATTAGAAATGAGCATAAGGTATATAGAGTAAAGAAAGCTCTTTAAGGACTAAAAAAAGCTCCACGAGCTTGATATAGTCGTATTGAAAATCATTTTTTGAAAGAATATTTTTAGAAATGTTCATATGAGCGCACTCTTTTTGTGTTTATAGAATATTTTTAGAAATGTTCATATGAGCGCACTCTTTTTGTTAAAAACAAAAATGAAGGGAAGAAGTTTATTGTGTCTTTATATATGGATGATCTTATTTTCACTGGAAATGATAGTTTTATGTTTGATAAATTTGAGACGTCCATGATGGTTGAGTTTGAAATGTCTAATCTTGGAATAATGCACCATTTTCTTGGTATTGAAGTAACATAATCAACTGCTGGAATTTTCATTTCTCAAAGAAAATATGTGCAAGAAATCTTAAACAGGTTTTAGATGTATAATTGCAATTATGTAAGTACTCCAACTGAGTTTGGTTTGAAGTTGAAAAAGGATCATGAAGGAAAGAAGGTGAATAGCAAAATATGGGCAATTTAATGTATTTAACTGCAACAAGACTAGACATAATGTACTCTATAAGCTTAATCAGTAGATATATGGAGAATCTAACAGAAATGCATTGTTAGCTACCAAGAGAATACTTCATTATTTGCAAGGAATCAAGGATTATGGGCTATTATATGAGAAAGGTAACAAATAAAATATATTGGGGTTTATTGACAGTGATTATGCATGAGACTAAGATGATAAAAGAAGCACTTCAGGTTATGTGTTTATAATGGGCACAAGGGTTGTTTCATGGTCATCCAAGAAGTAACCAATTATCACTTTGTCAAGCACAAAGGCTAAATTTGTTGCTGCAACAACTTGTGCTTGTCAAGATATTTAGTTAGGCAAAATTCTTGAAGAGTTACAGTTCAAGCAAGTAGAAGTTATAATAATTTTCAATGACAACAATTCAATAATTAAACTCTTCAAAAATCATGTGTTACATGGAAGAAGCAAATACATTGATGTGAAGTATTATTTCTTAAGAGATCTCAGCATCAATGAAACAATTGATTTGACGTACTGCAGAAGTGAAGAACAATTGACTGATACATTAACTAAGCAACTCAAATTATTTGCTTTCAAAAACCTAAGAAAATTAATGAGAGTTTGCATTTTTTGAAGAACTTGTTTGAAGATGCTAGTGGCTCAAGTAAATTGAAGTTTGAAAGCTTTCAGTTTAAGGGAGGAATTGTTAAAAATAATAATTTCACTTTATAGGTTAATGATGTGACCTTATCTTTAGCATTTTTATTTGCTGTAGATTTGCCTAAGTTTTAGGAAGTAGGATATTTACTATTTTCGTTACGAATGACAAAAAATAGCTAACCTGGCCTGATCAAATAGACCCACTGGTCGGGCTATGAATTGGAAGGGGTTGGTCTGTGGAAACATGGACGGAGCCAGTACAACTGGTTTGACCCGTGGCCTGTAATATGACAAAACGTCGTTTTATTTATAGCAAAATGACATTGTTTTGTTATAACTAAAAGTAAATTGCCCACAACAAAACGATGTTGTTTTGATTGCTGTTGTTTACTTTAAAAAAAGAAGCAAAATGACATCGTTTTACTTCTCATTAAACACATATCAGTCAGTCACCCCTTCTTTCATTCAGTTCAGCGTCAGCCTACTGCCTACATCTCTTCTTATTCGTTCTTCTTCTCTGTTCATCATCAAATTCTTCACTCAATCACCTCTTCTTCCATTCTTCTTCTTCGTCGTGTGTCATATGCGTTTGCTTTTCTGTTGATGGAGTTCAATTGTTGTTATTCACTCCTCTTCCTCGTCGGCCGTCGTAAGATTGAAGAGAGATAAAGGTAATCTCTCTTCAAATATTTGGTTTGTTATTAATAGAATAATAGTTTATTGTTTGGATATTGTGTTGTTCTTTGGTAGGCAATAATATTTGGGTAATTTGTGAACTTTTTATGTATAAAAAGGGAATACGAGATAATGCATATAACGTGTTTGATGAAATGTTCAACTTTTTTAATGTATGTATATTCTATAATGTATGTGATTGATTGTTTTTCTCATTTTCTGTGTTTGATAAAAAGTTAAAAGGATTGTCATTTTAATTTAAATATCGGTTAATATAATTAAGTCATATAATAATGATAGGTGCTTAATTGATTATTTAATTATTTTATAACATTTAGCGATTAAGGACAATAAATTACTTAAGATACTCACTTTGACTTATATGTGATTTTAGGCACAATTCGAAAGCAAAGAAGTTAAAGTGAGTTGAAAGCATGATATTTGGGTCATTTTTCGAAGATTAATTTTTACTTGTCTTTATGAAGCAAGAAAAAGAAAATTAAAAGACAAAAAAACACAAAGAAGTAGAAAATCTACATTATGCATGCCATGAAAGTAACGTGTTTACTTCGTGCAAGCAAAATGGCAACAAATTGAGACCAAAATGATAGAAGAAAATGGAGAATAAGCAAGGTAGCAGGTTGTAAGCATAAAGGAAACGACAGCGCAGATATAGTAGCAGAATAGAGAGGAGGGTTTTAAATGAGAAGTGAACAGTGACGGTGGACAAAGAATTAATTCGTCACATCAAGAGAACAGTAGCGAGGTTGGAGAGAAAACAGAAGAGTGGAAGTGCAAGAAGGGTCTTCGATTGGGTTATAACATGGGGGTTGAAGCATTTTCTTGGGTGAGACTTAAGACAACCACTGATGAAGGATTTCTCGAAAAATTAAGGATTAGTAATCCTTTTTAGAAATCGAATGGATTCGGTCTTATACATATGTGAGGAAGGTAATCATAAAAGAAAGAAGATGAGTTCTTCTTTCTTTTGTAACTTAGGAGCCGTGCGAGATGAAAGTCTCATGCATGGTTTTGAATGAGAGAAACAAGTGAGGAATCCTTTTTTGGACTCTGACTCTCCCACTCCAGTCGTTGCTTTTCTTTCTGTTACTTCGAAAGTAGCTGTTTTAGCTTTAGCCACTTGAAATTTCGATATTCCTTAGAGTTTTTTTTTCACTATTTCAAATTTTAGTTATTGTTTTAGATGTTTTATATTATAATATTATAAATATATTTCTATATAAATAAAAATAAAATAAATATTTTTAAATATAAATCAAATAGAATAGAATAATATTTAATATAATCAATTTTATTAAATAATTAATAATAAT
>JANIIA010000003.1:44495516-44510772 GCA_027478495.1 Erythroxylum alaternifolium | reverse complement strand
ATGTAGGTTATAATAAACCCACCTTTCTTTGGGGCCCTGCATAACTCCTACCGATTTACTTTGGAGAAAAACTTCCTATCTTTTCCTTTAGCCCATAGAAATCTACTTATTAGCTTTTAAATTTCCTTAATAAGTCTTTTAGAGAGGAAGAAATGGGGAGACCAATATACATGGACTGATTTTAATACTAATTTGGTTAATAGAGCTCTTAATTTAGTAGAGATTAATCTATTACAGCAATATCTCAATCTTCTTTGAATTTTCTTAACTAGGAGGATGTAATCCATTGGAGCTTTCTTGCAGAAGTGGAAAACTCTAGATACTTAAATGATGGAGTTATAATTTGAAAACTTGAAATGTTTAAAATCCATTCCACACTTATTTGAGCACGCTCTAAAATGATTATATGGCTTTTACGTCAATTAACCTCCAATCTTGATGATTTTTTGAAGACTTTTGGGAAGCTATAAGTAGGCTGATTAAGGCATCATAAGCTTTAAAAAATAGGATTAAATCTTTTACAAATGGTAAAGAAACCAAACTAATCTTCCTAAATTTGCTATGAAAATTGAAACTAGGATTAAAGATGACATTGCTTTTGATAATCTTATTAAATTTTCCATACATATAATGAAACTAGGATTAGGTCACCTAGCTTTAAGCCCTTTTCTCTTTGGAATTATAGGGATGGTTCTCCATTGATTAAAATAATGAAAGAAGTTGCCATTAAGTAAAGTTTTATCCATGTTTTGAACTTTTCATGGAATTCATATGCTTCTAATAGATGCAAGAAAAACTCCTAACTAATTGTATCAAAAGCCTTAAAGAAATCAACCTTGATTGCACAATTTTTTAGCATTTTTCTTATGGTATCTCTTAAACAACTTTTAGGCCACAAGTATATAATCACCTATTAACCTTCCATCCATAAAGGCTCATTAAGAATCACTAACGAATTATTTTAGAACCTTCTTCATTATGTTAGCAATAATTTTAGAACCTTCTTCATTCTGTTAGTAATGATTTTAGAAATGATTTTGTATAGAAAGTTACAACAAGATATATGAATGGAAAAAGGGTCTGGGCCCAGCTTGGCCTAAGTTAACTGAATCTTAGGCCTAGTTTTCTCTGCCTGGGCTTGGGCCACGACTGCTGAACATAGAGTTAGGCTTAGGCTACCCGAGCTGAGTAACCCAAAATGACATCGTTTTTCTTTTTTTAAAAAAAATTCAATGCAGGACCGACTTGATCAACCTTGAGCTCCCGTCTGGTTGGGCTCTAGATGATCCTAGACCTAAAATGACAAGGCCCACCCATGCCCAACCTGGTTCATTGCCATCCTTAACAAGTTATGGATCTGAAACCCATTTAAGGAACTAGGATTGGGTACTTTAGGAATCAAACGAAACAAATCATATTAATTTCTTTGAGGATCTTACCTCTTTCAAAGAGTTCCTAGATGGAATCTATTACTATTTTCTTGGTGAGGGGCCATGTATTTTGGTAAAAAAAAATCCTTTCAGGCCCAAGACCTGGAGCTTTATGGGATTCATTTCAAAGAACACTCTCTCAACCTCTTGAACAATGATTGCATTGATTAAAGTTTCAATTTCTTTCTCTAAAAGATGATTAGAGATAAAGGATTTTAATAGGGGAATTGTTAAGGAGGTTATTATTGTAGTCCCGATGATACTTTTGAAAAATGAAGTAGCTTTCACCTTGATGTCCCCTTGTGAAGAAATAACTTGACCCTTCTCATTAATAAGTTAGGAAATTCTGTTTGAATTCCTTCTATCGAGAAATGAATTAAAGAAGAATTTAGAGTTCTTATCATTCTCTTTTATCTATTTCATTATAGACCTCTATTGGATCAAAGAGTTATGATTAGCTAGAGCTCTTACATTTTAGAGCTGTATTTTCTATGTTCAAGAAGTTTCCTATGCTAGGATGCTTCTCTTATTGTATTTAAACCCTAATCATTATCCTCTTAACCTCCTCTATAGTGTTACTACCCCCACTTTTTAGTTTGAATAACTTTAACTCCTTAATCTTTCCTTTTTTTTTACAAAGACAAAGGCCTTATAACCCTTGCTATTGTGAGAAAGGCCATTTATGACTACCTTTGAGTATTTTTCAGTTTCAACAAGCTAATTATTAAATCAAAATTGGAAAATTTTTCTATTTTCTTAAAAATATTTTGGACCACCAATGGTGCATAATCAAAGTAAAATCCTTACTTTGATAATAGGAAAATATGTAAGCCATTTCCCATTCACAAAATGCTCTATCTAGCCTCTTCTTGATTTGCCAAATTATGTTTTGTTTGTTGCTTTAAGTGAATGTTAGTCCTTTAAGTTTCATATCAATGACCCCCTTTATTCTCCACAAACTCCTAAAATTCAGCTAAAAAATTCTTCAATCTGACATTCCCTCAGGGTTAAATGCCCAAATTGGGGCCAATTTTTTTTAATTTGATCAATTTAGGGCCAAACATTTTAATCTGCTCAATAAAGGTCTAAACGTTTTCGAGTCTGCTCAATGGTAAGTTATTTTGGATAAAAATTAGGAAGTGTTATACACCTACCGTTATGGAGAGGCTAGTTGGATTTGAGAGAAGTGGCTTACGTGGATTTTTAGAAAAGAAAAATAAAGAAAATCATTTCAGAACCTTAAATTTATTTCTAATCCCCAAATATTCACCCTCTCTCTCTTTAAAAATTACATAAATCTTGTCCGATCTGGGATTTTGCCTCCTTTATGCATCATCACTACCGATCACTCTAATCCCTCTTACCGATCTACCTTCCAATAGTGTGAGCTTTCCATATAGTGTGAGCTTTCTCCTCATAAGTTTGAGGTGAATGGGTGCTTTAGAACTCCATTGTCAATGATGAAGATGTTTGGGTCTAAAGAGGGTAAGTAATTTTAATTTGTGGATTTTTAGAGATTCGAATAATAAGATTTAAGTGCATAGTTTTCTCCTGAGCTTTGGATGGGGAACTTCTTATAGTTTGTGTTTGTTGATTTAATCTGTATTGAAGAAGACTTGATACTGAAACATAACTGAGTATGAAATCTTAATAGAGATGAATAAGGAGTGGAGAACTAATCTTCATAAGGTCAAGGTAAATACCATTTCACTTTGTCTATTTACATACAATAAATGTTCCTTTTTTGCCTCTTGTTCCCTTCCAATTTTTTTTTATTTTTTGGTTTGTAGAGCGTACTGGTGTTACTTATGTGGAAAGTGAGTAGTAACTGAGTTCATAATTGGATTTTGAACAGGTAGTGGAAGGTGGTGATGTACTTGTATACTCATTAAAGCCCCAAGTTGGTAATAACTCATGCTCCCTTCTATTTTTACTCCTTCGATTCCTTTTAACTTCATAGTAAAATCATATGTTTACTTCAGGATATGCATTTCACCATCCTAACTTTGTCTTAAACATTAGATGTGGAATTAGGAATTTTTGGTGTTTGAAGGGTTTACACTGCTCACTGTTCTCCATTTTTTATTAAAATCCTTCTCTCTTATTTAACCATTCTTCCCCAAAATCCCTTTTTCCTTCTAAATTTGTACTACATTTTCGAAGACATCAGTTAGGAATACCTAAGAATGAGCTCAATTAGTAGTTATTTAAGGTAGTAAGGTCAATTAGAGGATTCAATTTGTTGTTTTCTTGGTTACAATAAAGGGTTTATAGGAAATTTTTGAAAATTTCATCTTTGACAGTAGAGGAATGCATTCTAACCTTGATTCGAGGTCATACAAGCTGATTCCTTCAACTTACCTAGTTGAATGAGACTAAGACAAAGATGCTAAATATTGTTACTGTAACTTAAAAGCACCTAGATGGACTTGCTAGACTGATGAGAATCTAAGAAGAAGTTTTAATGGTTGTTGACTATTTTTGATAATTTTGTACATTTTGATGTTGTTTTATATAAATATGTTCATATTTTTCATTAACATATTGTTCTTTTTTGTTTCGAGAGTAAAAATGTCTGTCGATTTCATGAATGGCATAATCAAAGATTTTCTCTAAAAGCAAGACAAATTATTTTAAAGATGAAAAGTAGAGAGAAGATGTTATGCCATCAAACTAATCTATTAAAGGCTGAAGTGGCAGAGTTAAGAGAAAATGCAGTAGATGTTTTGGAAGCTAAAATTATTACAGAAAATTTGAAGTTGAAGAATGAGTTACATGCTAAGAGGAGTAGTAATGAAACACATTAAGAAAAGTTGAAATACATTCAACAAAGTGTTGGAAATTTGTAGCTTGTTTAAGATTTTGTTTATTAGTTCACTTATGTTTGTTAACCTAAATAATGAAGGCAATTCAAGTAATAGTTACATGTTTAAAGCCATACTTGGAAATGGTTTTATGTACTAGAACCATGTCTAAATGAAATAGATGTATGGTTTTATGTACTAGATTATGTGTTCTAAAATTAAGGGGTTAATTGTCTACTTAGCAACTCTTTGTATTAATAATGTACATCTTGTATATCCTTTTGATTTTTAAAGGTTAGAAGTAAATTTTTCTGATGTTATCTTGATACTAGCAGATGAATTATTGAGGTTGATGTCTTAAGTTAGAGTAATGGTTATCTTCACATAATCTTGTTCAATGCAACTAGATGATATCTTTTTTTTCTTGCTTTATAGGTCTACCATTTATAAAAAAAGATCTATTAATCTCCTTTACAATGTCTAATTGCAATTGAGCTTACAAAACTATTTTGTGGCATACATATACAAATGTAGTTTCATCATCTAGCATTTATGAACTTCCGAAAAAACGAAAAAAACCTAAAAGAAAAGAAAAGGCAATTCTGACTGAAATTGATTGTCATTGCATTCATTCATATAATAACATGGAAATGTCAACAAGATCTTTAAATTAATAATAACTACCTAATGACATTCAATAGATATCCAACCTACAACCATGGTTCAGTACGTAAATATCACAAAATTGATGGATATAAGTATCATCCATTATTCACTACATAAAACACTAACAAACACATTTTTGTTTACATTTTCTCCTTTCACTTTGAATATATAGTTTGAATTTTTTGGCTTGGATTCACATGCCCAATAACAGCTTGCTTACTCTTTTTTTATTTATGCCTAGGATTTATTAGTCTTTGATTTGGCCTTCTAGGTTGTAGATAAAATGCAACTATTATTAATTTCAACTGTATCTCTTAATTGATGTTTAGAAAGAAGGGCTAAATTAAATAGTTGTATCATTTACATTTAACATTTGCAACCATGTCGTTAGATTTGTGTTTATTTGATTGAGGTAAGTTTTAATCTTATAAACCCTTAATATTCCGCAAGCGCACAGTTTATAACGTAGTATTAAAGGTATCGATCTTACAAGGAAGGAGAGTAATCTAATCCTAAAATCTAAGGCTAAAAAAAACTATAAAACTGAAAATAAAAGATGCAATAAAAATTGAGAATTGAGTTCAACTAATCAAATTAGAAAGTAAACATAAAAGTATTAACAAGTGAGCAATATGCAATCATAATAGAAATCAACCTAAGGAATTTACCAATTTATGAGAAAGAGGATTTTACTTATCATTAATGCTAACCTAGCTGATTATATGTCAGTGGAGTATTGGTTTTAGACTATCCTAGGGCTGATTTCTCTCTCTTGAGTTATAACTATTAAACTTTAAATTATAAACCCTAATCAGATTATGGAATTTGTAATTTCTCAATTCACAAATTATCCAAAACCCTAATTAGATCTGAAGCACTCTAATAAATTATCGAAACATTATCTCTCTCCATACAATTCCCAACATGATTTTACACGGTTTCTATTAAATTGCCTAACTCTGATTAATCCAATTTAATCATTTTTTATTCAGGTCACCCTCTCTGTTTATTACTGAATTATGCAAGAACGCAATCAAATCACGATATTCATCTAATAAACACAATCAAGTAAATTATCATTAAATCAAAATAAAATCTTGAAGGAGAGTTTAGAACATCATCAAGATTCCAAATCCTATCATCATACTATCCATCTTAATTATATACGTAAATAAAATCAAAACGAAAAGGAAATAATGACTTAGAATAGATGACAAAAGGCAACGACATCGGGAAATCTCTTGATTCGGAAAGCACGTCGAGTTAACTTCATCTTCCTCTTCCTTCTTCTTCTTTCTCTCTCTCGATATTCTCTCTTAAGGGGTTCAAGTGTGGCTGATGTTATAGCTCCTTTATTACTCTTAATGTTCTTTAAATAGTCTTTTATGTTTTGGGTAACCTTAGAGTCTTTTTAGGGTCTAAAAGGTCCAAAAAGTCCTCGAAACGTGAAGTTCATAAGCAACTATGTGTTTGCCCAATATAGGCTCAGATCAGACAAAGACCACGATCGTGTCCCTAATCTAAGCCTTCTGTCATGATCATGGCCTGCCATTTTTCAGCTTGAATGTCTTCAAAAACTCCTCCATTCTTCGATATTGATCCTGAAAGACTAGCAAACACATCAAGGTATCTCAGAAACAAAATATTTAAGCTCAAAAATTTGTACTAACCCATAAAACACTTAAAACACAGATAATTAACAAACTAACACAATTCTAACCTAAACATATACAAAATGATCAAATTAATTGCTAAACACATAACAAACCATGTCCTAAAATGCGATGCAATTTATACTTATCATTATCCCTATCCCTTCCATCCATTTCTTGAACTTGTTGTTTACTTCATGTTGAAGGGAAGAGTATGTGATAGATCTTTTTCCTAAAATTTTCTCTTAAGAATTTGGGTTAGAGTTGCCAACACCAAACATTCTCATTCTGCTTTCATCATCTGCAAAACCATAGCTAGGCCCTCCTAAACCTGAAATCACATTTGAAAATTTCCTTTGGTGGTCTTTTTGGTGGTATCATTTGAAGATGTAGAAATATTTGTTATTTTTGAAGCACCTCCAAATGTTGGGAGAACAAATGAGATTGCTAGATTTGCAATTCCATATACATGAGCAATAGTTGAGGTGTTGACGGCACCTGTAGTAGTTCTAGCACTAGTAGATACAGACATAGTTGCAAAGGCAGAGGTAGACGCATTTGGTCCTCTTTTTCTTTTCTTTCCCCTTTCAGCATGGTTAGATGCAGATACAGAGGTGTTTCTGGGATTTTTATGTTAGTTTCAACTATTGAGATGTTTTCTCGATTTGACTATGAATTGGTTGTGTTTTACTCCATATCGAAATGAATTGCTTGGTCTCGATAGGGATCTTGAAACTGGGTTGGACCCTGATATTGATAATTGTGAAAAATAAAAAATTACGATCAGATTTTCACTACTATCAAAAAGAATCTTAGCTGTATCAAAGAAAAGACAAAGCAACCTAAAAATTACCTCTCTACCCTTCCAAGGACAAACCCTTGTGTTGTATCCTTCTTTATGGCAGTGGTTGCATGTCATGATCATGCCCCTCCTAGACATGTGCTCAACATTTTTCTTTTTGGTAATTTTTTTAGTCTTTTATGGCTCATCAAGGTCCTTTTTTCTAGTTATTTTAGGCCTACCAGGTCCTTGTTTGAATTCTGGCGGCCTAACAACTTCTTCATTAGTATTGAGCCAGTCTTTCATACTAGGCATTGGTTGAATATCCTTTCTATATGCTTTGACTTATTGACTCTTCCATAACTAACTTAAAGTGTACTCTTCAATATATTGACTAATTTGTAAGCTTCATAAATTTATAGCCCTCAAATACTGCAAGTGCATGGGGCATGATTTGTAGTAAGTGAAGGGTCCCACAAGGAGGATGAACTAATCTAATCCTAGGTTATCTAAGGTTAGAAAATTATCAAAATGAAAATAAAATTGAACATGAAATTAAACATGAGAATTTGATTAGAGGGAATGTAATTTAGGAATTTAACATAAAAGGAATTAAATTGAGCTACACAAAATTCATAATGGAAATCAATCAAGGAAAATTACCAGATTATAGGAGAGGGAGTCTTCCTATAATTAATGCTAACCTAGCCATTTACGTGTTAACGGGGTGTCGTTTCTAGATTATTAAAGGGGGGATCATCCTCTCTTGAGTTATAATCATGTACTTTAATTCATTAACCCTAATTAAATTATGGAATTTGCAATCTTTCAATTAATAAATGGCCCACAATTCTAATTAGACCTTAAGCCCTCTAATAAACAATCAGGTCTAACACGAGATCTCTCTCCATATAATTACCGACTAGATTGATTGTGTGGTCAATTAGATCAATTAACTCTCATTAACTCGATTTAATCATTTTTATTCAGTTCACCCTCTTGATTTATTATCGAAATATGCAAATCTCGCAATTAATCACAGCACCCAATCAATAAAACACAAAATGACTATATTACATTAAATCAAGATAAAATCCTGAAGGATGAGTTAGAACATCATCAATAATCCAAAATCCATCATCATACAATCCATTTCAATATTATACATTGAATGAATAAAAATGAAAACAGAAAGGAGAAGGAACTTGGATCGGATAATTCAAAAGGCAGCAGATCTGGGAAGTCACTAGTGTCGAAAGACCCTCTTCTTCTCCTCTTCTTCCCCTTCCTCTTCTCTCTTCTTTCTCTCTCCTTTAGGGTTTTCTAAAAGTGGCAAAAGTGAAGCTCCCTTTAAGGTTTCATCCTTAAGCCTTTTATAGGCTTTTCCAATTAGGGTAACCTTAGGGTCTTTTTTGGGTCTGAAAGGTCCGAAAAGTCCCTTAAAAACTTAAAACCAGAAGCATTCCCATTTCTATCTGTGTGCAAGCCACAATCGTGGCCAACATTTTGTCCTTTTGTTATGATCATGGCTTATTGGCCATGATTGTGGCCCTGGGTTAACTCCCGGGTCTTCTTCGAATCTTCTCCATTTTCCACTCTTTTCCTTAAAATACTAACAAATACATCAAGATACTTCAAAAATATAAAATTAAAGCTTAAAAGCATGCTATACCTATAAAACACCTAAAATACAAATATCTACTAAATAATACAATTCTAACCTAAACACGTACTAAACAATCAAATTAATAATTAAATACAAACTAAACTACCCATAAAAACATGATGCAATCTACAACTATCATAATATTAACCTTTTTGTCTTTGATAGCACATATGACATATGAACAAGGAATACCAAAGAGGGTATATCTCTTACAAAAGCAAGTTTTGTCCTAAATCCTCACAACATATCTATTCTCAGTATGATCAATCTTATAAAAATGTGAAACAATGTTAGCACTCTTATAAATAGCTTCCTATATTCTTACCCTAAATTTCCTTTCCACTTGGTAGCTTCTTTTGTTTTTCTTATAATTCTCTTCATCGTTTCCCTTCTAATATGCTCAAAAAACCTTAAAATTGACAACTTTCTTACATCAAAAAGAGTCTTATTGAATGCCTCACATAAGTTGTTGCCAACCAACTCAATTATAAAATCTTCCCTCTTGAGTGCCTTGTACCATTGCTAAACTAGTACATAGCTCTCAATATCTTTTGTTGCCCTTTCCTTCTTGTCTTTTAGTTTCTCCATATTTTCTTCAAACGCCTTTACAGTATAGGATTTTGTAAAGTGGTCCTTTATCTCTTCCCCTTTATGCCATCTTCCTTGCCAATTCACATAAACATGTCGAACACAACATCTGTGCTCAGCATCTAGACATAAATTTGCAATGGCTCTATCAAGTCCCTACAAGGAAAAACATAACCATTGCTCAGTTTATTTCATCATAGTTATAGTAGGCACATAAATAGTAGAAAATAAAAGTAAAAACAATTTGATTTGAAACTTTGACCCTTTATTGTTCTATCATTATATTCAACCAATTCTAGAGCCCAAGTGAGGTAAATCTTCTTGTAATCTTTCAATGAACCACTTCAAGTTGATAGTAATCTCATATTCAACCATAGCTCAAGCAACAAGAAACATTTGATTGTTTTCATCTCTTCTCACAGCATATAGAAGTTCACCCTTAGTTATGATCTTAAGCTAACGTCAATCTAGGCCAAGATAATGCCTATACATATAATAGCCAGTTTCTAAAACATTACTAATAGAAGTCTTAGGCTTGAGTCACATGAGTTTTATCATTTGAGAATTAATGAAGTACATTTCATTCACATGCATATGTTAGCATACACACACGAATCATGATTTAGTAAACATAGCAAAGATTGTGTGTGCACTCAATTGATATATTTTGAGGTATGAAAGGCTTAAAATGATTATGATATGATTGTGTATTGTTTATGTCTTGAATTTTAGTTTGATCAAATATAATTAGTAATTTGGAGTTAATTGTTATGGTTGGAAAATTGATGAATTAAAATGTAGATTTAGTCTAGGAAAAATGTAAAGTGATAAGACAAGTTGACACAAGGAAAATTAGGATACTAAGCTTATAAAATGAGTGACATTTGGCATAGAAAATTAAGTTACTAATGGCAGTAGTGATTGAGTGACAAATGACCTAGGATATTGGTGACATTTGGCAGCCACATAAGAGGACATGTAGCTTATCTCCTTGGATGACATGTTTCCTTTTAAAATAAGGACACCTTACACAAAAAGGCTTAAGTAAATGCAAAGTCACTTATATTTCCTGAAGTTTTTACTGCATGCTTTCTTTTCCTTTCCTCTCACCACTGAAACACCCACACTCTTACATCTTTGTGTTTTGCCTACGTTTGTGTTCAGTTAACACACCAAAATTCATGCTTTTACCCTTCATAAAGATAGTTATAGAAACATATCATTGTTGTACTTGATATTATCTTTTTATCTTTGCTAAAAACCCATTCTACTCCCACTTTGTAATTGGATGATCTTACATGTTTGTAAGGAAAAGTAGAATTAAGAATTGGGCAGGCAATTGAGCTAATCAAGTAAGTGAAAGATTGATCTCTTGTGATATATTTTAATAGGACTTAATCATGACTGAATTGGAGATGGACTGATTATGATATTGGAGTGAAATGAGTGTTGGAAAATGATGTATGAATGATAGTTTTTGTACTATTTTTTCATGCATGAAAGACAATAATTTATGAGCTACCAAATGAATGATTTTGAGTTGGAATTAGAGATGAATTTGACGAGGAATTGAAATATAATTAAGGTATACTTGAGGTATAATTAATGGACTGTTATGAAGGTGTTTTGAATTTGGTATAAAGGTGTTTGAATCTAGAAAATTAAGGTAAATTAGATAGTGCACTATTGGGGCACTCATCCCAAGATCGTGCGAAGGTCCCCCACGATCATGGCTAAAGCTTTGAAATGATAATTTCGATTTTGTGAATTTGTTGAACTAAATGAGGATAAGTCACTCTATATTGGTGAGTTTGGACTTGATTAAGGATTGAAATGAACCTAGATTGTTGCTTGATTAATTGGTTAAGAGTTTGATTAGTTTAGGTTGTTAATTGATGTCATAACTTAAGGAATGGATTGTCTTGATATCAATATATTTAAATCTGGAAATTTTGAGTTGTCAAAATAATAAAGCCGTTCTTATAAATGCAAATATGATCCAAAGGATATGAGTAAGGTGTATTAAGTATGAATGAATGAGAATTAGGAAATTGTGTGAATGTATATTGCTAGAAAAGGTAGATGAATGTATGATTGGTGAATTTAGAGTAATCAAACTTACTCAAGGTATAAACCTGAATGCAAAATGGTAATATACAAGCTATAATAATTGAATGGTCAAGATTTGTGAAGAAGAATACATATCCAGAAAGGTCAATTGAGCATGCATTGAACCTGACACATATACATGTGTATGATTGTATATTCATATGATTAAACAAATTAGTGATTATGAACTATGTGTGTATTGCATAACTATAAATACACAAGTTGATAACGTCCAAACATTGCTGGATCATCAAGGCAATAACTTATCTGGAGCGTACTGTGAGTTAATTGCCTAGATATTTCTCACTATGATTGATTTGTTTTTGATTAAATTTCAGTTATTAAATTGTTACTTGTATGATTGGTATAATTCTGGACATTGTTGGTCCGAGGAGATTGATACTCAGGATTATATATGGAAGTGCTTCAAATTGTATATGTAATGTGGAATGTGTGATTAAATGAATGATGAATGCTGCATATGGATCGAAGAATTTGATATTTGTCATAAGCACATTGAATGAAAAGTATTGAAAGCATAATATGTGAATTGATGCATCTCATTGCATTGATGTGCATGATCAGATAAATGAGTTGTGACCGGAATGACCAACGAATAAAAAGAGGTTTAAGCTCATAATGATTAAAAAAGCCTCAGGCTCAGATAACAATGAGCACGGTATCCACAACAGATACAGGATAGTAAATGAGATGAGCCCGATATCCACAGCAGATATGAGATAGTAAATTGAGTTGATAAGCACCCGGTCACAAAAAATAAAATAAGAAAGAAATCATATGTGCATTGCATATAAAATTATACATGTATCAAATGAATGACTGTGATGAATTATTGAATTATTCTAAAATAATGATATGCAATGTTGGTATATACTATTTATTAAAATATGAAAAACTGTGATGTGGCATTCGATATTGGATGATGTGATATACTTGCTGAATTGGGTTATGTACTTGTTTTATATTCTGACTGGAGTGAGCATATCGATGATGGTTCATTCATTGAGTTCGCAAACTCATCAAAATTGCAAGGTTGAGTTTCAGGTTCAAGCGAGTTCTAACTCTGATAGTGATAGAGTAGAAGTATAGTACTTGCGTTTTTTGGGACAAGAATGACTCAAAGGTCTGGTCAGCTGATAATAAAGAGTCTAGTTAGAATATTTTTGATTAACATCCCTTTTCACATGGTACATTTTGTAACTAAGGTTAAACTCTCAAATGTTATGTAATGTATATACATAAATTATGAGTTGTAGTGACACCGTGCAAGTTTATGTTTGGGAATGAAATGGGAAGTATTGATCATTTTGAAACTTTTTAATACGTGTGATGCTTTAAATAAGTTAATGTGAATGCTCTAACATGCCATTCTCGTAGGGTATGTTCTCGAATATTCTCTAGTATATTTAGGCATATGCTCTATGTGTAGGCCCTGGGTCCCCTTACGGATTTTATGGCGACTACGTGTCACCATTGGGAGTTTATTGGAATTTATATATATTTTGGAAACATTGCAATAAAATAAAAATGCAACGAAAATTTGTGGTGGGATCGTAGAATAATTATAGACATCAAATTAAATTATTCAAAAACAAATAATTTAATAAAATAATTAATACACAATTTATTAAGGGATATCAAATTAAAAGAAAAAGATAATAATGATTTTTAGATAAAGAAAATTCATAGGAAAGGTCAAAATATTTCCCCACAATTTATAAACATTTTTTCATACCAAAAATGAACCAAGAATATTTAATTTGGGTGTAAGAAGAATTTATAACAATTTGGATTTAGAAATAGAAAACTTTAATTCATAGGCATCACAGTCACGGGTGTGACTCTTTAGTCACACCTGTGACACAAAATTCACGGACGTGACTCCTCTCTCACGGGCGTGAGAGAGAGTCTGAAAGCAGAAGCAAGTCGCGATCGTATGATCGCGATTCTCCGAAGTTTTGGAACTGTCGTGATTATACTATGTTACGATCGCGACTACCCTATTTTACACCCTTACTATCAAACACTATATCTTTCAATCCAGAAGTCCAAAAATTATAAACTATATATTGTTGGAAAGATAAGAAAAAAATCTACAACTTTTATGAAGACAATTTTAGCTAATTCAGCCTGTATCTATACAGTTTAATCGTTGAAGTGAAAATTACTATTTCTGCTAAAAATTGGCACTCCCATACCATTTCTACTATCTTCTAAAGGCCATAACTCTCACATATAGAGTTCAAAAATTTTGATCTTGGTACCATTGGAAAGTTAAAAGAAATATCTACAACTTTTATGAAGACTAGTTAGCCTAATTTGGCCTATATCAATGCAGTTTAGCCTTCAAAGTTTCAGCTCACTGTTCCATTGATTTCCCTGTTATCACTCATCCGCTTACTAATAGTTCTACTGCTAATTTACAGGACCCAAACTAGCATTAAAATTACTACATATCAAAACTCCTTTGATACACAATTTAACTCAAACAAGTTCAGCCAAAGATACCACAACATTCAACACAAGCCAACTTAACATTAGAAGAAAAAATTCTGCATATATAACTATGCATACATATAGCAGAAGAATTTATGCATTTTCTGTCAACTTTCATTGTCTATTTTCACTGTTCATTTGCAACAACAAAATTGATACACAATTCATACTTCATTTCACACTGCCATGACAGTATCATAGTTACAAATATATACAAAAATGTTGATGCCAATATGCTTCTAGAAATGCTCCATACTAACTTAATTACAAAAATTCAAATTTCTTGGAAGTTGCCAAACACTTTGCAAGGATCACTTATACTCTACTGATTCTTCACCTGAGGAGTGAAAATTTATGGGGCGAGTTGAAAGCTCAATGGCTAATATGTTTATAGTCGTTGATAATGAATCATACACAACATAGATGAATATTCATAATCAAAATACAACACACCCTTATAAAGAACATATTAGCTGAAAAATATCATCAAGCATAACACTCCAAAATTCATCATAGTTAACATAGTCAAAATGCAATGCACCTTACAATGGCTCGAGAGTTTTGTAAAACGAAACGGCAAAACCGAAGTTTATACCGTGAAATGAAACGAGTCCGATTTCTCAGGATCTCGTGGCCACAAGCTGGCAGCCGAGAGAAGGCTATAGGTCATCGTGCACGTGACAAACGAAACAGATTTCTCTCTCGCCCACATAACAAATTTTACAATGTTCATACATTTCCGAATATGTTCATGCTTTCATGATTCTTAAAGTTTCTGTTTTTCATCCACACAAAGTAATTCAAAGTAACATGATAGACATTCATAGAGAATAAAACAAACATATTTGTCATTCATATACATAAATATTATCTCATCATCACAAAACCATAAACATATTACCCACCTATTTAACTTGATATTTTTCCAAAATCAAGCTTGGTCTTCTCCTTGCTCTTTTTGGCGAGTTTCTTGATTACCTAAGACAACATATTTCATTTCATCAACACACATGCATGAAGCTACATACTATCCATAAATAAAC
>JANIIA010000003.1:44458859-44471713 GCA_027478495.1 Erythroxylum alaternifolium | reverse complement strand
GGGTGAGCTGGGAAGCTCAGTGGCTAATACGTTTATAGCCATCGGTGATGAGCCACACACACACACAACCAAGCGTATTTATATACACCAATCTAGTTCACAATACAATTAATTTAAATTACAGTCACATAATCTATATCATATAATTTACAATCATCAAATAAAGCATTCAATTATAAATCATGCTCAGCAAATCACAGTAATATGGCTCGAGAGAATCCTATAAAACAGAATGGCAAAATCGAAGTTTATACCATGAACATAATGAGTCCATTTTTTGTAGCTCATATGCCACAAGCAGGTAGCCGGGAGAAGGCTTTAGGTCAACGTGCACGTGACGAACAAAATGGTATCTCTCTTGCCCACACAAACAAATTTCCAATGCTTACATATTTCATATCATATTAATATTTTCATGCTTTTTGAAGTTTTTCTGTTTTTCATCAATACAAAATGCGGTATCTTTCAAAGTAAACATAATATTAAATTCACAAAATATTTTTCTCACATTCACAATGATAAAAACACAAGCTTTTAGATACACATACAAGCAAATAATTTAGCTCATCAAAATACAACTATAAATATATTACCCACATATTTACTTGTAAATCTAAGCTCAAGTTTGTTCTTTCTCTTGATCTTGATTTCGATTTCTTGGTTCCCTTCAAATAAACATATTTTCATTCAAACATCATATATGAATAGAACTTCCATAAAGCTCTATTATCAAAAAATGAGCTTAGACTTAATCTACTCTTAGTTGATCTAAGTTAGAAGAACTAAGTTCTAGTTAAAAGTTCATAAAAATCTAAGAAAATAAATTTCTTATTCCTCTTCTTTCTCTCTTCATTTTCAGCACATAAAACCTAGTTTCTCTATTTTCTTCTTCTATCAAAACAAGAAAATAGATAAAGGGTTACTTAAAACTCAGCTGAACCTTCTTCTTCTACTTCTTATCTCCTTTATCTTTCTTTCCTTCTTCTTCTTTTCTAGTTCGGTTTCTGCTTCTCTTCTTCTACTTCTTTCTACATTTTTTCTTCTCTGTTTCTTTCTTATTTAACATGACCCTCTCTTTTTCCCTAACCTCTCAAACATGTCTCTCCCTTTTTTCTTGTTATTACACAACTCTCTTCCCCATTCTTTAGTTTCTTCTAGATTCTTCTTTTCTTTCTTTATTACTTCTACACGTCTCTCATGCACGCACCCTTCATTTACTTCTTATCTTATTAATCTAAAACAAACTCTAATATTCCAAACTTACCGTTCCATCTTTACTCTAATACCTTCTAACTCCTTAGCCTAATTCTAACACTTCCATTTAATCCACACAACTATATGAAATAAAAAAGTACTCATAAATAAACTCCATAAATTTCTAATCCAAGAATTCTGTTTTTTACTCACGAGTAAACGCCAACAAATTCTCATTTAATAATTCTAACTTCTAAGAAAAGTTTAGGGTCCAACAATTCTCTTCCCCCCTCCCAAGAATTTCGTCCTCAAAATTCTTACCTGAGTGATCAAACAAATGGGGGTAATGTTGTCTTATGTTTTCCTCAGTCTCCCAAATAGCTTCTTCACTCGAATAATTTCTTCCAAACGACTATATCCAACGGAATTGCTTGATTTAGTTGCTTATTCAAATACCTTACTATTTTAACTGGTTCCTCAATATATCTCAGGTTTCTCGTAATTTCACTACCCCTTTTACAGAACTGCAATACACCTCGTCAAGACAATGCGATACTCTCAAAACACTTTTATCTTCTACTTGCTATTCCATATCTCTTCAACGTTGATCCACTTAACTCTTCTGTTTTTCTTGAGTCGCGCAGATTCTACTACAGATCAATTTTCAAGTCATATGTAATCATTCACTTGCATTTATCATATACAATCGCTTTTACATTTCAATTTTATCATACCTAAGTTCCTTTAACAATAACAACATCACCTCAAATTTTGAATCTAATAATATAGGTAGGCTACTTTACATTAAACAAAATTCATGCACTCTCTATAGCATATTCAATTTCTTATGCCTGAGTCCTATTTCTATTGACTTCAATAGTCACTTCTAATTTGTTTAATAGTCATTTATTCCTAGAAATGAAACATTTAATTTACGCAATATGATTCAATAAAATATTTCTACCACAAGAAGGTTTCTCACCTTAATCATTTACACTGTTTCCATAATCTTTATCAACAAATTACATTCATCATTACTCTTTCAACCATTCTTAATACCTCATTAAGATTAATTTTAACTATTCATAATATTTCAATAAAATCAATTACTATCACACTTTACATAATCAGAATATTCTTTATAATAAAGTTCAATAAACCAGAGACATATTCATTTACTCTTATATTCTTATATTCTTTTGCATTATAAACCGTTATATTATTGTACTTTCCCTTAGTTAACGTTCACCCAGACCGAAACTTAATCGCTAAGAACTCCCCAGAAGCAGATAACATAGCTCGTACTCCATTTAACAACCTCAGCTATCCCTGTTCCAACAAGACGTACAAGTTTGCAGGTCATCGTTGCTCTTCCCTGTAAGGAATAAGCTCTTTTTCGTTTCTGGGCAGAAGAAAGTCAATATTTTTTCTGGGTAAAAATAAAGTTTCTATCTTTTTCACTTCTTTTGGTCTTTTGTTAGTACGAGGAATTATTCGAAGAAAGATAGCAGTAAGCAGAAAAAAGGATGGGAGGTTCGTCAGTCTTGCAGGAGCTGGTGTTATATGCGGCGAGTGCGGCTTTGAGCTGTCTGGTTCTGTTCGCCGGTCTCCGACACCTTGACCCGAATCGGGAAGCCTCCAAGAAGGCACTTGAACACAAGAAGGAAATCGCTAAACGCTTGGGTCGTCCTCTCATCCACACTAATCCCTACGAAGTACACAACCCAGATTCTTACTATTTTAAAAAAAAAAAAACAAGTTTAAGATTCTGTACTTCTTCTTGTTTTTGTTTGTGTATTCTTTAGTGTTTACTTTGTTAGGGTATGAATATAGGTACAGTAGTTATCTGCAATTGAATGTGTGGTATTTGGTATCTTTTATCTGAAAAGCAAGGAGAAAAATTATGGTTGGGGCTTTTACTTGATGGAATTAATGGTTTGGGACTTTCTGAGTTGTTCTATTTATTCGTTTGTGTTGCACCTTTAAGCTTACTTGACCAGTTTTTGGTGCGTGGGTGTTTTATAGTGGTTGATGATTAATGTTTAACAAGTTCACCAGGCGAGCATCATTTTGCATAAACATGTGTGGGATAAAGATTTAGGTCTCTAGATGGCATGACAGAACTAAGTTCTTATTGTATAAGCCCAAAAATGCTATAACGTTTTGTTTGTCACTTTTAAGTCCATAGCTCACAACCCTGTTCTACGTTGATTGCTGTCATTTCTTGTAAAATAAACCAAGTGAGTTTCTGTGAGCACAATCTAGCCTTGGCTAGACAGAGCTGGCGGTTCTTCAGAATGAATGTCTGAACCTGTCCAAAAGCCCGGCTAGTAGAAGATGTTTTAGCTGTAGGGAGAACTGACAGTAAAATGCAGTTACCATTAATTTATTTGTGCTGATGTTAAACACCATTTCTGCAGTTCTGAACCATTTCTTTTCTCACTTGGTTATGCAAGATTTGGCCAGTTGCTGGTTACTATTTTAGAGGTCTAAAGGTCCATAGGCCATATCTTATTTCTCATATGATGGGATTATTCTCCAGGGGAACATAAAGCTGAAAATCTATGTTCTGTCTTTGCTAAGATATGATGTTTTCTGTGATTCGTTTTCATTTGTTTCTGTTCCATCTTGGGCAGGATGTAATAGCCTGTGATGTAATAAATCCTGATCACATTGATGTTGAATTTGATTCAATTGGAGGACTGGAAACTATCAAACAATCTTTGTATGAGTTGGTTATTCTTCCCTTGCGGAGACCTGAACTCTTTTCACACGGAAAGCTTCTCGGTCCCCAGAAAGGGGTGTTGTTGTATGGACCCCCAGGCACAGGGAAGACCATGCTTGCTAAAGCTATTGCAAAAGAGTCCGGAGCTGTTTTCATCAATGTGAGGATCTCCAATCTTATGAGCAAGTGGTTTGGTGATGCTCAGAAGCTTGGTGAGTGGGCTTTGTGTTTAACATTATTCCTCTTTTGCTTTTGTAAATTTTGCTATTATTTCAGTATGAAGGCCGTTAACTTTATTTATGAGGTGAATTTATGTAAAAAATTAAAATATGAGATTTTGGAACCACATTTTTTGTTGCTTCTGCGAGTCTGTGTGCTTCTTTTTCTTCTTCCTTATGTTTCATATGCTTGCAGAGGAGTTGTCTAAAAGTGGGTGGTGCCTAATTTCTTATTTTCATTTGTAAAAAGATCGAATTCCTCAATGGAATGACAAATGTCTTAAACATCAAGCTATCTATACTTCCTGTTTTATTTGCCTTCTGTCAAGCTGTTTGTGTACTCTTCACTTGCCACCACCACCGCACACTTCTCATTAGGAATGGCATAGTCCACTACACTTTTTATGTTTCACTGTTATATTGTTGCAGTGGCTGCTGTCTTTAGCCTGGCCTATAAACTCCAGCCTGCTATTATATTTATTGATGAGGTGGACAGTTTTCTGGGGCAGCGTCGATCAACAGATCATGAAGCAATGACAAACATGAAGACCGAGTTTATGGCTTTGTGGGATGGCTTTACTACAGACCGTAAGTTTTCTACTTGAAACAGCTCTAACATGATTACTAATGCTACCAAACATATTTTATACGTGACTTTTGTAATCAACTTTATTTGATTTGAATTGGATCGGTCTGGGCATATTAATTGGTTTTTAGTTACAGAAAATGCACGTGTGATGGTTCTTGCTGCTACAAATCGTCCATCTGAACTTGATGAAGCAATTCTAAGGCGGCTTCCTCAGTCATTTGAGATTGGGATGCCTGATTGCAGGGAGAGGGCTGCAATATTGAAGGTCATTTTGAAGGGTGAGCAGGTTGAAGAGAACATGGACTTTGACTACATAGCTAGTCTCTGTGAGGGTTATGCGGGTTCCGATCTGCTTGAACTCTGCAAAAAAGCAGCTTACTTTCCTATTAGAGATTTACTGGATGAGGAGAAGAAGGGGCAAAAGTCGAGTGTGAGTACATTCACCATCTATTTCTTTACCGTTTACATTTCTTCCTTGTTTAGTTTTTATCGAAATGAAAGACTTTGTTCTAAAGATACTCTACTATGCTTTTGAACTACAACTTCAGAGTTATAGACAGGAAATCCTATTATTGACTCGGAGGCAGAATACACTTCTTTTAGTTCCAAAGTTAAAATTCTATCGCTGCCTGGTAGTCATTAAACCAAAGCGCCTGACTTTGTTGGCAAAATTATTTGACACTACGGATAAGCATTGCAGTTTCTCTATGAAGTCAGGAATGAAAAATGCATCAGTGCAATGTACTTGCACACAATTAGTGGTTTTCTGACATAATTGCAAGAACTAACTCAGGGATGTACTGTTCATTAAAAGTTGTTTATAACACAAGTCTATTTCACCTGTTCTGTAATGCTAGCACTTTGAAATTTTAGAAGCCCTTACGTTTTTCATTTGTGTTTCTTTTCTCAGGCCCCAAGGCCATTATGCCAGGCAGATTTGGAGAAAGTTATAGGTACGTCAACTAAGACAAGGGTTGCTGCAAGCGAGTACAGTAGGTTAAGGTCACAGTCACCCAGTTGGTCTCGACAGCCAGATGATTATCAGGTGCAATCTACAATAAATGAACTCTCCAAGATTGTAATTTCACAGATCTTGAACATTCAGTCAGATTCCCAGGACCATTGAAAAGCCCTTATGTTAGTTCAACTCACTCAAATAATCTGGTGTTCTGTAAAATCACTACAAGCAAAAGCTTGTTTTTAAATTCTCTATATTTTTTTATTATGGAGGTATCTGCTACACAAATTTGTTAACAGAAAGTGGCTGCTTGAGCCACATGATCTATTATTGAATGTATTAATAGATTTTGAGATGGTGTAGAGCTTGGATGTTGAAAGAATATGGTCCAAAGTATATTTCTTCTGCGTTAGAAAAATTGAACTTGGAAAGAATAGAAAATTTCATTAAAAAGTTCTTGTTCTTTCTACCTAGCAGTTTAGAGATAATTTTGCTCATGTTTCTTTGCACGTATGAATGAATATTGTCGGTATCTGAAAAGGTTTAGCATATATTTTTGGCTTTAAATGTATCTGCTGATCATTCTCTTAATTCTATTTGGGATTCAATGGTAAATTTGAGCTGTACTTCTAAAAAAAGTTACAGCTTTGATTTTATAAAATATCAGCAGTTCCTGTAAAAGATTGCTTGCAGCCAAGAACCCTTCTGTAAAGTAGCAGGGGTGACAGATTGCACTTACACCTTTCCTATGAGAACGGAGAAGTGGCAAAATACACAAGGGCCTCATATTCTATGCAAATTGTTCCGAGAGATGTCAACTTTTACACTGATATGGGTATTGAATGAAGTTGCATGCATGGGCAGTACTATCCCACTTGCTTGATAATAAAAGCTATGCAGGTTCATATCATCTGTACAGCCAACAGTCACTAATAGGCGGAGAATGTGAAGTCCACAATTCTAGATTTATTTCTGTACATAAACGCGCATGAAAATTAAACAAGATGGAACCTTTAGAAGTGTAAAGGCTTTCTGAAGCATGTATTAGACCATTAAAGGGTACTGCAGCTGAAACAATTGACTCAAGAGGGTACTGATTTTTCATGCTAAAAAAGTTTGAAATTTCGTTAGTCAAATATCAGAAGCTTGAAAATCTAAAAGCCAATCAGGAGAATGATTGGTCCGGTTCTTATTTTTCCCCGTCATAGGCAGACTTTTATTAAATTGGCGTCTGCAGTCTGCAGTGGAACAGGATATAATTATTTAAGTGCATATTTTCTCATGCCTCAGATTGCAGGTGAAGAAATAAAAATAAGTTGAAAAAGTCTGGCAACATGTCCAAAAGCATGTAAACTTCATCCTTCAATTCCGTGGAAAAAGGGAAACTTCACCTTCTTTGTATATTTACGTTGGTATATGATTTTTAGCATTTACAACGTAAGTTCGTTGGTCCATTTTGCTTGATTCAGCTCTATTATATTCTTATGTTTTGCCCATGTGGTCCAGATGGCTGCCTGCCTGACTTATACCCTACGAATACCCTTCATTCTAGTCACCATGTTGGAATTCTTTAGGTAGTTATGTATATTCAAAGATAAATACTAAAAATCAAACCATGCTTTCTCAAAGTTTTGTAGGAGACAAGATAAACGTAAAACTACAAGATTAAGATAATAAATTTCCTGAAGTTGCAAACTTTGAAATTGCAGTCAACAATATTTGTGGTAAGACTTTAGATACACCCACATGTATCAATACAGTAAACAGCCACCTCCCAGTTCCCTGTATCTTCCATAAATTTCACGCCTTTGCTTCCTTGAGACCACTATGCACCAAAGCTGATTTCTCCCATATCCACCTTTGGAATCCTCCCTCACTCTCCCTTTACTTTTACATATCCATTTTTTCCTCAGGCTTCAGCTCAAACCATCACGAACCACCCCATCTTTTGATTTCCTATGAATCATTTGTCCAGTTCCAACTAAAGAAACAAAGATCATGGTCCCTGGAGGTCCAGTTCTTTTCTTTCTTGCCTTTATTATAGTCATTTTAGTCCTCCGGTTCTTGTCAAAAACATCATTTCTGCAAATTCTTGTGATCTGTTGGAGGTCATTTGAAGACAGGTTTTTTGTGCACCAATTGTTCAAAGTTCCACAGTTCAATGAAAACTTCCAGGAAAACCAACTCTACCTTAAGGTCTCCACTTATCTTAGCTCTCTGCCTGCAGTTGAAGATTCCAATTTCAACAACCTGTTTTCGGGTCCGAAATCTAATGATATAGTCCTCCACCTAGATGTCAAGCAAGTGATTCATGACACTTTCCTCGGTGCCAGAATTTCATGGAGCAACGAGAGACATGAAACTTATGGATGTAGAGCGCTAGTGTTGAAGCTGAGAAAGAAAGACAAACGAAGAATTCTCAAAACTTACTTGCAACATATTCTCTCTGTTGTGGAAGAGATTGAACAGAAGAATAAAGAGATTAAACTCTATATGAATCTTGATAACAAGCCCGGAGAAAATGGGAGATGGAGGTCTGTGCCCTTAACACATCCTGCCACCATGGACACGGTGGTCATTGATGGTGATTTGAAGAATAAGGTAAAGGCTGATCTTGAATGGTTTTTGAAGTCCAAGCAATATTATCACAGGCTTGGTCGTGTCTGGAAAAGAAGTTACCTTCTTTATGGTGCTTCTGGTACTGGGAAATCAAGTTTCATTGCAGCCATGTCTCGGTTCCTGTCCTTTGACGTGTACGACATTGACATGTCCAAGGTTTCTGACGATTCTGACTTGAAAATGCTTCTGTTACAAACCACAAATCGGTCACTTATCGTTGTTGAGGATGTTGACCGGTACTTGGCTGAGAAATCAAGAACTGTGACCTTGTCTGGGATGCTGAATTTCATGGATGGAATTGTCTCCTCTTGTGGAGAGGAACGCCTGATGGTTTTCACGATGAATGCGAAAGACCAAGTCGATGAAGCAGTGTTGAGGCCTGGAAGAATTGACGTTCATATACATTTTCCGTTGTGTGATTTCTCTGCATTCAAGAGTTTGGCTAATAATTACTTGGGAGTCAAAGAGCATAAACTCTTTTCTCAGGTGGAAGAAATTCTCCAGGGTGGATCGAGTCTAAGTCCTGCCGAGATAGGAGAAATCATGATGTCGAATCGGAATTCACCAAGTCGAGCTCTGAGATCAATCATCACAGCCCTGCAAACCAGAAGTGAAGCAAGAAGGTTCAATAAGGCTGGCCAAAGATTGACTGAGAACAAGTCATCTAGTCCCTCAGAAGATGAGTCAAGTGATGCTGGAAGTACTGTACTTTGCAGGGAAAGTGTACACACAGTGAGGGAGTTCAGGAAATTGTATGGACTTTTGAGGTTGGGAAGCAGAAGAAAGGAGGAAAGTTCAGATTTGGGTACCATAGATAAGGATGGATCACGTTAAGGAGCTTTTGTTTCAGTCTAGGAGCTTCCATTGTCCAGTTGCCAAAAAAATTATCATGGAACAGAAGAACCGTGTAAAAACTCATACCAAAAATCAAGGTTTTTTAGCAGCGATAGGTAGTTTATTGCATTATTCTTATGAAACAGGTTTTTTTTTTTCTTCCTCAGGATGGTCTGTATGATACAATGACCCCTCAACTATACTGTATGATTTCACTTTCCTGTAATTCATTTTTACAGATAATCAACTTTTTTGTTTCGATACATGTAAAGTAACTGATCAAAAGCCAAGGATCTTAATTGAGATCATATGTAATCTCTTTTTCTGTAAATACTGGATGATCATCCATAATATTCCAGTTATAGCTTAAGATTAAAGGTCTGACCGTCCCTCTCACTTATACGGAGGAACGAATGAACGTGTTGAAGCTGACAAAACGGACCATTTCTGCGGTCAAAAGATGGACTTTTAAGAACTTGGAAAGTGTGCACCTCGCTACGGGTAGCCCCTTGATGCTGGCGGCTCTATACGCAAGGAATTCGTACCAGAATTAGCGGTCTGGTGCTGCAACCACAAGTCAATTGGGCTGCTGAAGTGCTTGTAAATTCAGCTTATAACACGGGTGCCCTTTTGTTTTGATGTAGAGAAAGCTATTAAATAATTTGCACTTCTCTTTCCATTGTTGAACCACTCAATGCTGTATAACATTTTAAAAGTTTCAGCATCAACGAATAATTTACAGAATAGCCTACCCATGAATGTTCACGGTGTAGCATGCAAAGCTGTGTTGTGGTTAAACTCGGATGCTTAAGTTAGTTTCTTACTAAAGAATCTTTTCCTCTTTCTTTGAGAAATTCAATGAGAAGCCTCTATATATACATCCTTTAAATGCATACTAATTTTTTTCCTCCGGAGATTCAGTTATTTTTGTTGGTACTTTCTTCCAAGTCTATCTTCCTTCTAAGTTAACACGCCTTATCTTGATTGCTTGAGTCATAGTTTTAGCATCTTCAATTAAAAATTTGAAGGGGTCAAGGATGTCTAGTTGATATGGAACTTACCAGAACGACAAATGAAATTTAATATTAATATGACAAGATCAAGGATAGTTTTATCCTGCCAAGTTTGACAAAAAATCAAAACAAAAATACAAAAGAAGGGTATGAATTGTCAAACTTCAGAAGAAAAATTTTTGGGAGGGATAAAATTCTAGATTTGATTGCTATTAGCAAGCAAGATAAGATTATTAGTTACTAGAAAACCTAATATAAGAGCTGTTTTAAGAACAAGGATGAAAAATGCCCTCTCCAAGGTAATTTGATTAATTAAAAACATAAGGTACCTTTTATATCTATAAGATAGCCTTATACATAAATTAAAAACCAAAAACATATAAAGTTATATGGTTATGTGATTGGTGGGCGAGTTCCCACAGAATAATGTTAGAGGCAGTTTTAGAGTTATCACTCGGATGTTTAAGTTAGTTTTTGATTGTGAAAAATCGAGAGAAAGTGAGAATCAAAGATTTAAATGAATTGCCCCTCTTACTTTGTGCCTTTTTTTCATTTCTTGCTTACTTGGGAGTATAATGAGATTACTAAGACACGCTCGCATTTATCTAGGCATCAAATCTCAAGTCTGAGAGATTGAGTGATAGGAATGTGATAGAGGGAAACATGTAGAGGATGAAGTAGATGAAGTGTTTTAGAACAAATCTGAACTATTAGAGAGGACCAAGTGTCTAGGGTCTTATCCACTTCTGTTGAACTATTAGAGAATTAGGAAAAAGGTTTAACTTATATTTGTAAGTATCAATTTTCCTTAAATTTCATGCAGACCTTGTAGGTATAACTTTATAGATCTAATGTATGTGTGGGTAATGAATTCATTCATCAAAGGGGATAATTGTTGAGAGGGAAAGTGAACTTTAACTAGTAGGAAATCATTGGATTTTTAAGAGATAAAAGGTCTCTAAATCTAGATAGTACATAAATAACTAATTTGAGGCATTAAAATGCTTATAAATAACCTCTTTATGGCTTACAATAAAGTCCTTTTCTTTTTCTTTGAGAAATTCAACGAAAAGCTTCTATAATTCTTTTAACTCTAGCCTACTACTTTTTCTCTCAGTTATTCTTACTATTACTGTCTTCTATGTTTGTCTTATTTTTGAGTTAACACGTCTCATTTCAGTAGTTCAGTGTTAGTTCAACTTCTAAAACATATGTCAATTTTGTTTTTAAACTTTTAGTGAACATAACAAAGGTAAGTTTTGGCGCTAATTTGTTTCTACTTCTCTAATCTACAAACCAAGTGAAAGACTAGTGTTGTTTTACTTATAAGTTCGACACTAATTATATTTTATAACCATTTTTTCCAAAGCTTACTCATTTGTTTGAATTAATATTATAGCTTTTAATTAATTTTCTTGAAGAAGCAAAATTTCACTCCTTGTATAAAGATCCACCATTAAGTCATCAAGATCTTCTTTATCTTTCTTTACTCCACTCCTTATCAATGGTCCACCAATATCATCAAATGGCTCTCTAGCTTCTTTTGACACTTGAATTGAATCTTTCACAAGCTATTCAAGCCTTTCTTTTTGCCTTTCCTGGGTGGAAACTTATTTAGCTTGAGTCAATACTTGTTTCTCATCATTTTCCCTCTCTTTTAAATAATTTTTTCTTCACATAAGCACCTTCATCTATAAAATAAAAAAGTATTTGATACTTGCACAAGAATGCTTCTCCCATATCTCTGACTCTCATTATCAGACTCACTTTATTTCCCTCATATTTATCTCACATTTTTACTTTACCCAAAAGGCTTGAATTACCCTTAGTGTTTGCTCTCATTTCTTTCCCTTTAAACTCTCATATTCACTCTGAAAAATATGGAATCAATTTTATCCTCGTACCCTCTCTGTTGTTGCACCATGAACTACTCTCTAAGGGGATAAGGAATTAGGTCAGTTAGTCCTCAAGTAAGATAATTGATAGTTAGACTGCTAAAGAGACTAAACAAGTTTTATAAGTAGATAAAGATTGGGAAGTGGATACTCATATTGACTACCTATGCTGGAAATCCACTTAATTAAAAGGTTTCATAACTCAAAGATTTCTATAAAACATTCCATGAGTCAAAGATTTCTACAAAAAAATCATTTGTTTTATGGAAAACCATTTATAAAACCTAATTTCCTTGTCATCTTTCATAAAACCATCAACAACTATTTCTTCATTCACATATTTCCTTAATTCCATAAATCTTTGATCTTTAGTCAACATGCACCTCATCTCACAAAATTTTCTAGAAACCCATTTACAAATCTTTATTATCTCAAATTGTTCCAAATAATTATAGATAAATATATTTCCCAACTAAGGAATAAAAGTGGTAGTATGAGGAAAAGAAGGAAGAAAAAATGAGAACAAAGATGAAAGCAACATAATGAAGAAAGAATTAAAGAAAATTTGAGAAGCAAGATGAAAGAAAGAGGATGAAAAGAGGAAGGAAGAAAATAAGAAAATAAGAAAATAAGATGGGAAACAAGATTTCTAAGCCAACAATTTAATAAGATTTTCATCCAAGGATTGAAAAGAAGAAGAAAGAAAGTCTGAATAGATTAAATGATTGAGGGTATATACATACATACATACATACATACATACATACATACATACATACATACATACATACATACATACATACATACAT
>JANIIA010000003.1:44420848-44441676 GCA_027478495.1 Erythroxylum alaternifolium | reverse complement strand
CAGAGGAGATGCACGACGTGACAAAGAGAGGACAACGACGACAAAAAAATGAAGAAGTAGAGGAGAAAGGGAGAAGAAAGGTTCAGGGATCCTTTAACCTCCGAATCGGATTGACGTCGCTTGGTATTAAACCAAATGACGCCATTTTTTATTTTTAAAAACGATTACTTTGAATTTAACGACAGAAAGCAAATACCATCGGTAAAGGACTGACGTCGCTTAAAATTCACCTACCGAAATGTATCCGTCGGTAAAATTCCATCGCTGTTTAATTGTGGGAAGCCTTCCTGCCTAATTTACTGATGGTTGCATAGTTTCCGTCGCTATATTTCATCGGTAAAATTGCGTGAATGCTTTCCCTCTAGGTTTACCGACGAAAATTTGGTCCGTCATAAAATTAAAATTTTAACCAAAGATTCACCGACGGATTCTGAATTTCTGTCAGTAATTACCGACAGTTTCGTTCCAATTAGTAATATTCTATTGCCATCGTATATTTTTCTTGTAGTGTATGTAGATGGTTTAAGATGGAGAGAATAAGTTGAAACCCATCGACATATAGTAAGGATTTGTTTTTACCAACAAGTGATCCTTTTTTCTATCGAATTAAAGAGAGATAATTAATCTCTGAAAGATGGTCTTTTATAGAGATTAGAATTACCAGATATTTAAAGGGAGCTTGTTGAAGAGGTACCCTTAAAGTATTGTAAAGAGATTCCATATTTTGAACTCCTACTAACACATACAACATGCTTTTATTAGAGTTAACGAAGAGACCTAAGAGCTTAAGAAAGTAGCCAAAAGAATCCATGAAAATGTCGAAGTAGTGATCCATAAGAAAGGAGAAGATCATTTAAGAGGTCTAGGTATTAATTATGCTATCAAGATTGACATTCATAAACCTTTTTATTTGGCAACTTGATATTTTACCCTACTATCCCTTGAAGTTTTTATCTTCCCAGATACATTCATTAGTTGGATAAACTAATGCATAACTATAACTTTACTCAGTGTCCTCATAATTAGAAAAGGTTCCCATATTTTTAAGGGAGCAATAACCCTAAGACAAAAGGATCCTCTTTCCCTATATCTCTTTACCTTGTGCACTGAAGTATTGTTTAGAATCATAATAAAGAATGCAAGGTTAGAAAGCATATTTAGGCTTAATAAAAAGTGTAGAAGTTTGTGACTCACATATTTGGCATTTGTAGATGATCTTTTACTATTTAGTGGTGATGATTCAACCTCATATAATGCCTTCTCAACTCCATAAATGATTTCATCTCTTTTTCTAGTCTAAACATCAATAGGGATAAGAACTTTATAATGCTTTTTGTTGATGTTTCTTCATCAACTCCTATATTAGGTTTTGATTCAGGTTTATCCATTAAGAATCCCCATTTACTTATTTAAGGTTCCATATATCATCTAGAAGAATTTCATACTCGGACTATCAACCATTATATGATCTTATTAGAAGAAGAATTGGGAATTAAGAAACTAAATGCTTATCATTTATAGGCAAATTATAACTGATTCTCTCAATTTTAAGTAATATGTATACTTAATGGTCCGCATACTTAATCTTACCTAAAACAATTTGTAAGAATATTAAGAGGCTTTTATGAAACTTTCTTTAGATCAGGGACATGACTACAAAACCATATACAGAGGTAAGTTGGAAGGATATATGTATGCCCAAGCTAGAAGGTGGACATGGAATTAGACCCACTAAATAGGTAAATAAATTATTAATGGCTAAAAGGCTCTAAAGAATCCTTATTGATAAGGAGTAATTATGGATAAGATGGGTAAATAGCATTAGTTAAGGATTAAAAACATTTGGATGGTGAAATCTAAGAAAGACATTTCTTAGAGTATAGGGCAGATTCTCAAACTTAGAGAACTCATATAACTTATAATTCAGTATAAGATAGGAAGAGAGGAGTACTTGGTTATGGACATACAATTGTAGCACTCTTGGGCCTCTAGATCTTCATCCAAACTACCCTAATATCAGGCTATTCTATTCTTCTAATTATAGAGTTAATGTTTTGATTTAAGGTAGCAATTGGAATAGCAAAAATAAGTGCTTTTTTTTTTAACTTACATGGATCTTTTGTAATTACTATCCTAATAGGATGGAAGCATTGGGAACATTCAAGCAAGGTCAGAAAAGAAAAACAATTGTTTCTCTCAACATTATTATGAACATATTAGCCTTACTTATGTAATGCAATGATCACATACTTAAACTTAATGGTAAATTAGTTGAAATAGTTAGGGAAGATGAGGGATAAAGCTTTAGTTCCTCCTTCATAACTTTATTAGTCTAAAAGTTAACTATAATAGGGTAAAATGTATATTTCTTGCTCTTTTTGAAGGAATGAAGTCTGGGTTCTATCTGAAGAAGTTATAGCCATGCATGACTTCTATTTGCTCCTTTAATCCTAAGCCCATTATTGTTTGTATAAAATGGGTCCAGTGTTGCCAATTAGCTATTAAATTAAGTTATCTGGCATATAACTACATTTTGTTCCCTATTATTACAAGGTCTCTTTATTTTTCAATGGAAAATCCAAAAAATGACAGGTGCTTTGAATTTTTATAGAGCTATTTTCCCTCTTACTTCTTTAATCTACTATAGCAGGATATAATTCTTTGAATAGGGAAATCATCTGGTAATTTCTCCTACAAGTCATGTATAAACATTCTTAGAGCTTCAACATTTAGAGTCAACTACTATAAAACTACTTGGAATAAGTTTGTTATCCCTAAAGTGTCATTTGTGTTATGGCTTGTAGTCAAAGAAGAGTTATCAACACTATACATGATTAAATATAACTCTTTCAATCCAACAAATCTTTTATGTGGCCTCTATTTAGCTTTAACTAAATTCATAAACCATCTTCTATTTCAATATCCTTGTTCCAATCATCTATGGAGGAATATGCTAGCTAAATAAAATTTATCCTGCCTATATTCTGAATGGAATACAATAATGCAACAGTTCTGTAGCTTAACCATCATCATCAACACTCAGTTGAAGTCCCGCTGAGGCGCAGGGTCTAAGGGTTCTGTAGCTTAACCTATTTCACTAAATAAGATATGTAGTGTAACCAATGTCACTAACTAGGATCATTTGCTATTTAATATTTCTCTGAAATGCATTGTGTACTCTATCTGGTGTGAGAGGAACCATTGACACTACTCTTTTCAAGTCATAAGTCAAAAGAATATTATTTGGATAAGGAAGATATTTTTAGTAAGTGGAACAAACTTAAAGTTTTCCTAGTGTATAAAACAATGAGGGAACATTTAATTAAGTACTTATATATGTATAAACTTGAGTGTTTTTGGTTTAATAGGGTCAATTAGCTTATGCTTATAGATAACTTTCCCTTCTTTTCTAATGTGATATTTACTTCTTTTTGAGCAACCATAAGAAAAGCTTATATTGTTTCATCTACCATTTATATTTGGTTATTCCTTTCAAGTCTTACTTACCTTCATCGATACATCATTTGGGTAATTTATGTCATAATTCTCTTTCATTGAAAATGAGTTAACAGGGAGGGTTGACAATGAAGGTTATTAAGTTATCATTATTTATTTCGATTCTACGATCAAATTTAAGGTGAAAGTTTATTAGGGTAAAATCATATTGGCAACCTAGAGGAAATGAGGGTTAATTTTTCATCCCCCTTAACATTAACATAAGGCATCTCATATGTGTAAGTAGACTTATTTCATCATAGTTAACAAGATTAACATCTACTGTGATAATTTCAAGTGTCATATGAGGTTCTATCTAAATAAACTTTTTTCTTAAAGTTTTAGAAGAAACATGTGTGACCATGGGTCAGCTTTACCCTACCTCTTGTGTCTCTTTTCTTCGTTCTATATAGTCTGCCACCTAAGAAATATAGAGCCCTTCATAGACTTATCTAAGTTCATACATTAAATATGTCACTCATATAAGCTCCTAAGTTGTATAATTTGAATGATAGACTTGAGTGAAAGTATTGAATTTTGTTTTTAGCATTAGAGGATAAGAATGAGTAGGGATTAAGGCAGGAATGAGTAGGGATTAAGGCAGGCTAGGGGAGAGGTCAGTTTAAGCTTTAATGAGAGAAGACAGTTAAACAATATCTTGCCTATCTATACATGGATTCTATAAATCCACTTACTCATAAGGAATAGCTATTAGATAAAGAGTTGTTATTAGAAGTTAAAACCATCAATCAACAACCTTGCAAATTTTATATGCCTATTGTTTTTATTTTGATTATCGTTGCTATGTTTTTATTTTGATTATCGTTGCTAACTCCTAATTTTTATAATTATAGATATGCTTTAATTTATGTATATAACTTTCCAAAAGGGGATTCCTCTAACTAAAAGAAAAGGGAGGCATCTTATAGAGTATTACAAATATAATAAGCTATTAACGCCAACCCCTTTACAAATGTTAATGTAAAAAATGAGCTAAAAAAGAAAGTCTCCACACTACAAATCTATACCAAGTCAACAATTTTAAGGGGAATAACTGTTAATAATAAAGGTAAGAAGCCTGATTCCAAGGTCTTTATCTAAGAAGTTTGGGCAATTAATATAGCATATTAATAAATTCTAACTTAATATCTTTATTTGGCATATGATCTCTATTGAAATGATATTTAGTTTCTATATGCTCAATATAGAGTGCTGAATAGGAATTTTGTGACGTAAATGGCACTAATGTTATCATACCAAATTGGTGTCTTTGTAAAGTCTATGTCAAAGTCTATAACTTATCGTCTAGGCTATAATTTATGTATTATAACTATTGATTGCCACATATTTGGCTTCTTAGGTTAATAAGGAAATTGGATATTATTTTTTATTAAACCATGAAACTAATGCATTTCTTAGGAATTGAAAAGTATCATATATACTTATTATATCCAAAAGAATATTGTCATAATTCGTATTTGAATAACTACTTAAGTTAAAAAATGTATGCTTATGATACCAAAGTCTTCATAAAATGGTAATGCACAAATATGTAAATATGCACTTAATAGCTAAAAGACAAGATTACCTAAGACTTAACTAAAATCTAGCACACAAGCATATACCAAACATTATGTTAGGTGATTGTAATATATTATAACATCAAATAATACTAAAAGAAATTATAAAAACAAGTGCCTATATCATTTTTATAGTATAGTTTAGAGTGTGTGTGTCAATTCTATAGTGACTATAACTACTAGTACTAACTACCTTCCTATTATTTAATCTAATAAAATGAATTTTGATTTTAAAAAGGAAAATTAGTGAGACTAAAATAAAAATAATAAATAAAAAATGAAAACAATAAGTATGAATAGAACAACAAGCTTTTTTGGAAGTTGAAAATGTATATATTAATATAATGCCTTAGACAAAACACTAAAAAAGGGACAAAAAATTCTAAGAAGTAGTGAGACTAATAAGTTACAGGACCTAAATTTGAAGAAGAAAGCCAACCATCTACTTATTAAACAACCTAGTATAAAGTATCACATACAAAGCTACAAGTTGAGTATGACAAACTACCCAAGTCCTTTTAAAAGGATACAAGATCACCCTACCAAGAACATTGATCAGGCTAGTGATAAACCTTAAAGATTACTTGTCCTTTATAAATTCCATCTAAAAGCTATTAAAGGAAAAATTTAGGCTTGATCTCTTAATCACCATCATTTCTCAAATAATTAAATCATTTCTCTGTCATATAGAATTAACATCCCTATTGAAGACTTTAAACACTTTTTGGTTTCTTTCCTACCATAACTTGTATACTATCCACCTAAGTGCAATATAGATAAGTTTATTATCATCATTCTTTTACAACTAGTTGAATATGAAGATTTGGATCTAAAATTATCCTATAATCTTTTTTATGCTTAAATTTATCTTGATTCAATAATTCCCTAGTTTCTTAGATCGGTAGTAATTCCAAAGTTACAAATATATCAAGATATACAACCCATATCCTTAATTTGATTGATTAAAAGTTTTCTCTAATTATAACCTCTTAAAGATGCTTTAATTCCATATGTGAAATATCAAGATAGGTCTTACTCTAGCCTATAAGAATTATGTGGTCTTAGCTTTAAGATTCCATTCATTGGAGAGCTAAAACAAGGCTTGTAAACAAAATATACATCACATTAAGTATCAAATCCTATAGGAAATAATTTAAATCAAAGCCAAATGCTCTCAAAATTATGCTAAAAACATCACATAATTAGCACTTATCATCAGGACTACTTGCAATAAGGTAAAGTGAACTACTAATCATACCTTAATAAAACTTTACATTAACTTACTTATCTTCTGCATTCTTGTTTAAATTAGTTGTGAAATTTATGAGATGATTTAGCTTATTCCATTCCAAAGCACTTAAGTATTTCTTTGATGCAATTTGATTTATGAAATTTCATTTGCTTGATTTGGAGTCTAAGAAATAAGTTGAACTGTCCCATCATGCTCATTTTAGATTCCCTAATAATAAAATCATAAATTCCTTGCATAAGATTTCATTAGTTACATTAAAAATATCATAAATATAATTTTGAATAATAAGAATATCATGCTTATGCTTAAAATAAGTGTGAAACTTAACTTTAGTAAAAATATTTTCTAAAAGAAATGCATTTAACATATCATACTAATCTATAGGAGCTTGTATTAAATTATATAAAGCTTTAAAGTGTTTACAAAAAATAATAGGTGCATTATAAATTTTAAAATCTAAGTTTGTATCAACATAAACTTGTTGTGAATAAAACCATTTACAAGTGCACTTTTAACGTCCATTTGAATAATTTAAAATTTATTGATAAATGCATAATTGACTATAATTATATACCCATATTTTGATGTATTTTGTTTGATAATATATAGTTTTTTTTGTATTTTTGGTACTCAATTCTCTCCAGGTGCATTTATAGGTTATAATTGTCTTTATGGACCAAAAGGAGAAGAATTAGGATGAAATCGTTGCATAAAATGAATATTTGGAGCAAATTGGAGATACATGGTTTTGTATATGGTCGTGTAAGTTTCTGTGAATGTGCAAAGTCATAATTTTCAGTATTTTTAGAGGTCACCTACATGGCCATGTAAGTGAATGAGTATATCTCGAAAACCATAAATTTTACTATAAAAGGAAGTAAACACAGGCAAATAAAAGACAGCTAAGTTTTACAGTAGTTTTGAGACGTGAGACATTGAGAGAGGTGGCGATTTTGATCAAGGGATGAGGAAAACATTAAGTTAACATCATAGCGATCTGATAGAAAGCTATATCGAATCCATAATTGTAAGAAGATTCAATAGAAGAGAAAGGGAGATTTAGAATTATGATTTCTTTTTTTATTAGTTCTCTTGCATGTTTATCTTTGATTTTGTTTGCTTTGAGTAACTAAATGTGTTTAGTGTTTAGGTTTGTGAACCCTATTTTGTGATAACAATATTCTTTAATCTTTTATTCAATGCAATTACAGTGATTAATTATTGCGATTCAATTATGAGTTTTATTCTTGTCTAATATATTTGGAATATTAGTACATGATTTGATTTCATATGATTAAGATTGAGAAATCTTCTTGTATGAATAGATCTACCATAATTGAAAGGATTTGCATGCAAACCTAGAGATAGCCTAAAATAAATCCTCTATATTAGGGTTAAACATAATAATGGAATTCATAAATCGATAATGCAATCCTAGGGGTTTTAACTTGAAAGATTTCTCTTAATCAACTGATGGATTAGTTGTTAATAGTCTTGAGAAAACTATTAAAATAAGATAAGAATTTCCAAGGTCTAATAATCGATAATATAGTTACATGATAAAAAGTATTTAGTGATTCTTAGGGGGATTTAGTACCTAGACACTACTATTTGATATTGATTTTTATAAGTAATTTCCTTTGTCTTGTGTTCATTATTATTTTCAATCTTAAGTCAACTGTTTAGCTTTATTTTTAATTAAAACCAAAATTTTAATTTTTAGGCTAGACAATAGAAAAATGTAACTACTATTACTTACCTTCTTTGTGGGATCGAGTTGTACTTACTTGTGCTAGCTACAGTTATGTTATGCATTTGCGATAACTTAATTATTGGTATAAAATAACTAATCAATTTTTTAGCGTTTTAGGGGACAGTAACATTAGGAAAGCCTAGATTTTATTAATCTAACCATTATTTTTGTAGTTATTTTATTTTATGTTATTATATTCTTTGTTTGTTCATTTAATTATCTTTTAAACTCTACTTTAACTTTGAGTTTATGAATTATTGTTAAGATTTATGAATCATCACTATAGCCATAACTCATAATGGAAGGATGGAGCAGTCAATATTCTTATAACAGTTACGATATGTCATCACAATTAGTAACATCACCATATTGGCAAGGGAGGTTTTCTAACATGTTTATAGAAGCTCAACAAATAGTCATGCCATGTTGCCACATTTGTGGGAGTAACCATTACAATCATTAATGATCGGCACCAATCTATGTGGGAGCAACCAAGCATGTAGATATGGCCTTAGAATGTATCCTATGAGAATATGTATAATTTAGTATAGAGCAAACCTTACGTATATAGATGGAATGACTAATATCTAACTAAATATGAAGAAAGTATTATAGATAAAATAATAGAATACCTTGCTAAGAGTGAAACTAACCTATATAAATTTGAGGAAAGATTTTCTTTGCCTGAATATATTGAGGATAATACCTCATACTATTAGAGCTTACTGACATCTTATAGTCAAGAAGATATGAAGTTCAATTTCAAGAATGAAGTTGCATCTCGAGAAAGTGAGAAGGTAACTACTGCTATATGAGAGGATGATGAACATATGATAGAGGTAGAGGACAAAATCAAGAAGAGGGAACTTCCATATAAGAAGGGAAACGATAGAAGTGGCAAGAGATAATTGAAGAAGAAGAAGAAGAAGAGTGGACAGAGGTGGTTGAGGAAGAATTGGAAGAGGAACCAAATAAGGAAACAGCTGATGAGTCATTGGTGGTCACCTTAAATACACAGGGTTCCCATTTCCTACTTGACAAACTGCTTGTGTCAACTGATGATTAAGGGAGTTTTGTTATCCCTTAATTTATTAATAGTTTTTCATTAAAAAGGGCATTAATATAGTTTATAGATTTATTAATTTTATACAATATGTCCTTATTATTATTTGGTAACACGTGGCTTACTTACAAGTTACAAAACCGCTATGTGGAGAAACAGGTAGAAGTAAGCTATTGATTATAAACCCAAGACGATGGTAATATGTAGGGTACATTGAGCTAACGATATTAAATAACTGCTACATAGGAGGCAACCCATAAATTACCTTAGGTTTTATTTTAAAATTCCATGTTATTTTATTCTTATTTTTATGTTAGAATAGTATTTATTTAAGTTTGATGTGTTTTAGGATAGAGACTTAAGCATCTTGACAAGATTTTGCATAATTATGATGTTTGAGTATGCGTGTTAAAGGTTTATAACTCAAAAGTGCAAAATTTTTAAGTTTATTCTTCTAATTTTCAAGTTGCACATATTTACATAGAGTTATACCCTCTCTATACACATTGGTATAAACTCACACGGTTAGACACATGCCCATGTATCTACAGTGTAAGTTTGTAAAAAGCTACAATTTAGTGACCTACATTACTACACAAATGTGTACCAGACCGTGTAAGTCTACAATACACCTTAAAAAGGCCCTAATAATTCTTTCTCATTTTCTCTCTTCTCTCCCACTTGTGACTTTGGCCCCTCCAATCTCCCATTCTAATTATTACATTTTTACTGTAAATTAGCGATACCCAAGTAAGTTTTCTTGTTGTTTTCACTTGTTTATGCATGAATCATTAGGTGTTTGCATTATTTATGAATTTTTAATAAAATATGTCAATTTTACATTTTATTGATTTTGTGAGATTTCTTGAGATTTTACGATTAATTGTTGTTTAGTAGTTGAATTTAATCCATATCTAATTTATTTAATGATTCAATTTGATTAATTGCATGTGAATTAGGTGCAAATTCAACTTGAATTATGGAATTGTACGATATTGCTCGCCAAGTATTGAATTGTGATAATTTGCATGAAATTAGGGCTATTTAATTATTTTTATAGTTAATTGATGATGAGTGTGTGTTTAATTGCAAGTCAATTTTACTTTTTACATGAGTTTAATGTACAATTTCATTAATTTTGCATAGTTGTGAAATAAGGGTTTTTAACTTCAAATTTAGGGTTTAATTCATAATTAAACAATTATGTTAGCTTAAATTTATTAATTAAAATATTTTTAATTTTAATTTTGTGATTAATTAGATTATTGGTTAATTTTATAATTATTTTTACTTTATTTATTTATTTATTTGTGTTAATTCATTTTGATTTCATTGTTATTTTGTTTTCACGTTTAATAATTTAGTGAGCATAATAAATTTAAGTGTAGGGAAAAGGGTACTCTCGTAATTTATCTACGAATGCCTTACACTTATTTTAAGTTTAGGAATAATGATGATATCATAACAAGAAGAGGAGATCCCAAGGAATCAACAAAGAGGAGAAGGTTTCTCAACCATCCCCCAGCCCCCAGAGCGATTGCGAATGTTGTTATTTAATGTTAGGGCTTAAGAGGAACAATACCAGAGGCTTAAGGATCAAAAGTTTGGGAGTGGCATATTCATAGACAGGGAGGCGATGGAGAAAGTTAGCTTAGCATAGCAAGTCCAAGATCTCTTTAACATTGGCGTGTGGTCCCGAATCTTTGAGATCATAGAGTCGTCTTATTAAGAGTTGATGCTCGAGGTGCTCTCTACATTCTTCGTGGAGAGAGTTGGCCACAATGGGGATCGTCCTAATAAGATCCAGTTCCAGAAGAGGGGAGATATGTTCTGGACGAGCTATTCAAAATTTTTGGTCTTTACAATCAGAGTTCACGGTGACGTTAGAGTACATCGCGCTACAAACATAATTTTTATATGGATTGTCTCCTTGACACTTATGGCATATGATTAGCACGGAGGAAGACTACGATCAAAACAAATCCAAGGCATCCACATTTTGACATCTCGCATTTAGATACATTCATGAAATTTTGAGTCACACACTGAGTGGTCAAGTTGACAGTTGGAGAGTCATTAGAAATCTGGACATGTTTTATCTATTGATCATAAGTGAGAGGATATTGATCCACCTGGGGCACGTGCTTGCCCAATTCATTAGATGTTATAGCGAGGAAAAGAAGGTCAAAATGATCTGTGTGGGGCCTTTCTTGATCAGAATTGCACAATAGATGGTGGTATTAATTGATTACCAATGATGCGACAGGTAAGCACTATGACGACACTCAACCTAGATGTTATAAAGCATATGCATATGGTGTGTCAACAACAAGGACCCACAGCTGACATATATAGACTTATTGGGTACCTTGATGAGTCGACAATATAAGGGGAACCTAGGAGGAGCCACTGTAGCCACAGTCATTGTCATCCTAGATAAGAGGGATTGTACCAAAGGAGGTTAGCCTAGCCGTACTAAAAGTGTAGACACCTCAGTAAAACTAGTTAATGATATCTCGATTAGAGAAACAGTAGGCAGAGTAGATGGGAAAGCTCAAGACCAATGTTGAATGAATGAGAGAGTGATTGTTATTAATAGTGCCAAGGCATCAATTTTCAACCTCCATCATCTAGCTAAGGTACTTCATCAGTAACTCCACCTTTTGAGGATTATTGACTTGATGACCCTTCATTGTCGAGCAGGCCTTATTTATAGCACGATAGAGGGTGATGCTTAACTTATGTATCTTTTCTTTTTCTCTTTAATTGCGTATTTTTTATTTTTTATCTTTGTTTAAACATTATTATTAATGTTATTTCATATTTCTTAGTTATTTTTGTTATTTTTATTTTCTTATATTATTTTTATCCCTTTTTCTTTATATTTTTCAAGGATGTTAGTATATCATATCGGATGGACATTCCCAAAATCATGAAAATCAGAATCCAAAAATCGTATTACTTAAGGAACTACCAAATTCCACTTTCTCACAAATAATATATGCTTATATTGTGTATGTTAAGAACACTGTGCAATTTTAAGTGTGGGGAAGGGGATAATAATTTTCTTAAGTTTACTATAATCTCTTTTATTAAATATTATTAATAGATATTCATTAAGATAGTCAATTTAAATAAAAATTGCATATTATTTACATCATAAAACCATTCTTTTTGTGAGCTTTTGAGCGTAATAGCAGAATTTCAAAAAAAAAAAGCTCACGTATTCTTTCATGTGTGTTATCATGCATAGTTGAATAATTTTAGAACTTCTTTTTATTATACATATTAAGACCATATTTGTTAAATTAGAAGCACCAAAATGATAAAGGCAATTAGATTCAACAACTTGTTTAAGCTTATTTTTTTTGATAGTTACCTTACCATATTTTATCTTTAGGAATAACCAATTTTGAGCCTTAGCTTTTTTCATTGATTATAACCCAATCATTAACCTTTATCCTATCTTTCTTTGAAATCTTTTTATTGTTTTGAACCCTGAAGCTTATTTACATTACTTTTTTGTTTGAAACTTGAAAATTTGAAAGGTCCAATATGTCCTTAATTGTGGTACATGATAAATGTTTGAAAAAATAAAATTTTGCAAGAATAGAAAGAATAAAAATCTATAGTACTAAAAGTGTCATGTAATGTTTCCTTTGTAAATTTCCTTCAATTTCATCACACTTTTATTATCTCATTAATATCTTACCTAAGCCCTATTACAACCTTATAAAGACCTTTTGATTTTTGTTTCTAGTTTACATACAAGTGGTGGAAATATGATAATATTTGATAAGGCTAGATTGCATAATGTTTTACTGGGTAGTTTAGTTGTTAAATTGAAAGATTAGTGCATGTTTAGGTTAGGATTGAGTTATTTAGTTAGATATTTGTGTTTCAAGTATTTTATAGGTTAAAGTATCCTACTGAGCTTAAATTTTGTATATTTGAGGTGCCTTGATGTGTTTGTTAGTGTTTGAGATCAGATATTGAAGAACAAAGAAGATTTGGAGGAAGCTCGGTGGAAGATCCAAGTAAAATGGACAAGCCACAATCGTGGCCTGCACTACAGCAGACACAGATCAGCTTCGAAAACTCAACTTTACGGGGTTATTTGGGAACTTATATGCCATGATATAACCTAGATTTTACCCTAAATAGAAAGGACTATAGAGAGGGTAGAGAACCCTAATTTTTTGTGCCTCTTTTTTCCATTTTGAGAGAGAACACAAAGAAGAGGGAAGAAGGAGAGAAGGGGAGAGCAACGTCTGCAGCTACTGTCCAACCACTCTAACCCATCCATTTCAAGTTCTTTCCTACTTTCTCTTGTTATTTACTTGATCTTGATGTATTACTTGGGTTTTAGAATGTTAAACATGTTGTTAATGATGTTCTAAACTCCTTTAGGGATTTGTTTTTGAATCAATGTTATTGTGATTTCTTTTGATGTTAATACAATGGGTATTGTAATTATTTGTTATATTTGCATGCTTCAGTAACAAATCGAGAGAGTGAACCAATAGTAAAATGATTAGATTAGGTAATGAGAGTTAAACAATCTAATAGATCACTTAAATAATCAAATCAGTAATTTATACGAAGAGAGATTTTGTGTGAGGACCCTATAGTCTATTAAAGGGCTTAAGATCTAATTGGATGTGTGGGCTTTTTGTTAATTGAGAGATTGCAAATTCCACAAGTCAATTAGGGTTTATGATTTAGGTTTAATGATTATAACTCGAGAGAGAGTAATCCACCCTTCGAAGTCTAAGATCGATACCGAGTTAACTCAAAAGTAATCATGTTAGCATTTGATGATAGGATAAATCCCCCTTCTCATAATTCTTTGATCTTGTCTTAATGCGATATCTTAATTGTTAAGTAGTTGTGCTCCATTTGATTTAATTTTGTTTATGTCGAATTTTTATTTTCATTCAACCCCTACTTGAGGTTTAATTTTCTGTTTATCTCTATTTTCATTTAAATCACATTTTTATAACCTTAGAAAAAGTTAGGATTCAATTAGTTCACTAATTTCTCGTGAGATCGACACCTTAACTACCATGCTTACGACCTGTGCACTTGCAAAACATTGAGGATTTTATAAATAGATTAAAACTTGCCTCAATATTATTGTAAGCTTATGGTTAAGAGTTATACCATGCATTGATTTAAGAATTTGATACTTTTTACCCTAAACACTTGAGTGAAATCTTAGTGAGGGTGTAAGAATTATGTTTTCGTTTTAAAAAGATTATTAACTTGATTATTATTGGTATTGACTTAGGAAGGTTAGTTTTAGGATAACTTGATTATATTTATATGTTTATTTGATTAATATGATATGACAATTTATAATATGAGTGGATGGGTTGAGATAAATAACGGTTAAATGTGTATAAAGTTAATAATTTAGATTATTATTTTCTCGAAGACAAGCAAAAGCTTAAGTGTGGGGATGTTTGATAAATGCATATTTGATTATAATTATACACTCATATTTGATGTATTTTGCTTAATATTTTATAATTTTGTTGTATTTTTTATACTTAATTCTCTCCAAGTGCACTTATAAGTTATAATTACCTTCTGGGACCAAAAGGAGAAGAATTAGGACAAAATCATGGCATAAAATAAAGATTTGGAGAAACTTGCAGATACACGGTCGTATATATGGCCAAGTAAGTCTCTATGAACATGTGAAGTCACAATTTTAAGTGTTTTTGCAACTACACGGTCACCTACATAATCGTGTAAGTGACCATGTATATCCCATAAACCTTAAATTTTACTATGAAAAGACGTGAGTGGAGGCAAATAAAAAAGAGCTAAGCTTTGCATCAGTTTTGAGACGCGAGACAATTAGAGAGGCAACAATTTCGATTAAAGGGCGAAGGAAACATGAAGTTAACATTAAATGGATCCAATAAAAAAATATATCCAATTCGTATTTGTAAGAAGATTCAATAGAAGAGAAAGGGAGATTTAGAATTATGCTATTTTCTTTTAGTTTTCTTGCATGTTTATCTTTGATTTCATTTTCTATAAGTAACTAAATGTGTTTAGTTTTTAGTGTGATGAATCCTAATTTGTGATAACAATATGTTTTAGTCTTTTATTTAATACAATTATGTTGATTGATTATTACAATTTAATTATACGTTTTATTCTTGTTCTAATATATTTGTAATATTAGTGCATGATTTGATTTCATATAATTGAGATTGAGAAATCCTCTTGTATGAATAGATCTACCATAATTGAAAGGAGTTACATGCAAACCTAGAGATAGGCTGACATAAATCCTTTAGATTAGGTCAAACCTAATAACAGAATTCATAAATCGATAATGCAATTCTAACGGTGTTAACTAAAAAGATTTCTGCCAATTATCTGATGGATTAGGTTTTAGTAGTCTTGAGAGAGTTATTAATATGAGATAGAAATTTCTACAGTCCAATAATCAATAATATTGTCACATGATAAAAGGTTAAGTATTTGATGATTCTTAGAGGATTTAATACCTAAACATTATTTTTTATATTGATTTTTCTAATTAATTTCCTTTTTCTGAATTCATTATTGTTTCTAATCTTGGTTTAATTATTTAGCTTTATTTTAAATAAAAATCTGGTTCTTAGGTTATATAATAGAAAAAAGGTAACTATTTGTACTTACCATCTTCGTGGGATCGACCTATACCTGCTTGTATTTGCTACAGCTATGTCGTGCATTTGGGGTAGTTTAATTATGGGTATAAAAATAACCTATCATTTATATAAGATGCAAATTCAAATAATAATGTAATATTTTTTAATCTATATACTAATGTATTTCCCTTAAAATATATGTCCTCATTTTGATTATACCCTTTAGCTACCAATCTAGCTTTCTTTTTCAAATTGGTACTCAATTCATGTAATTTGTTTCTAGATATCCAATTGATATATATGATATGGTGGTCTCTAGATCTAAGTACTAAATTCCAAACCTTTCTTCTCTCATGTTTGTTTAATTCCTCATTCATAGCAAGAATCTAACTTTCATCACTAAAGACTTCTTTTGTAGTCTCAGGCTCATTTTTAGAAATAGAAGTAATATAAGTCCATAAGATGTGATCTAGTGATTATCCTTTGTTGAAGATCACCTATAATTTGATCCAGAGGATGTTTCTTCTTGAATTTCTAATATCTTGGATACTCCTCATCCTTTTATCTCCTTCACTTAGTTTAACAACATTTTCACTTAACTTATGCAAGGTGTCTAATGATCAATCTTATTCTATTTAAGTGATAATTTCTCCAAATCCTTGAATAAACAAATATCATCATCTTTAAGACTTTCCCTTAGAGTTGAACAATCTTGGGCATTATAATTGATAATGGTTGTAATCCTTTTGCTTTGTTGTAACTAATCCTTTCATTATCGCTTAGTACTTACCTATATGTACTTGGCTTTTCAAATTGTAATTGATAGTGGTTCACCTTATAAGTAGTATAGGCTAAAATTCTTATAATTTTTAGGATTTTTAATATCTAGTATACATTTGAAAATTTAGTAAGGTATGGAAGACATATAAGAGGCTAGAGGTGTAAAAAAATCTAATAGGAACTAAAGGGCTAAGAAGAGGTAAAGGAATAAAAAATAGGGGACAAATAGGTGTAAAAGACACATTAGGAAAAAAAAAGGTAGTATATTATATGCTTAAGAAGGTAACATCCATAAAAGCAAAGTATCAATATAAGAATGAGAATAATGGAAATATCATTTTTGAAGTTATGGGTAATCAAGGAAGACACATTTCTTAGACTTTAAAGAGAGTTTGGTAAATCCAAGATTAAGAAGATAAAAAAGTATATATAGCAAAATTGAGGTAAAGAAAGTCAAAATAAAGAAGTATTGCAAGAGAGACATGACAATATAGGAGTGTGAAAGGCATGTTATTAATCAAAGAATACAAAAAAAAATAATTTCATCATCCCAATAAAGAAAAGGGAATTACATATGAAGCAGGATGATGTCTCAAATAAATGACAATTCTTACACTTAGCAACTCAATTACGTTATGGTGCATTGGGACAAGAAGATTGACATAGAATATTGTGGGTGAAGAGTGGATTTAAATTGAGTTGAAAGATATTAACATCCATTACATTTTGAAGGAAATAAATAATTACACTTTTATTTCATTATGGAATTTTGTAATAATAAATAGGCTAGCTCGAGTTTTGAATAAAAACTCAGTCTTATCAAAATATTATTAAAAAAATATAATAATTAACCCTTAATCCTATCAAATGCTAAGACATCTAATTCTTATGTAAATATTAATAAATATGATGTATATTGTTAATCACAAAGAACATTTTAGGTTATCAAAATTACTATTACAAGTGATAATAGTTTTTATAATAAAGTCAAGGTTTAATAATGAGATAAGAAATATTAATATAATTATTTGATGAAAGTTAACTTTAAGTGCAAATATTATTATAAAAGCATGTTAAACAATTTTTGCTAATACAAACTCCTTAAGCATAAATTGGAACAACTAATGAACCTTAGTTCATATGACATTTGTCTTCTTCCCCCAATCCCAAGACTTGAGTCCTTTATTTATAGGTGTAAAATTCTCTTTTCTCTCTCTTACGTTCCCAACTTCCTTCCCACTACCAAGGTGTTTCATCATAGTCCTTTCTGAAGATTTTACTTTTTCTCTTGTGGTGGCTTCTCTCCTAGTAGTGGCTCTCATTTCTTAGCTCCTGAATATTGGTTTTGTTTTCAGGTTAGTGTATTGGCTACTTGTTTCCTGTTCTTATTTCTTCAAGTTTATTTCTGTATTTTTAATCTACTTATTTTTACTTCATTTTGTTCGCCTTGTGCCCTTTTATTGTTCAACTTGATCTACTTCTCCCCTCCTTTACTTGGTTTCCAAGCCTTTATCCTATCTCTGGTTGGGTATCTTGATTTTCCTCTTACTACTATTAGGCTTTATTTTAATTAAGGGCAGATTAATTGTGGAAGTTATGTTTGGGAGTTTAATTTTTTTGGAAAAGCACTTTCTAACCCTTATCCCTCCTACTTTTTAACATAACCATATGAAATATGACTTGAGAGTGAAGGTTCTATCTGCCTATCATGGTTAATCCTCCACTAGTTAAGGAAATCCCTGAAGCTCCAGTGTACCTAACCAACTCCTTAAGGCCCCTTCTTATGAAGTCCTAGTGCTAAGTGGTTAGAGAATACACTCCCTTGGCGAAGCTAACCTACTTCCCTTTGGTTACCAGTGAAGGTAAGGTGATTGTTAAGCCTCCAAATAAAGTGTTAATACAAAGTGCTCAAAGATAGAAGGCTTGTCTCATTGTTTTTTTCCTCGACAAATGGCCTGCGTTCTCACTAATGTCTGGTTAGGCCAAGTCACACTGGGGAAAGTTAAGACTCAATGAAACATTAATAATTCTCAAGGCCTATACATTTATAGTTTTACCTCCACGAAAGTAGCTCATAAGCAACTGGAAATGGCTACTAGCATATCTGACACTGAGGTTGGATCAGATAAAGCTCAAGTATATTCCATTATAGATCAATATCCATAATGTAAATGGCTAATTTATCGCGCAAGTTCCATAGGTAAGTCATTATGCATGGACAAATACACAACCTCCTTAAAATATGTTGGGTTCATCAAACTTTGTGTGTAGGTTGATGCAACTCAAAACTTGTGAACTATAATACCTTGTATATGGTTGAATGATAATGGGGAGCTGGTTGAAGATGTCGTGCATGTCATTTATCAATAGAAGCCATCATTAAGGAAGTTTGGCTAGAATGGAGGAGAATAGAAAAGGTATTTAATGAAGGAGACTATAATGAATTAATAGGTCTAGAGTGGCTGTAGGTTTTGTTGAAGAATGATTCGAAGTTGTTAAAAATGTGATCATATTTTTAATGTGTTATCCAAGTTTGTTTAGATTGTTTCCTTTATCTTAGGTTTTTAATCTTTTAAACTTTTGATTGTTTGGTTAATCTTTACCAAGATATTAAAACTTGAGTGTTACTTATTCTTTTATCTTATCTTATCTTACACATATTCATCTTCTATTTTTTTAAACTTCAATATGATAACAGAACTCCTATTGATCTTAAGGGGCATGTGAGTGTTTGAGAGATAGTGGTGGCATAGCATCCAATAATGCATCAGCTCTTTCATCTTTAAATTTTAATGGTAAGAATTATCAAGTTTGGGTAATCAAAATAAAAGCTCAATTGAAAGGCATTGGCTTGTTTCAATGGGTTAAAGGTGAAAGGCAAATACCACCACTAAGAAATAACCCAACACTCAATCAAATTAAGCCTTAGGAAGATGAAGAAGCCAAAGCTCTAAGAGCCTTGTCTGAAATTCAAGTTGCTGTCTCCAAATCAATTCCCTAAGAATTATAGGTTGTGAAATAGCCAAGGAAGCTTGGGACACACTAAAAGAACTCTATCATGGAATGATAAAATAACGTGGATGTAAGTGTTAAATCTCAAAAGAGACTTTGAGATTCTAAGGAAGGAAAAAAAGAGACTCTACAAGAGTTTTCTGGCAAGCTAATGATGGTGGTAAATAAAATTATATTGATGGGAGAAGAACTACCTGATAGTAGGATCATAGAGAAAGTGCTAAGCTTGCTTGAAAGCTTTGAGACAAAAATTTCATCTTTAGAGGATTTAAGCCTGAATTAATCAATACCCTGCATGTTTAGGAGTAAAGAAGAATGTTGAGAAAAGAAGGAACTCAACAGGTGGTTGAGGGGGCTTATCTAGCAAAGGCCTTATCTTTAAAAGGAAAAGTTCAATCTCAGTGTAGTATTTGTAAAAAATCTAGTCATAATAAAGAAAATTGTTGGCATAAAGGAAAGCCTCTGTGTTTCAAATGCAAGAAGTTCGAGCATATACAAAGAAATTACAAAAATAAGACTTAAGAAAGTGTCAATTTGGCTCATCTTATTGAAGAAGAAGAAAATTTGTTTTGATATTGGTGAGAAGTGCACTATAAAGAAGCTTCTGGAGAGAAGTGCTGCAACATTGAAGGTTGATGGGAAGTATATCTTCAGACATAAGAAGTCTTATAACTTTAAATCAAGAGGGAGTGGTAGAGAATGATTCAAAGTTGTTAAAAATGTGATCCTATTTTTAATGAGTTATCCAACTTTGTTTAGATTGTTTACTTTATCTTAGGTATTTAAAATTTTAAACTTTTGATTTGTTTGGTTAATCTTTAGCGAGATAATAAAACTTGAGTGTTACTTATTCTTTTATCTTATCTTATCTTATCTTATACATGTTCATATTCTATTTTTAAAAAAACTTCAACAGGTTTCTACTCAAGATGGAAATGGGGATCCTACTAATAAGACTATTGATAATGTTATTATAAAGGGTCAACTTGAGGTTATTAATAGAAGTAATACTTATATAAAGGAGGTGCTGGAACCCCGCCCCGGGCGGGTCCACGGCCTGACATCCTACGTGACATCTGGATCCGTGACCCACGGGGGAGGAATTCCCCACCTGTAACACCCCACTCCCGCTGAACCCGGACCCGATATCGATAGTGATACCAGAGTCCGTGCCCCGCGAGGGTGACGTGTCACATCACTTCACTAAATAAAACTCGTATATATATATATATATTTTTTT
>JANIIA010000003.1:44341949-44353000 GCA_027478495.1 Erythroxylum alaternifolium | reverse complement strand
ATTAAGGTTAGGGCTATTTGAAATTGAGAGATTAAATGTTTGGTACTAAAATTAATTAGGGTTTACGATTATAACTTGAGAGAGAGTAATCCTCCCTTCGATAATCTAGAACTGGCACCACAATAACACATAAATGGTTAGTTTAGCATTGAAGATAGGAAAAATCCCATCTCTCTTAATTTGGTAAATTCTCTTGTATGTTTTCCCATTGTCAATTGGGTGTTGCTCAAGTGATTTCTTTCCGTGTTAAGTTTCTAATTAAATTTCTGTCAATCATATTCTTGTGTTTACTTTCCTATACAATTTTTATTTTTAATTTATTAATTTCTTAAGCCTTAGATAACTTAGGATTATATTAGTTTACAACTCCTCATAGGATTGACACTTCACGTACTACAATTCACGACCTGTACGCTTGTAGTATTCTGAAGGTTTTTAATAGATTAAAACTTAACATCAACAGTGAAGATGTTGGTGATGGAATATGGAGATACTTTCGGCCATGGAATTCCAACAATTCTTTCCCTACAAAACAAAAACAAAAATAAAAATAAAAAAATACTAAGAAAATAAAATAAAACAAATAAAACTTATCATAATTCTTGGGTTGCCTCCCAAGTAACGCTTAGTTAACGTATTAGCTTGACGTGCTCTTCCTCCCACCCTCGACCTGGTTCAATTATGAGTGGCTTGCTTCCACCCGTGTTGTTCAGTTTCAGTTTAGTAGCCTGTAAATAAGCTACATATTACGAGATAATCAAAAGGACAATATTGATAAAATTAAGAAAACTAATTAAAACTTTTCATAATCCTCAGTCATCCCCGTCTCCTCTTCTTCTTTCACTTCATGAGCAGAGACTTTCGTATCTTCTTCAACCTCTATGTCTTGTATCATTTATTCTTCGTTCTCTTCTTCTTCATCTTCTTGAACAGAGACTTCCTTTCTTCAAACTGAATCTTTGTTTTCATCTGTTCTTCTTCTTCTCGCTGCTTTAAAGATTGCACTTCATCAATTATCCTGAATGAGTTACCCTCCTTCGGATTCTTTAATACCTTATTCATGTTGAATTTCACTTGTTCATCTCCAATCTGAAGGATAAGGATGTCTTCATGGACATCTACCAAAGATTTTTCAGTGGTCAGAAATGGTAAACTAAAGATTAATGGACACTTTCGATCCTCTTCAAAGTCTAGCACAACAAAATCCACATGAATGATAAACTTGTCCACTTTTATAGATTCATCCTCCACAACACCAAACAGTTTCTTTATCAACTGATCTGCTAACTGAATATGCATAGATGCTGGCTTCACATCTCTTAGCCATAGTTTCCTAAAAATCGACAAAGGTATAAGGTCTATACTTGCACTTAAGTCGCATAAATATTTTGAAATCTTTAAATTAACAACTAAAGAAGGTATTGTAAAGCTCCCTGGATCTATCAACTGTGAGGGCATATGGTTGGTAATTAAGGAGTTGGAGGTTTCCGTCATGGCTACTGCTTGATTATCATCCAAGTTCATTTGGCAGATAATATGTCTTTAAAAAACTTTGCAAATGGACCCAGACATTGTCCACATTCATCAAATTTTCTATAATATTCGCCACCTCTATTAGACCTCACTATCTTTACTTTTCTATCAAACTGCCTTTCTACCTCATTAACGAACACCTCTAAGATGTCCACAGGCTGAGATTTTTTATATAGCAGATAAATATAACCATATCATGAGAAGTCATCAATAAAGTAATGAAATTTTTTTGCCTCCCTAAGAAGGAACGTTGAAAGGACCATAGATGTTAATGTGTATTAATTCAAGTAATTCGTTACTTCTTGTGGTTGGATGCTTCGATATATGTTTGGTTTGCTTGCCTTTAATATAATCCACATATATATCCTAGTCAGAAAAATCCAATGGAGGTAAGATTTCATTTTGCACTAACCTCTATACCCTTTCCTTAGATATATGACCTAATATTTTATGCCACAAAAAAGCAGAACATTCACTTTGTACACTACGTTTACTTCTTATAATATGGTTAACATGAAACAAAGATTCGGCAAAATCAACATCAAGATTAAAATGATATAAACAATAAATTAAAGTACCAGAACCATAATAGTGCTTATGTTATATAATGAAAAGACATTGTTTCCGATCTTAAATTGAAATCCTACATCATCCAACATTGTAATAGAAACTAAATTCCTAGCACATTCAAGAAAATAAAGACACTTTTCTAGATCTAGGTAACACCTAGTGTCTAAGATCAATCTGTACATCACAATGCCTTCTATCTGTGCCTTCATTTTGTTTCCCATATATAAGAACTTTTCAATTTTGTTTATAGTTTGGATTAAAAGGAATCCTTGTTTAACATATGACACATAAGTAGTTTCACCAGAATCTAACCATCAGGTATTATTAGGCACTTTAATAAGATTTGATTCAAAACATAATAAGAAATAATATGTAACTTTCTTTTCGAACCAAGCCTTTCTTATAGGGTAATCCTTCTTGAAGTGACCAGGCTTCTTGTAGAAGTGACACCTCTTATCTTTGTGGATTCAACCTTTATTAACTTTGCTAAGAGCTTTGTCCTTATCTTTGCCTTTCTTTCCTAGTTTGTTCCCAAACTCCTTGATGAAATGTGAGATGAATGGAGTGCCCTTTCATTTTCTTCAATCTCCCTTCCTCCTAAGCCAACATGGCTTTAATCTCTTGAAGGTTCCAATTTTCTTTAATGGTGTTGTAATTCACATGGAATGGGCCAAACTCTAGAGGAAGTAATTTGATGATGAACTGTAGCAAAAAGGACTCACTCGCATTCATACCCATAGATTTCAACTTTATAGCTAGGTTTGGTATATGAGTTACATGATGGCGAATAGGCTATGACTAGTCAAATTTATTGGTCGTTAGCCCACTCATTAAAGTCCCTACTATGGACTTGTCAGCTATGTTAGATTGGGAGTATTCCTTAAACTTTAACATGAGCTCCTTTGCATTATCCGTCTTAGGCATTGATGGCTTAACATTTTCTACAATTTCCATTCATATCAAATTCAAGCTTAGCCTGTTAGACCGTTCCTAAGCCTCATAATAAGACTCGTCAGCTTCAGAACTAGTCTTAGTTATGGCTATAGGCTTTGCATCTAAAACTATCACTAAGTCTAAATCCATTACATTGGATTTGTTCAGATCAATCCGCATAATTCATACCATTGAACTTGATCAAGTCGTTTCCTAAAGTGAACAAATTAGTAGATGTTGCAAATAAAACATATAGCTCAGGCATTAATTCTTTGAGTAGAATTAATAGATTTAGACAATAACAAACTTTAATATATATATTTAATTCCACCTTTGGCTGATACTTAAACACATATCCGTAATCTATGATGATGCTAACATATATATATACACACTTTGATAGACAATCAATCATACTCAAGCTAGTATGCATGTTATCTTTGGATATACAAACATATTCACCAAGTAGGTCAATAAGTCTCTTTAAATTATAAGCAATGGTCCACCTTTGGGCGACCTCCTAGCATTATAATTAATAATCTCAATTGTTCAGTTTAAACTTTATGTCATTTTAATAGCATCATTTCAACATGAACAATAGAAACATTCACAATTAAATGTTTAATATTTTCAAGCTAGGTCACTTTAGTGACTAACAAGCTTTCCATTCAATAAACATTTAATTGGATAATTATCATACATGACAAATTTTAATTTAATTAGTTTTGTCACTTTGGCGACTAACAAACTATTCTAAATTACCGTTATGTCATGTAGCACATTCAACATATAGAAAGAAAATTTAATTCCAAACATTGCATAATATAAAATATTCAAAGTATGAAATAAAACATATAATATGGTACTGATTTTTAAAATTATATTATGCATAGAAAAATAAATCAATTATGAATTAAACAATCAATCATAACCCATCACAAAATTGTTTTACTTAGGGTTAAAGTCCATAATTTAATTACTTAATAATTAAGGTTTCATAATATAACCTAAATTTAGAATCCATAAAGTTAGGCAAAAATCATTTAATAACCCAATCTGATCCTCTAATAACCCAAAGGTCCAAAATAGACAGCCCAAACATAAGTTTAGGGCTAAAGAAACAAAGCAGCCTATTTGGCGCTTACAAAGCACGCCTTGGCATCCGTCTAGGGTCTGTCCAATGGTAGGCGCGTGCTGTCCTCTGCATCAGATGGGGCACATGAAAAATCACATGCCCCATCTTCCTCTTTGCGCTGACTGGTTTCTGTGTTTGTTTTTTTTTATGTCACTCTTGTTCATGGCTCCATACCAAAAGCCATCACAAACCTTGAATCTATGAGCATCCCTGCCCAATGTTATAGCCAACAGAAACATGTCTTTATAGCAACAGAGATGTTATAGCAAATAGAAACAAAAAACTCGAATTGGTTCAAGCCAAAATCATTAAGACATCATGTCTAAGTTTTCGTAGCTTTTCAACAACTGTAAAAACAAGTAGCAATGATTGCATCATTTCTAAGTTGAAACATCCAAAAACATAAAATAAAACACAAGAAAATGATGAAATCATCATTAACACCAAAAAATAAGTTCGAAAATGTATGGGAATATAAGAACAAAATCAGAAGTTTGCGGTTCATTTCTATATCTATGTTCTTGTTTATGGTAGTTCCATTTATGGCAATGCAAGATGTCATATATGAAGAAAGCAATGCCATTACAATACAGAAAACAATCAATCCAAAAACTAAATGAATAGTTGATGATGGTAGACAACAAATAATGCAACACCTTGCTCTGATACCAATTGAAAGACATTTATGAATCGATTAATAACACTATAAACTAAACTTGAATCTATGATGGTTGAAGTTCTTGATGAAATTTTATTCCCTCTTTGCCTTTCTTCTATAATCCGTTTCCACAATGATTCAGAAACTTTCTTAATAGTTTTTTTAAAACATAAACAACTTGCTACATTTATGTTATTGCATGTTATATTTAAAGGAGACAGGAAAAGGGTCTTAGACCCATTTGAGCCCAACTCCTTAAGACCCAATAACCATTATCTTAGGCTCTTTTCATTGGACTCAAATCCATAAGTAACATGGGCCACTAAAGAATCTAACAATTGACACCTTCTTCTAACAACTTCTTTGCTATAGCTAAATTAGTAGGAGATACAATGAATAGGTCCTCAGATGTCGTATGGATCATTGAATTAGATGAACTACTAGTACGATGCGTTTCACCAAGGACATAATTAGTATATAACTTAAATAGCTATTTAAGTCAAACAATATAACGAAACCAATATAGAACACATGCATACCTAATTGAACAGACATAGTAAATAGAATCGATGATCCTTCCAAAAAAAATTGATTTCTCTAATCCTTTATGAACCATCGTGACATCGCCTGCCTCTATTTCCATCTGTGTTCTCTTGAATATTTAAAGACGTGTAACAAAACATATAGTATATATATACAATCAAATGTTCACATACATAATAGCTTCATAATAGGAAATGAAATTTAGATAATAAAGAAAGTGAGGTAGTTTGGATGATACTAAAAACCTTGAATAAGAAAATCGGCCATTGAAGGCAAACGGTTATTAGTGTATGAAGAGGGCATTTATTTTGCATTGATTTTTTCTGCATTAAGGACAATTTTGTCACATTCCTCCTAACGGAATGAATTTCCACCATTGGAAACTAATTGCCACATAAACATTCCGCGATGAATTATGTTAAGAGTTATTTTCTGAAAAGTCAATTTAGAAAAAAATTCATTATATTCAATATTCAATTAAATTCTTGATGATAAGTGAAAGTATTACAGTTTAGTACTTATTCATCTTCAAGCTTCCTAATGAGATAAAAGTTACCCTTATTACAATAAAAATAATCCATTTACCCTTTATATAATATCTAACTTTTAGAATTTAAAGTAAAGTACAAATGACCATGTTCTTTATGTACAAAAATATAGCATTTGATATATAGGGTTACATTACTATTATTACAAAAATGTGAAATTTTCAATATGAACAAGTGGTTTACAATAAAAAGGACTAGTTTACTCGATGGGACGAAAGAAGGAATGATCCTCCCCATAGCACTACTTCTAAGAGATAGAGTTATTGGCTAAGAAAGCAGTCTATAGTGAAGTTTTCATAAGTAGACCACATCTCTGCCCTTGCGGTGTAGTCTCTATACTATTGATTGAGCTATGATTTATAAAGAAAGAGTCGTTTTCTTTATCACAGAGCTGAGCTTCGCTTTAGGGAGAGGATACTACTTATTAGACCCACGCTTTGTTCTTGATGTACCAGAATTTGTGAAGATGCTACAAAGCAGACTTCCCCCTTAACTATAAGACAAGCAATACATCAAGGAAAGGGTTTGAAGGAGCTCTCTCTAACAGTAGAAAGCTTAAGGCCTAGGCTAATAGAGTAAGATGAGTTGAATCTTTCCATTTGAACCTAGTTTATGAAAATAAAAGGTTCAAATCATTTTTCGACATGAGTGTTCTATACTAAAAACAATTTCCCACTATTTACTTTGAAACCATTTTTGTATTAACATGGTAGTAGAAAAAGTATTCGTCTGCACTTCAAACATTTTAGCTTTAACCATGTACAAATTGCTAAAAAGTTAAATACTATTTTAGACCTTTCAAACTCTCCTGAAAGAAGATATATGAATGGCTTCCATTACAATATTCTTTTATTAAACAATGTGTTGATCAATAAAATAATTATTGCATAAATTGAAATTATCAAACACAATTATAAATTTAAATGTTTCTTAAAATTAGATATATTATATAAATCTAAATGCTTGTTGAAATATTTTAATGTAAAAGAAAGAACTTAGTAACAACATTAGTTATGCTTTATTCCTATTATATGTTAGTCTTTGGGAAAATTATCAAGGTGACCATTAAAATAGTGCAAAAAACACAACTTTAACTTTAAGTTAGGAATAGCTTTATAAGTGTCTCTAATAGAACTTTCATCAAATACTTGATAGTAAAAAAAATCACCCCTAACTAATAACAAAAATGCAAACAATGAACCCATTTTAGACTAACATTAACCCATTCTATCACAATGAAGCATAATAGTGGCAATTTACATAGACAATCAAAACCACATCATAAAAAATAGAGGGACAAAGAAGAAAAGAAAAGCACATCACAATAACCCAAAGAATAAAAGGAGAGAATAGAAAAAAATACATAAGGTGGATGATTTACTTAGATAGATGGATAATCAAAGGCGACCACACGAAAGACGAAACTTCACCACAATAAGACTGAATTGCCTTGCTTTAAATATGCCAAGGAATTGAAGAAAGACAACTTGCTTCAAAATGATCTTGAAAAAGTTTCAGTAATTTTTAATTTATTTAATTATATACATTTTTAACTAGTATTTAAACAATAATTTAACTTTTATTTTTGTTCATAGATGAAACTCAATATTGTCGATATCGAGAACCTTGAAGTTTCAAGTTGTGTTAGGTCACTGTTGAAACAAAGGGCAAAGGATCATCATTATCGACTATATAAATACTACAAATCTTTCCCTTTGGATGAGGAGGCAAGGAGACATGTTCTTAAATGGGTGACTATAGAAAAATGGAGTTAAAATTTTAATTATTGGGCCTCTGCCAATGTTAAGGTTTGTCTTCTTTCTCTTCACATTTGCTTCAATTAATATTCTGCCACATTTAATGACTATTTCTTTTCCGTATTTAGGAAAAGTGTGAGAAAGTCAAGATTAATAGAGAAAATGAAAACTCCTCACAACCAAAACTCCAAATCATTTGTTGTCGTCTGAAAAGAATTTGTAAGTTATTTAGTTAGAAATTATAATTATATCAGTTAACACAATATTATTTAATGTGTTTCAATTTTTATTTGCATAAAAAAAGTGAAAAGGAACTACATGGTCAAGAGTGTGATAGGATCAGACTCTACAAACTGGCACATTACAAGGAAGGTAAAGGTTGGACGTTTGAAGAAGCGTAGGATAATTATGTAAGTCTAAAAATTTGTTTAATTTTTATGTTTATTAATTTTTGAATTAAATATTGATTTTATTTTTTAAATTTTAAAATAAGATGCAAGAGTTATTGCATCCTTATTGTGACCAATATATATAATGACACTTCAAGAGGAGAACCAGTCGCTTAAGGCTTCGTTACAATGTAATGAACAAAAGTTAGTCGTACTGAACGAAAATTGGCCAATCTTGAAAAGAAGGTCAAACAAATACTTGGCTCAAATTATGAAAGTAGTAGTGACGATGGAAATGAGCTTTAGTTTGTACATAAACTTTTTTGTAATTAACATTTAATGACCTTTATTTTTATAGAAAATGTTATTTATTTTAATTTTTTAATTAATTATAAATCAAAATATCTAAATATCACAAACAATATGATGGATTAAAAATCTTTAAAATAATCATAATTGAATATCCAAATTTTTATACGAATGTTTACTAAAAAATAAAAACTCACCACCAAAACTCTTTAACAACGTTGTTCAAAATGACACCAATAAATTTTTATAAAAATTAAATAAAAATGTACAAAATCGTCACCAAACTTTTTTTATCTACGTTATCTAAATCTTTGCAAATAACATTTAGTTACGATTTGAGAATTGTGACAAATAACCTTTAAAAATCCTCGTAAATAATCTTTATCTACTTTTTGAAAACCGGCGCTAAAAATAATTTGCTACTTAACAATTATCGTCGTAATATATAATTAGCTACAAGTAAGTAACGTAGCTAATAACTTAAGTTTTAGCCATGAATAATAACCATTGTGAATAGTCTTTCACCATGATGGGTTTTGACCTCACCTATCTCTTTTGGCGGCGTACTATAAATTGAAGCAAAAAATAATTTGCGACTATGTTTTGAAAACCTCACTGCAAGAATACAACCTAATCTGCGACATTTTTAAAACGTCGCCGAATCTCCAAAAATGTTGTAGATTACCTTTTGCTAAATTTTAAAAAATATCACAAAAACGTCACAGATTGTGGTGTATGCAAAATATTTTTGCAACGTTTTAAGGAAAATGTTGCGGACTGTACGAACATTCGACGATGTTTATGAAAACATCACGAAAAAGTTGGCCTTTCCGCGACGTTAAAATAAAACATGACGGAATCATTAATATTTCGCGACATTTAGGAAAACATTGCAGATTCATCAACATTCCGCGACGTTTAGGAAAACATCGCGGAATATGACTTTTCGCGACGTTTTCTGAAATGTTGCAGAATCGTTAATATTTCGTGACATTTTTTGAAATGTCACGGTATCGTTAATATTCCACGACGTTGTATGGAACGCTACGGAATGTTGATGAATCTGCGACGTTTTAAAACATCGCGGAATGCCATTTATTTGTTTTTAATTTTTTATTCAAAAATAAATTTAATTTAATAATTTTACAATTTTAATAATTTTTTAAGTCTTATTTATTTAATAACTATTCAGTATTATTTAATATTGAATTTTATTTATTTATATCATTAATTTGAATAATTATTTATGTATCACAAGAATTTTATAAATGAAGATAATTTACTATTTAATTGCAATTTCCAAACATGTTATAATACATTAATTAATATAAAAAGTTTGTCTTAATCTAATAAGATATCAATATGAGTATGTATATCTAATCTAAACGAATATTATGTGTAGAACATAAAAGTTCCAAAAGCTTTTTTTGTTGTTCAAATTCAATTCTTTGTTGCTCGACTTCGGTAATGAATCGATCTTGCATTTGTTCAACTTTTTTAGTCAATTCATCGACTTGAAACTGTAACTCCTGATTAACCTTCCTTGACTCCTCTAGTTTGTCTCGAAGTCTCTTTCGGACCGAAGTCTTCCCTTGTGGTCGAGGCCTAACTCCCATGCTAACAATATAATCAGATCTTGTACCCAAGACTTTGTCACACACTTCATCCACTGTCATCGGATGACCTTGTTGTATTTGAACTATGTACTCACCCATTTTTCTTTGCATTCTGTAGTTATCCATTGACCTTTACTTTCATCATAATGAGTGTGATACCATAGCTTCATCCAGTCATACTCTTCTCCATCTTTGTCACTCTGTTGTATTGAAATATATTATTAGTAATATTTATTATAAATTTTAAAATGTCAATCAAAGTAAAATATAATTAAAAAGATAATAACTTACAATCTCATGTCGTATTGCTATAAAGGCCTTGGAGTCGGGGTTCGGTCGACATTTGACCTAACTCCTAGCCAAATTTGACTTTTTGAAATTTTTCCTAACCATTAACGTAACAAAATCTATTATAACATCTATAAATCACAATTCATAAATACAAAAACATAATCAGTTGTCAAAAAAGTTATGAAATTAAGTTTTGTGATCAAATTAACTAACCTTTGTAGATAATTGCTCCCAGTATTCGCATAAATCCATCCACTCCGTCATTGTGACATTTTGCGGCTTAACATCCTTTCCGTAATTGGTAAAATATTTTTTAAATAAAATTTTTTATCTTTAGATCTTGAAGAAAGAAACTTCTTGACAACAACATATACTTCGTCGTCTGTCCTCATTCCCTTGACATCCAACTTTTGCTACAAAAAAATTATAAATTATTAGTTAAAGCGTTAGGCATATGGAAAACACGTACATATTAGATAGTTTTATAATACTTATGTCTAACTTATCAAATGCAATGTGCAACTCCTTATTAGTTTTTTTTTTCCATTTTGTTCTTAAAGTAAGGAATTTTGGGATACCACACCAATCTCACTCGATAATTTGGCAAACTATATGGAGTTGGTTGGTTGTCCTTTAGCGGGGGAGATCTCTATCTCCAATCTTTTACCTATCGCCTTATTAATCTTTGCCAATCCGTGTCATTTTGTGACACCCTTTATCTTTTTCGGATCAGTCGTGGATCCTAAAATATAGTAAGGAATATTTTACA
>JANIIA010000003.1:44195273-44210044 GCA_027478495.1 Erythroxylum alaternifolium | reverse complement strand
ATAAAATAAACTAGATAAAGTAATAAAATAGAGGTCTTCCTAATATCGCTATCCCCGATAACAACGCCAAAAACTTAATTAACTAACTTTTAGTTATCAATATTAAATTTATCTACAAATGCACGATGTAACTATAGCTAGCATATACAAGTAGGGATCAAATCTCACGAAGACAATGAGTATTAGTAATTGCAATTATCTTATTATCTACTCTACAAATTTGAATTTGGGTTTAATAAAGAAAATAAAACTTAAGCAATTAAAATAAATCATGAAGCAATATTAAGAGAGAACAAAGACATCAATTAAAAATAATCAACATCAAGAATTAGTGTCTAGGTTATGAATCTTCCTAAAAATCCCTTAAATAGTTGACCTTTTATTATACAATTGTTTTATTGATTATTGGACCGTGGAAATTCCCATCATATGCTAATAACTCACTTGAGATTACTAACAACTAATCTTAGAATTATCAACCAATATTATTCAAGTTAAAGGTACTAAGATTGCTTTACCAATTTATGAATTTTGTTATTTGGTCTGACACTAATTTAGAGGATTTATGTCAAACTATCTTTAGGTTTGTAATAATCTCTTTTCAATTATTGTAGATTTATTCATACACAAGATTTCTCAATCTCTATGTTATGAAATCAAATTATGCACTAATATTTTGGATCAATTAGAACATATATTGAAAACGTAATTGAATCACAATATATCAATCAAAATAATTATATTAAATAAAAGAATCAAAATATATTATAGCACAACAGTGTGTTCATCTCACCTAGAAACTAAAGATGTTTGGTTACAAATGATAGAAAATGAAATCAAACATAAACAGAAAGAAAAATGAATAGAAAACAAAGAGTTCATAATTCTAAATCTTCCTTTATCTCCTATCGAATGTTCTTACAAGGAAAAGATTTGATCTCATATTTGTTGGATCTTCTAATGATTTTTTTTGTGTTTTCCATATCTCTAGATCAAAATTGCCCCTTCTGAATGATCTCTACTTCTAGAATTGCCTATGAAAGTCTCCTACTTTATTTTTCTTCCATTTACATCTTTTTATATTAATTTTTAAGGTTTTCAGGAGATACAATTTTTTACACACGGGCATATACTAGACTATGTTACCAAAAATCTCCAAAATTCGCAAAATTGTGTGCCTTAAGAGATATACGCAGCCATAGTGAATGAAGATAATAAAAGTGGGGAAAACCTGATTACAAAGATGGAATTTGATTATTCTGACCTCAAAATTGAATTAAGAACATCAAAAAACTTTGGGAACTGGTTTGGTTTGCAGAAAAATTGAAAGAAAACGGGTTGAACTGGGCAATCAAAGTGATGGTCAACTCTTTTTGAACCAAACTGAACTAGTGGGTCTGAACCGAACGAAGAGAGAGTTGATGCTAACACACGACAAAGTATACAGCGACACGTAAATAAATGAGACAGTGACACGTGGACAAATGAGACTGCAGAATGTGGAGTTAATGGCTATTACTAATGTGTTGATGTGGCGTTGATTAGGCAATGACATGGCACTAACTAGGATGTTTGATGACGTGGAAAATAACCAAGATGTGTGATGATGTGGCAACTGACATATGTGATGATGTGGCTACACAGTGTATCCGTCCTTTTGGGAATAAATGAAATTGTTTTGCTAGGAAGCTAAACGACAAGGTTTAAATCATCTTCTTCCTCTGAACAATTGTAACTACAGTTCTGATAACCTGTGAAGGGTGTGTAGCTTCCTGTGGTGGCGCTCTTTATACTGTTGCAATCTACTTGAACAGAGGAACAAATTAAAATATGACAAAACATTTTTGGAGAAAATTAAGAATCCAAAATATACGGACATAAGGCTGCAAAGGAAAAATTGAACAAAAAAACCCAGAATTTTGACTCCTTCCTATAAAGGAGGCTATGATATCATGTAAAGATAGGGAGCAGAGAAAGAATGGCGAAAGACTTTATATATTTTTGTGTGTTTGTAATGATATATACATTAATGTATTTATATATGTTGGGTGACTCCAACTAAAGAAACAAGATCAAGAAAATAATTACATAGCTTTAATACACATGATTCCAAGAGAAAACTAAGGCTAATTGTATGTTGAAATTTGAATTCTAGGATTATTTTAATAGATAGGACTTGAGAAAATTGCAAGGAAAACTATTGTATTAATTAGTATAAAGATGGTCGAGTTTAGAAATGAAATTCCAATGAGAAAGACGAAGGATGTAAACAGAGGAAAGGAGCAACCACCACCAACTAAAGAATAATAGCAGAATTCGAGGAAGTTAAAACGACGTATGAAAAAATCTTCGGTAGAATAACTGTAGGGGTGGAATTAATATTGCATGTATTTTAAAATTTTGATTTGAACATTAAAATCAGTTTTCGAGTTACTAAAGCTCAAAGTCAAAGGGAAATGTAGTGATTAAAGTAAGGGTTTATCATTGTTTAGTTACCAAAAGATCGATCTATTTTTCAGAAAGTCATTTTTCGAGAAGATGATGTAAGCAAGGCCGGCATGCGAAATTAGACACTTTACATAATCATCATAAAACCATTGTCAAATCTGTTAAAAATCGCCCGGATTCATTTTCTTTTATTTTTCTGCTAGTAAATAATTAACAATTATCTCACAAATGTAATTTTCTAAAGTTATGCAGATTTGGTCTCTTATTTCAGTTGGAAAACGTTTTAAATAGTTAAAAGATTTCCAATTCCTCTTACTCCAAAGAACGAGTGATTGATGAATGCAGCTCTTCCAAACTTCTCCCCTTAGTCTCGGGCACTAGCATAGCAGTGAATACAACAGCCAACCCAGAAATCGCAGAGAAGATGAAAAAAGTTCCTGAGATGGGAATTCAGTGGATTGCAATTATAAGTATGTTCAATGAGATCAATAAACTGAAAGATGGAGGTTGGAGGATATAAGTTGAGGAACCTGAAGAGCTCCATTCAGTCATGAAGTTGAAAGTGTAAGCAACAATCCAGGAGCTTGACAAGTTAGCCAAAGACACTAAACTTCCTGCTGCGCCTTTTATGTTGATGGGAAATATCTGGGACAAGTCACTTCTTGAGAGCCTTGTTATGTGCAATATGAACTTGTATGTTGACAAGAAGACTCGAGTTTTCTGATAATCTTTGATATTTACCTCAGCCATTATAACAAACGGCAATCCTGACATGCCTAGTGGGAAAGCCACACTGTATCCCTGTGAATAAAGTATTAGCAGCCAACATTTGAATGCTTAAGCTAGAATTATTAGAAGGTGATTGGTCAAAGCTTAGAAATGAAGACCATAGTTCGCATTTTCTGAAAAAAGCGAGATAACTTCAGTTGCATTTGTTACCATTATGCCTATATAAACCAGGATGGGTGTAATCTCCTTCAGTTTTTGGAGGTCCTACACATTAGTAGAAAGAATTTAGAGAAGGTATAGCTTTAGGACTGCTAAATATAACCATTAAAAGAAGTAGTGTACAGAAGATCTGTTCTGATTTGTTTAGAAACCTGCAAGCAGAATGCCAGTCCTATAATAAACGAACTTAAGCACATGCCAGATGCAGAAACCTGACAATTCATACAGAGAACTTGATTGTAGAGGATTTGATAAATGGTTCATGAAGTTTAATAGAAAGTCTGTGGAATTCTAACCATGAGAAGTGGTCGTCTTCCTGATTTATCAGTTAGCAATACAGAAACAGCGGTAGCAGGAATCTGAAAAAAAAAACCAGATTTACCGAGCGATGTACAAAGCTGGATTCTACATTCAATTATAGCGATAATTACCTGGACAATTGCCATTGACACAAGGCCAATCCTACTTGAAAATCCTGTTTTAAACCATACATCAACTTTTTACCTTATATTTCGACCAGCTACATAAAACATTACCAAAAAAATTTGTATTTACCAGCATCTTCAAATATGGAGCCTGCATAACAAGCAATAGCATTACTTCCTCCAAATGATTGGAACAACATCAACCCAATGACAACCTGAATCATGTAAATATGTGAATTATCGTTGAGAATAAATTTTTACAGGCTCAAGTCTCAAAATTTATAGAAGGGCTTACGATAAGAGAACCAGCATGTCTTCTTTGAAACAAGCCAAAAAGTTCAGTTTCAGATTGTCCTCGCAAGCTGTTGGTATAATCCTGTGCAAAAAATGGACCCATATATTTCAATAAAGGAGAAAATTGTGATTTCAGTTGAATAGAAAGTAAGAAGTTTACTCTAATGTCAGCTGCTTCTACAGCGATGTCAGCATTCTTTCCCCTGAGATGCAGCAAAGTCACTTCCAGCTCCTTCTGTCTATCAAGTTTTGCCTAAACAAAATTTGTACTCTTGAGGCAAGAAATAATTTGATGAATGTCACTCATTTTTCTGCTTTAGGCATACACTTACGGAATGAATAAACATGTATTCAGTGTTTGATTTTGGAAAGAGAGCAAATTCTCGAACTTGAAGCAACAAAACAATTATTTGTTGTTTCAATGACTCACCAACCATCTGGGAGACTCGGGAATGAAGAACACACCAAAGATATGAAGTATACAGGGAATGGCACCTGAAAATTCATCCAAACGAAATTCAATATAGTATAGTGGTTAGTGTGAGAAAGAATCGAGATGTTTATTACCAATTAGAGCCAAAGCACGCCAGGAAATGATTGTGCCAAGAAAGTAAGTGAGTGAGAAGCCAGAAGCGAACATAAACTGCAGTTGAAGACAAAATAGGTCCTGACTTTGAATAAGCCAATGAAATAAAACAAATGATTCCCGCAGTGGGAAATTGACCTGATTAGCTGCTACAAATCCCCCACGAATGTTCTTGGGTGTTATTTCAGCAATGTATATGGGTACCTGAAATGTAAAACTTTATCATGATATGGCAGTCAGGTTGCCATATTAAGCTTGAGATGCAAAGGAGGTACATTTACCACATAAAGAATAATCGCATTGCCAATGCCTGCTAAAAGTCTTCCAACATCCAACAAGCACGCATTCTTACAACAATAAAACATCGTTACATCAAGAAACAGCTTTCCTCTAAAAGTTCATCAATTGTGTTTGTAGAGAAGGAAAGAATAACGAGAATGAAACCTGTGCAAATGCCATCAAGAACCATCCAAGGATGCAGAACAACTCAGATACCCACATCGTCTGCATTGAGATATCAATTAGTTGCAATTATTTGTTTACGTGAATGTTGAGAGATATTAGAAGGCAAACCCAAGAACTTACACCCCTGCGACCTATTACATCAGCCATCTTTCCATTTACGAATGAACCTATCACTCCACCAACTGTTAGTAGTGAACCGAATAAAGAGTACTGCAGAGGGAAAACTGTTCAGAATTAAGATGTAGCAGGAATGGTAGAAAAGAAACAAACAAAGATAAGAACACACAAAGTTCTGACTAAGGTTCAGTCAATTTATGTTCCCACATCATCTAGAGCTAGAACGACTGGATTTTGCTATGTTGATAAAATAAGGATTATATCAGGTTATTTATATCCAATCCCCATTAATAAAATTTTATATAAGGCTCTTTGTATTGTATCTCAACCTATTCCATCCTAGTGCTTCCTCAGTCATCTTATTTCCATGTCATTTTCTTCAGTATAACCATAAACTGAAATATTGATTTCCAATAAATATGTCATTCTGTAATAGTAAAAACATACTCTCTGTTATATCTTCTGTTAATCTCTTGCATAACTCATATATCCCATAAATTAAAGAATTACATTGTTGAGTGCTAAACAAAATTTCTTGGTTTATCATGCCTCTCAAGTACTCTAGTTGATTACTTCTCAATATTGTCATTCAAGTTTCATCATATATTTGCTAAATTACATCATGAGTGAAATTCAACATAGTACAGATCATCAGATATATCGTACACCCAATAACACTAACATATGGAATCTTAGACATGTCTTCGACCTTTAAACCTGTCTTCAGTTAAGCCTGAAGTGATATTTCAATGGAGTACTTGTTGGTTTAGAGCTAATTATTTCAAAAATATGTCAAAAACCTTCTCAATATAACTGTGTTGAGGTAACCATAAATTTGTAGAGGTCCTATGCCTACGAATCTCCATTCCAAGTATTTTCTTGACGGCTCCCAAAACGTTCATTTAAATTCCTTTCCTAATAACGGATTCAGTTTATTAACATCATGTATACTCTTTGTAGCAATCAATCTATCATCGACATAAAGTGGCAAATTTTCCTGATAGCTCCTAAATCCTTCACATAAATTCCTTTCCTAACGAGGTATTTAGTTTATTTAAATCATGCATACTCTTTCTGTCAAATAACATATCCTCCACAAACACTAACAGAAAAACAAATTAATCATTATCAAGGCACTTAATTTAAATATAACAGTCATACATTTTTTGTAGCCAATTCAAATCATGCAAGATTCGAACTATTTATACCATTATCATGGATATTACTTCAACCTGTAAATTGAATTCATCAATTTACATACCAAGCACTCCTTTCTAAGTTGACTAAACCCTTTAATCTCCTCCACTTAAAGTTGCTCCTCCTAGTCACTATATGAAGGAAAGTTATCTCCACATCTATCTATTCTAAGTGCACATTTAAACTAATTACTAACACCGCCATAATGGAATATTTCTTCTGTTATGTATACCCTTTTGCTACTAAACGAGAAAATTTCTCCTTATTTTGTGATATTATTGTTTTCTTTTGTATACTCACTTGCATCTGATAAGCTTCTTCAATTTAGAAAGCAACATCATATTCTATATTTTGATTTTATGTGGAGACTCCATTTTTTCCCGTGGAATCCATCTATTTGTCCTTCTCCTGATTGTCAATAGCTTCCTGAAAACTAGTTGGATCGTTATTATTGATGATAAATACGACAAATTAACATTGAATCTTTCTAAACATACGACTTGGAAGTCTAATAGTGTGTCTCACTCTATCTGTGGCTAAATTGTGATGCTGTTCTTCACTTGATATAGTTATTCTATCTCCTAAAAATAGAATTTACAATCCCTTCAACATTTACTCCAATTTTCCTAGTTCTGCTTGTATTACCTTTGAGTCTAGTGCTACTCTTTTCTAATCTTAGTATATCCTTTCTATATGTTTGCTTCAGCAAGAATTGCTCATCAAAAACTACATCCCTACTTATCACCATCTACTTTAATATTGGGTTTCAAAACTTGTATCCACTGACACCATTTAGATAATTATTTAAGATACACCTTTTGGATCCAATATAATTTAGACCTCTTATCACTAGAAATATATGCATAAACAAGATAAGCGACAATTTTCAAACTAAAAAAAACTACCTTGTTTCTTGTCCATACTTCCTCTATAACTCTCCCATCTAGTAAATTATGTAGTGATTTATTGATGAGGTAACATGTTAATACTCACGTATCCGTTTAAAATTTGTTAAGGAGTCCTACTTTTAGCCCCAAACACCTGGCTCTTTTAATTATATATCGAACCATCCCCTTTGAGATACCATTTTCCTATTCTATTGTATGAATTATATATGTCATGCCTTTGGATACCATGCTCCTCAAAATATTTATGGAACTATAATTTATATACTTAGTACCATTGTCTGATCTCAAGTATATGATCATGTTTCCTGTCTAGTTCTCTACCTCCACTTTCCATGCCTTGGTCTTAGAAAAGACCTTTAGAGTCTGTTTCATGAAGTAATTTAAGACTTCCCTAAAAAATCATTTATAAATATCACAAAGCATTGAGATCCATCCAACAAAACTTTTTAGTAAGACCTTATATATCAAAATGCAAATAATCTAGAAGCCCTTTAGTTTTGTACTTGTCAGTCTTAAAATGTCACTTTAGACTATATATTAAGCACACAAAACTTACAGAAGTCTAACTTATAATATTGAAGACCCTTCAAAAATTTTCTGTTGCAAAGTTCTATTATCCCATGTTTTGTAAGATGATCTAGTTGTATGTGGCATAATGTGATACTATCTTCCTAACTGATCTAAAGCAGTAACTTCTCCTCCTAAAAATGGGCTTTTCATCAGCCAATGGATGTTTTCCGCTAGTTTAGACCCATTTATCACAATCAATAAACTCTTAATCATATTAATATTATGTCTACCAATTTTATAACCAGAACAATAAGCATGTAAAGAGATTCTCAAATTCGGTACATATAAAAAAAATCACAACATTTCCTAATAACACCAAATATCTTTATCACGATTTGTCCTATTTTTAAAAATTAAGTAGGCTTTATCATGAATTCTTGACTTAATTTGTTGAAATATAGTGCGCATCTTTGTCATTGCAATCAAAATTCCTACTCTACACTATATTATCAAGCCTTGACAAATCATCAATTTTTCTTTCATCACTCTGCTTCTTATTGTTTAGTCAGTCTCTCTAGATTTACCCATTCTGCTTATACTTATGCTATTTGACTACATTTCTATCCTTCAATTTATGCCTAGAATTTTGCTTCGTTGATCCATCTTCACTATACTTTCTCTTATTATCTTGATTTCCTCTCACAAACAATCCTTCACTTTGAGAGGTTCATTAGTGTTCTGTCACTATTGGTTGTGAACCAATAGTAAAGTTGTTCATACTAGCTGTATCCTTTCCTAATGTGAGTATGATAATGAGATAATCGTAAGAAAAAGGAAAAAAATAAAGAAAAATCATTATTTTATCCTTATCTTCAATAGTCATCTCGAATCTTAGAAGGTCACTGATTATTTGGTTGAATGAATCAATATGTTGCTCTAGATCTATACCTTCCTACATCTTCAACCCATATAACTTTTACTTCATATACAACTTGTTTATAAGAGGCTTTGACATATATCAACTCTCTAGTTTCTTCCATTTCTCCACAGGAGATACAATATCCATGATGTGGTGGTAGATGACCTTGTTTGCTAGACGACATAACCTAATTGTTCCTACTGGTCGCACCTGTAACTCTTCCCATTCAAGCACATCCATATTTTCTGACTTAATCTCTTGCAACCCCCTTACCATCTTTTATTGTGCCAACAAATCCTTCATCTTCCATTGCCACAATTCGAAACTTTCAGTTCCGTTAAACTTCCTCATTTCAAACTTTACAATCAAATTCATTTTCATGTCAACTATTCTTTGATACTTATTGACAACTAAGATGCAACAAAAATAATCTGAAAGAAACAAACAAAAATAAGAACATAAGAAGTTTTAACAAAGCTCGGTCAATTTGCATGTGTGCCTATGTCTTCAAGAGTAACGGCGGGTTATTTTCTCTACGTTAATAAAATAATGTTACATTAAGTTATTTATACCTAAATCCTATCTGGTACAATTTTACATAATATTTCATGTACCTAACCCCAATCTATCTTATACATAATTTTAATAAGACCTAGAGTTCTTCCGGTGCTTGATTTCTTCAAGAATTCATCGTTTAATTTCTAAAATAAGAGATTAATTCTCGACACGATTATATCTCAGGTTATATCTAACACTGTTTCTTTCTAGAAGGGAGCAAAAGTACATATATGCTCATGCTTCTACTGCTTCTTTCTAGTGAGGAACACATACATAAATACACTCGTATTCCAGATCATATTCTCCAGTACTGTTTCTTTTCAGTGAAGAGCGCAAATACAGACATGCTCGTATTCTATACTGTGTCTGTCTCCACAACTTTTTTCCATTCAACACACCCTCAAACATGCCTTTGTACCTTCTCGTGCACCTGTAATTCTAGATCACAAGCGGGACCAAGTTCAACCACAATACTTGAATATACACGCCCATGTAATATATAACACGTACACAACAAGAACTATATTATAAACCAATCCATATTCAGAATGCGTTCAGATCCTCTTTCCAATTTATTGTAAAATAGTGTCAGGAGTACGGTTTAGAATTCCTTGCTTCAGTCCAACACAAACATTTAGATGCAAATCATTCTTTTTCCGATCTTTTCTTACAAAACAATCAAGATAACTCTTTTTTTTTTTCTCATTTATCAGGGAAAGTGAAAACCAAAATGGAAATGGAAACGGAACCTACTGCTGCCACAGACAAGCCGAGGTCTTGCATGATTCCAGATTCTGCTGGTGCTGAATATGCTGACTGCAAACGAAAGGCATAAAACTAGCATTTCAGTTAAAGTCCATTGATCACTTAAATCAAGTTTCACTAGTTCATGAAGAGTTCACGAAAGACATGCAGAAAATTTGTAGAAATAAACGGTTTGATAGCACTTACAGCACTGCCAGAAACCAAGGAACCGCAAACAGCAACTACAGTGCTTAGAACCAGAACACGAGTCACGGAGCGATTTGCTGCTTCTTTTTTGTTGAAGTCACCATCATTAGGCCTCACCTCAACAACCGTAGACTTTTGTAGTAGCGCTTCTTCCATGCTTTCTCTCTCCATAATGTATTTTCTTTACATATAGCCAAATGGAAGAGGAGGATGATCCAGGAGATCAGGAAGAAACATATGATCTATAAAACATTAAGGCTCAATTTTTGACAATCATATGAGGTAGATATGGTTTCTTAACACCGCAATTATACTATTATTAATATTAAACACGACAGAGAAAATCTCGGGTGCTCATGTTCTTTAATCCAAAGTAAACGACTGCCATTTGATGCCAACCTGGACTGAACTGCTGGTTTCTTTATGTATATTTGTATTTAATGGAAGATCATGATGCATCTAAGGTTCATGTCTTACATTGTTTAAGGGATAAACAGATAATCTTACATTGTTTTTAAAGGGACCAGGAAAACGTGCTCGCGAGATGCTCAAATTATTTGAGAGATGAACAGACAGTCATTCTTTATTGTTATGCAGCTTTTATATAAAAAGTAATGAGTTAATAAAATGATGACCAGATTAGTCCTTTCCTGCAGTAGTTAGCCAAAGTCTTTGAAGAGAAGGTAACAGACTAAAAGGAGCATGAGTGATTCGTTCAACGTTTACATTTTTTTTATAGAGAAGCACAGATATTTTAACTACAAATGGTATAAAAGTTATAATAGATGAACTTTAGCTATAATTCTTTTCTGCTGAATCCTTGTAACGAGTCCTTCACCAATTTAATTGGGACCAATGCTAACGGAAGCCTGAACTCAGAATGCTGAAAATTCTTCCAGATTCATTTCCTTTAGATTGTTACAGTACTGGTGATCATGATAAAGGGAAGTTATAATTTATTCCAATTATTCAAGTTTGATAAAATGTTTTAGTTCATACTGCTTCTGTCATGCGATAGTTGTTTTCGAAGCTCCTTTGAAAGCAGAAAGTAAATGAATAAAACCTTAAAGATTGTGATTACAAAGAGATATTTACAAGCTTCTAGGCTTCAATAAAGTAGCCTGACCAGTTTATCAAGGTCACCACACTACTTCCCGCTGATAGGAAACGTCTGAAACAAGAAAACCTTATAAGAGCCTAGCATATGTACGAGCACATATAGTTCATGTGTTAACGTGGGTTGGATAACTCAAGTTGGATAATATTTTATTACCTATACATCATAACAAATGGTAATCCTTGCATGCCTGCTGAGTAAGCTACACCAAAATCCACCAACAATGTATTGAAATATATAACATGAGTCTTATTTATGCACCCAAAATCTACCGTGAAAGTGAATAAATGAAGAAAACACGAGAAATATCTGTTTTTACTTCCATAATTTTAAACGAGCTTTTCAATCAATGCCACAATTTCCAAGTTTTCTTGACAACTTTTACGAAAGTTGATCTACCAAATGTCGTACATTTTTTGGTAACTTTCTTAATGCGTGAACTTCTTAACGAGTTAAAGAATCTGAAAGTTCACATTTTACTTAAGTGTGTGTATGTGTGTGTGTATATATATATATATATATGACGTTCTCATCACATCCCAATGCATACTTAACGTATACTAATTAGGATCCATTTTTTTCGTTGAACTTTAGCCCATCAGGTCAAATCTTTTATTGAACTACTTTATTATCTTTATCTTAATCAAATTTAATTCGATTAATCATAAATTTATTAAAATCGTAAAAGCGTAATTAATTGTTATCCAACCTTAAGAGGTATAAGCAGCAAACTTCGGTATAAATGATCCAGAACTATTTTGATGCATTATGAGAAAAAGAGACAGCTGATAAGCGTGAAATAACACAAGTATTTGATTATGCTTTTATAATGTGTCAACCTAAATGGTTTTGGAATTTGTGATCAGGCTTTGAAACATATATAAACAATAATAAAGAGAAAAAATAGTTTGTTATCTTATTTAATAATTTCATTAAAATATAAAAACACAAATATTTATAAATTAATAATAACTAAACTTTAAAAAGGCCTGACTAATAAGAAAAATTAATTTTGTTAAATATAATGTAAATTACTAAAGAAACAATCATTTTTGAAATAGACCTAAAAAAAAGCAGATTTGGACTTTAAAAAGTGCATTCAAACTATGTTGATTGCGGCTGTTACATCGATGGATTGAAAAATAGTTCTCGCTTTAAATTAGAAGATATATAGCCGTTCAAAGTTAACGTAATTGTTTATGGCTTATAGATCATTTAATTGAACTTCTTATGCTTTATTCGCCGAAAATTTTTACCTGTCTTGCAATTTGTTGCTAGAATTTTTTGTTTTTCTTTTTGATGGTTGAAAGGGAATTTATAAAAATCAATAGAGTACCAGTGCAATGGGATTAAACAACGTTCAGAAGAATAAGACAACCCTGCATTATAGCCGCAGGGTCTTCTAAATTATTAAAAAAAAGAAGACCAGACTTGGTAGAAATCTACTCAGTTAAAAACATGATACTAGTGGGAATATTAAAATTGTAGAAACAGGAACTAGAAGAGGAAACGTGCTCTATAGTAGACAATATGCCTGCGAGGTTTAATCTTATTAGACTTTATTATCGTTACTTCAGGGCATAGTTTTGTTCTAAACCGTAGAAGTGTCTTTTGGATATGATAAGATGGTATTTTGATATATTAATTAGAATTTTCTCTTTAATTTAAGAAATATTACATGAGAGGGACGTAGCTCGTTTATGCTAGAATTTGTTTTTGAATATATATTGAGATTATATATTTTTAATGAATTTATGTATAAAGATAATAGGGCATTTAGAATAACCAATTTTTTGACCTAAAGAAGCCTATCTTATTTTTTATCCTGAGAAAACTAATTTGAGCTTTACCCCTTCTTTTTTTGCATAATCACATTTTTAAAAGTCACTTTTGCCCTTCTTAATGATGATGTCCTTAATGATTTTGAGCCCCAAAATTAAAGGAATTGTTTAACGCTTATTTGCACAGGATTTTGACTATTTCCATAAAAAGTAAATTAGTTTATTCAAATTTCATTATTTTGATTTTTCATTTTTTAATAGAATGGAGGAGAAGCATATAAAAAAAAAGAGAAATCTCCTCTTTGACGTTCTTGTTTAAAAAAGAAAAGGAGAAGAAAAAGAGAAAAAAGAAAGAAAAAATGAAAATGAAAAAAAGAGTAAGGTGATTGAAAAGGATGATATTTGAATTAAGTGATTTTTTTATTGCTTTAAGTTAAAGCTTGTGTGGATAAGTTCTAATGATTTTCTTCAATTTACTTAACCTAAAAACTTCTTTTTGTTATACCTTACCTAAGTTACGTTATAATCTTTATCAGGTCCCTTTGATTTATACATTAAGTTCATTTTAGTTAAATGATAGATTCTTAAACAAGCTTACAAAAATAACTTGCTATGTTTTGACTTCAGAGCCTAATGAACTCTAAACACTTTGAGTGTATAAGGTGCAATCTATGAGAGGGTGTCTAGGTGTTGTTTCATTTGATTTTAACAAAATTGATGAGATGTTATGTTTTCATTCTAATAATGTATCTTATGAGTGCTTATTCTCTCGATTGTTATTTTATCCTAAACCTTCAATGCAAATTAGTTTTTGGATATTTCTAGATAACATGAAAAAAGATAAGAAGTTTTTATGAGGATAATTTATGTATGCTTGAGAACAAGTATGAGTACGCTGTCGAGAAATTTGATATATTAATTGGAATTATCTCTTTTGTTAGCACTTAAATAGGAAAATTAATATTTATATTATTTTAGGAGATGAAAAGGAAAGACTGCATCAAATTGGATCATTATTAGTGAAAATCATGAATTTTGGAAAAAGTAGACAAATTACTGCAGTGGATAAGACGAGATCACGCCTAACGCCAGATTCACTTGAAGAGTTAGAGTTTAATTAGGAAACTTCTTTACATCCTATAGGAAATTGAACTTTTTTAAGATAGAAATCTTTGCAAGATAGAACTAAACCGTTTAAGTAGAAAAACAAGAGAGAAATCTTTCAATTTTCCAACCTTCTTCTTTTTGGTTTCTTTTGAACCTTCTCTTAATCTTTCATCTTTTTTACATTTTTGGTGTTGAAACTTAAGTCATGTGTGGCTAAATCCAAATATTCTGATTGAAGGGTAGTCAAAAATCTAGTTCTAACCTTGTAAGGTTTTGTTTTAAACTTATATTCATGTTTTAATTCAAGTATTTCTTGTTTATATTCTTAACTTCATAAATAATTAATTTTGATTAATAGATATATATATATATATATATCTAAATAATTAGTTTTGGCATTATTTATTAATTGGACATATAAGATATTAATTGTTGTAGGA
>JANIIA010000003.1:44133414-44149868 GCA_027478495.1 Erythroxylum alaternifolium | reverse complement strand
CACAATGTTCCTTGTGGACCCAACTTCACTAATTTAATTCTCAATTGCATCATCATGCCCAACCACAATTCTCCTTTGCCATTTTATTATCTCCCTTAGTTGAATCCATTTCTCAACTATTTTAAACTTATATCAATAAATCAGTTTGAATTCTCGAGAGGACCATAATAAACGAATTTGAACTTTATCCTAGATGATGCATGTGTCAGGATGTTTTCCTTGCCTGTCCTGTAACTTATTTCAGCAATTTAAGTAGACATGATAGTTGAAATGCAGAAATCATCCGCTGCTTCAGTAAATGCTTTAGATTTTGTGGTTGGTCTTGATGATTAGCCCTCAATCACACAGTAGATGCACATGAAGATATAGGAGTCCACTTGTTTCTCTTCTACAATCTTCTTATATGTAAAAAGAAAAAAAACACATTCATTTGGGACAGGAGGCTACAACTCAAATGTATTTCGTACTTCTAAACTACTCTTGCATTCCAATTCTGCTCAACATTTTTGTTTCCCAAATCCAAATTAATAAGTTGAGCTTCCTCCCTCTCCATTCATTAGCTTTTGTTGCAACTCAAGGAACAACTCAGCTTTCTTTCTGTGTTCACTATGATTTCGCCATTAGCAACTGAAAAAATGAACGTAGCCTTATTTTCCAACTTCACTAGTAGTACTCTCTGCAAGTATTACATACACAGACGTAGTTCCTTATAAAGTGAATGCATCTGTTTATATGGTTATTCTAAGGCAAAACAATGAACTGACCTTCCTCGTTTCGTAATATTCAAGCCTCAAGTCAAAAAATTCTTTAAGAACTGGGGGCTGAAAAATATAAAGGATTGATGAGTGTTGAATCAGTGTCATAATTTGTAAGCTAGGATTGATGCTGAAATTCATGTATTACAGCAACAAATTTTATAATTTCATTCCAAAGGTCAAGCTTTGCATGCCTTATCCTGCCCTCTAACATCCCAGACAGTGAAGCTAACATTTTTGTACTCCACAGTTTTAACATTGAAACCTGACACGAACAAACTAGGGATTAGAGAAACCAACACACTTCTTATTAGCTATGAAACTCTGGTTATGGTTTTCCCAGCAGCATCAACACCCACCATCAGAATCCTCATTTCTTTCTTTGCAAACAACATTTTCACGAACTTAGATATTGCCAAGCCCATTGTTTTGCCTAGTTCAAGCAGAAATTATGTCCAGAAATAAAATGTTATGGATTAAAATCAATTGAACTTAATAGAAGAGAAGAGTTGAATTGGTATACCTTGTGAATTGAAAGGAACAACAACTGAAGCAAAAGGTCTAATGGTACATAAGCAATAGAAAAGAGGAAAGACCCCAGTGTATGAGGTGGAAAAGGCATTTTGGATAAAGATTAGTTGGATCGTTTCAATTTAGATTTGGTTTTGAGCAAACTGGGATGAGAATGGCGACTTGCATAGGCAGGAATCTGATGTTAAATAATGAGAGCTAATTGATTATTGGAGTCTCTATGATTGGCCAAAATCACCGGAAAAATCTGCAATTTGAAGGCTTTATGTTACTAGTCTCTCTATTCTATGCTTTATAAATTTTAAAAAAGGAAACAGAAGACCTTGAATTTTTTGGCTTTTTCAAAGATGGATTGGGCATAATATGCAACTGCACTTGTACCACTAATTTGGGGAAATAACATAATGTCAATTCCCACCTAGAAACAACTGATATTTTTAGAAGCTATACTGACATTATGTAGGAGCATAAGATTTTTAAGCAAAGACTCACTAGGAGAATAAGAGCATATCTTAGGTGGAACATGTCCCATAATTTACCATCAGTAGGTTGCCCTCTAAATGCCTCTATAAAATCCTGGAAGCAAAATTGTAGACATTTAACAAGAATTTCATGTAATACAGTTACTTGGAAAGGTGGAAGCATACTGTAATATTAGCCGCTTCTTCAAAAATAGCAGCATTTTTTCCCCTAAGGCTCGCAGAGTTGCTAAAACCTCCTCTTCCCTATTGAGCTTTGCCTGCAGGAGGTGTAGTCAATCTAATAATCAATATTAATAAAGAGGAATTAAGAATGGCTAAGACAAACCTAAGGATTCTCGGTATTTTAAATACGGAAAAAGCTTGGTGGTCATCACTGATCACCATTTAAGAGTAAAACTCGACTTACCAACCACTTAGGAGACTCTGGAATGAAAAATACACCAATAGCATGCAACGTACAAGGAATAGCACCTTAGAGGTTCAAACAAACAGATACAATAAGCCATATAATTGTCAATGCAAGAAGAAGAAGAAGAAGATAAATGTTACCAATTAGAGCCAGGGTACGCCAGGACACCATAGTTCCAACAAAATAAGTCATGGAAAAGCCGCTGCATATCATTAACTGCATAACACACATAGTATTCATAACAGAACACCTTATTTTTTAACTCCAAAAAGAAAAAAGACAAGTGTTGGAATATAAGTTAACCTCATTACAAGCCGTAAAACCTCCACGAAATTTCTCTGGTGTTATTTCAGCAATGTAGGTTGGTACCTGTAAATTGGAATGAAGTGTAAATGTATGTGTAAAAGTACATTCGCAAGTCCAAATGTATGTGCCTGCATAAAGGCAAATACTGTTACAAGCTATTATGTAGCAAAGATATTATACTTACAACAAAAAAAATGATTCCCAATCCTATTCCCGTGGATAGTCTTCCAACATCCAGCAACCAAGCAGCCTATAAGCTACGACCACTGGTTACTGAAATTTACTTAATACTATAATAGACCTTTTTTTTTCCAGAACAATTACGCAGAAGTAAAAGAGGAGACATACCTTTGCAAATGCTATAGCAAGCCATCCCATGAGACAGAATGATTCAGCTATCCACATAGTCTGCGATATAATAGTCAAATTCCCTGAGATTTTGGATTTTTTAAAGCTGAAATTCTTATAGATGTATAATGGTTTGACTTACATATCTTCTACCAAAGAGGTCAGCCATCTTTCCGTTTATTAATGAACCTACTACTCCTCCAATTGTGAGCGATGAAGCAAATAGAGAATACTGCATGTAGAACCAAAGATATCCATGTCGATAAATTCTGATAAACCGAAAATAAGAGTCTGAATTTAGACAATTTTGATTGTTGTGACATGGATTTTTCCCTTCTTATTTTTGTACTTGTACATATCCATCCCAGTGCTTATCTATAAACTATTAATTAAACATTTATAAATATTCGAAACGCTTGCATTATTTTAAAGAAAACTTTCACTTTAGGTTTATAATAGTTAATGTCCGTTTTAGTAAAAATTTTATCTGTGTGATAAGATATTTTTGTAAAGAAAATCAATTGTTTAATTAGATACATATTGTGAATTTTAATTATATTAATTTAATCCTACGTCAAATGGATTCAATTTTTTATTAATTTATGGGAAATAGAATGAAATCAATGTACTTACCGCTGCCACAGACAAGCCCAAGTCTTTAATGATCCCAGACTCGGCAGGCGATGAATATGCCGTCTGAAAAAATAGCCATTACTTATTACTCTCAATCTTAATTAATATGGTAGCTGATTATGCTCATAATGAAAGGAATGCGAGGTTCCTATCTATAGTAATGTATGTTATTATTATAACACAAAATTTAAAAAAAACATCAAAATGTAAGTTCTTGCAAAGCTCATCACATGTTCAAATCAAGTATATTACTGCACTGAAGCAAGTTTAATTTTAAGTCGGATAAACAAATGTACATTATAATTCTTAAATTCTAAATCTAAGTTAAACTCTTTACTTCATATCTAAGTTAAGAAAGTATGGGAAGAAAACAAGGAATTTTAAATTACCACCAATTAAAAAGAACTCTCTAGTTATATTCAAAGACTTTTAACTGCATTAATATCAATGAATATAACTATTGGTTATATAATTTTATATTCTCTTAGTCAATGATTACATATGTAATTGTTGCATGCAATTGAATTTACAATATCTCAATCACAAAATTATTCGTATTTATATATTAAGCAAAGGATATGTTGTATGTGGTTAAGAGCTAATTTCTTGACATATCAATGCACTAACACAATAAAAACTTACAGCACAACCGTTACCCAAGGAACCACAGACTGCAACCATAGTGCTGAAAACAACCACAGGAGTGACCGACGAGGCAGAGGCGGCGGCGGCGGCTGACGGTGATTCGTTAACCATAACCATTGTAGTTGTAGCAGAAGACCCTGATGATATTAGACCTTCTTCCATATCTTCCATGGCCATCTCTCTCGCCTTTCCAAAGACAGGAAATGGAAGAAGAAAGGAAAGAAAAGTCTTAAGGATTTTAAGAAACAACGATAGTTGTATAAATAGTGCACCTGTACCGGGATTTTATATGCTTGGTCTTATAAGTAAGCATACACGTGACGAGTCATTCATTTTTGTTTACATGATCAATAACTCTTATAATTATACTTGTGAATCCTTCACGTTCTCATCTTCTTGGTCAAAGAATTAGCAAATGGTACGAGACTTACTCCAGTTTACATATAGTTCTTCCTTATTATATCCCTTAATTATGACAATAAATTCTAAGAACGTGGTTAGCTAGACCACTCTTCTGCATTTATTAGTCAGTCTTGGATTTGGATCCCAAGATCTGATATTTGCTAAAGATATCATTGAATCTGAAGATATACATATAGAGTTAATTGACAAACCTCATGAAGAATAGCTGGTGGCAGCAACTCGCTTGGAGACCGCATGATTATTATTTTACATTTCTCAAAATTATTTCTTAATTTCATCTAATAAATATTTGCAGTAGTATGAAGTTAAAAAAAAAGTTTCTATATTCATATAATAAATGTCAGCAATAAATGTCAGGAATTAAGGAGATAACTAGTAATTTAAGAAAATAAGTAAATGAGACAAGATAAAAGCAATAAACATAGAAAATTAAGATACAAAAGTTATTACATAGTTCAATTTCACTTAGGTTTGCAGAAGGAGAGAAAAACTTTCAACTGTACAAGTATAGTAGAATATGCCTATGTGAGAGGTTATTTACCTTTTAAATCTAATAATTTACATAGGCTCCAAAAACTTTCTCAGATGTATAGACTGTTTAATTATATATTATAACTTTGTTCACAAATACTTAGTTCTGATTTTGAATATGATTTGAAGACAAAGCAAATAGTTATTTATGTAAAATATTAAGTACAATATTCAAAAACAAAACACGTTAGCTACTTTGACTTTAATTCAGTTGCTTAATATATTAACAAGAAAGAATAATTATCAAGTGCCAAGTTGCTACATATTGAATTTTTGGTGGCTTTAGGAAATAAAAGACGATCATAAAACATCCAGGAACAAGTGTATATACAAATCAACCTAATCGATGACTTTATCTTTTTTTTCATAATTCAAATGCATGCAACCTCGTTATCTTATATCCATTTTGGTGTGAATTATATGCTGAAGATTTAATTCCACCTTCTTCAAAGTTCTAGATAGAAGATATATCTTAAATATTGAAATTTCTTATTAATATTATTGCAATAAATGAGCAGCTGGAAGCTTTGAATAAGTTATAAGTATTAATAGGTTTGACATTAATTCAACATATCAAATATGTATTTCTTAGATATGGAGTCTAATAATTTACAATCTTTTATAGATGCACATCCAGAACTAGAAAATACTTGGAGAAAGTAGCGGCTTTGTTATACTGTACGTCTTTTATAACCTTGAAATTAAGAGATATGGGAGGATAAAGATTTATCAAATGACATTATATGGAAAATGCTTTAGATCGGAAGTATTTAGACAAGTAAAAATTTCAAAAGTATACAATAACCTTTCTTCAATGTTATTGTATGCATGCATCCACCACCACTATTATGTTGAGTTATGCAATATCTCTTTATACTATAACTTTTACATAAATCATTAATTTTTTTACAATATTTTAAACCATTACAAGTTCCAGGATGCTTACTTTTTCCTAATTTGATATCCATTTTAAGCCACTAATTACTTAAAAATGAAAATAATTTATTTTTATTTGTGAGAAAGTAGAGCTATCTAAAGAATCTATCAATGAAGGTAAGCATATACTAATTTGTAGCTTTTAAAGAAATTTCAGAAAGTCTACTAGGATTTGAACGGATGTAGTTATTAAAAGTAAAGTAAAGTGTACCAAAACCCCTATTATTTAATTAAATTTTAGAAAATTTCTTAATCTTTAGAATTAAAAAAAAACTCTTCATAATTTTCTTCTTGGCTCCTTCTCTTATACTTTCGTTAAAAATATTCATAAAATACATGTTATATGAATCTAATATATGTACAAATTAAATGTTACTAATACGATGATACAATTGAACTCTTAAATATAATCTAAACGAATTAAATTTGGCTCAAACCGATAATTTATTATAGTTATTTTAAACTATTAATTTGAGTTAGATTTAATTAGTTTAATTCAATTTAAGATTTATGTTATTACTATATTAGTAACATTTGATTGGTTAATATGCGTTCTAAGAAAATAATTTTTTGTAAAATTAAAAACTATTATTTCTTTTAGAATTTTAAAGATTTGGAGCTTTTTTACGTTACTCAAATTATAAAGGAGTTGTATATATCTTTTACCCTTAATGTAATTTTATTTTTCTAGATTTTATAATTAAAAGCTAACTATTTACTTCACAAAAGTCTAATTTTGACGCATCTAGCAGTTCTCTACTCATTAAGATCTTTACTTTCTTGCTTACATGTCTCATTTTTTTTGTCATTATCTAGTGAGGCTATTATCTATCAAAGAAGATATAGTTACTTAAATTATGCTTGTAAGAGTCTATGGAACTCTCTTATGACTGTCAAAAGTCTACCTCCACTAGTGCAACTATACATACCTATTGACATTGAGGGTAGTTAAGAAAAAATAAATTCCTTTTCAAAAGAATATAAATTAATGTTTGTCTTATTGCTCATCACACGATCATACATATTAATTTGGAAAGTTTTCCTATAAAAAGAAACTGATTTAGACAATTGTCTTATATTATAAAGGGTCTTACATTCATAATTGAATGTCTCCTAACACAAATATCACAGCCCACCACTTACTCCGATTAAGCTACTAATCCCATAATGTCCATCTTTCTACTTAACGTTTTTAACTTCACCTCTAATATTGTCATCATATCTACATTATGGATGCCGGCATTTCATCTTGGCTTCAACCTCGGATTTCCATACTGGTAATTTTTTATGGTAATGTTTTTAATAATCTCTTGCAGTTCTTTAGGAGTTTTAAAGCTAGTAGTTTCACCCAAAGATTCATTGATCATTTGCTTAAATAGATAACTTAACTCATTACAAAACATTTGCATTTATAATCTCAAGTTGAGAGTGGTACTTTCTAATGCTTGAAAGGAGAAGGAGTTATTCCTAACTCCTATTATTCAGGGGGAAATGTTGGCTAAAAAAAATTTAGCAAGCTTATTCCAGGTGATAATGGATACTGCGGGAAGAAGTTTCAACCGAGATTTTACTCTATCCCTCAATGTAAAAGGGAACAATCTTAACCAAATAACACCCTCTAAATTTTTGTTAATTTTGAATGTATCACAAATCTCAAAAAAATTTGGCGATATGTGCAATTAGATCCTCATAGGCAAGCCATCAAATTACATAAGTATTAAAATCATCAACATCATGTTAACCTTAACTCAAAATTATTAGATTCTAAATTATGTCCTTATAAACGATAGGCTAGCTTAATCCCTCATAATATGTTGTCCCCCTTATCCTGTCAATATATTTATATGCAGTATGATCAAGTACTTAAATCTTGAAATTCAACCAATAAATACAAGATCTAGAAAGAAGGTTTTAAAATAAATAAACACCAAAAGCAAAGAAAATTATTAGATTAATAAAGCTAAAATGTTCCTAATACCTTAGTTTATAATCAAATGTTACTAATACCTTAGTCTATGACACTGACACAAAAAAATTGATGCAATAAATGTGTATTTGATTAAAACAGTAATGAAGATAAATTAGGCAAGCCCACTTATCATTTTTATAATATATAAATGCAGATCCAGTAAGGACTACAAGTATTATTATTAACTTTCTTTTTTATCTAATTTAAAAAAATGAATGATTGAATAAAAGAAAAAAATTAATAAAACTATAGTTACTAATCTAAGATAACAAACTGAAGAAATAAACAAGAATGAACCAATTGAATGATAATCAAGATCCAAATAAATAATCTCTCTATAATCTTTCTATATTTAAAATTACAATCATATTCTTTCTCAAGATATACAGTCTCTATCCTTAAATTGATTAATTGAAATCTCTTTCTAATCAAAACCTTTAAGAACGCATTAACTTATTTTATAAATTTCCTTTGATATATTTGGTTTTTACTTAGAAGATTTGTATGATATTATCAAGGACTCTATGCAACTTTTATTATTTATGTCATGATCTATTCATACATATGATTTATTAATCCCCATATGTAAAATCTGAAATTTAATTAAGACGCTAGTATATTTTAATTCAAAACAAGATATAATCATCAATAATTCACTCACAAAAAATTAGTCTTTCAACAAATCAAAGAATTAATTCAAACACATAGTTTTAGTTTCATCTCATCTAGATAATTTGATTCATATTAAAGTAAAAGAATCCAACAAAAATTAAGCAAGAAACAAGATAGAAAAAACGTTCTCGATATCTTGAAGTATTTTAATTGAAAATTAGTGGAACCCTCTTCTTTTATCTCCATAGTTTTGCCCATTCTTTTTTTGTCTGAAAACCCTTTTGCTCAACTCCTTATAAGTCCTTTGAGTGTGTTTTGGTCTCCTATAAAAGGTTCCCTTTTATTCTCATAAAATCCTGAAACGATTCAAAGTGTCTTAACAAACACAGGTCCAACACAGACCCATATTGGTCATATTTTCTTAATTGGTGCTAGAAACCCTATTTTAAGTAAAAATCACCACTAATATAGGTCACCAAAATGAACCTCTGTTGGTTTAATAACTCGACAGTTAAACCCTAAATTGTACATTTGATGGTTTATCTTGATGATAAAATTCTGAAGGTATACTCACGAAACTGTGTTTGGACCTTGTTTATTCATGTGACAAACTCTCAAAAAAAATATTGAACTAATAGCTTGCATAGGTAGAGAATGGCTTCGTGTTATGAGTCCTTGTTCTAAAATTAAACTATAATTGCTCTAACTAGACTCAAACTATATATGGTGTTCCAATACAGCTGGTGAGGTTCAACTTCATCATTGATGTACATTACTATACTAATAATCTCCACAGAAAACGATTGGATAACTTTTAATTCTTTTGAGATAAAATTAAATAATTTGCAATTATAGTTTTAATTTTTTTTATGAACTTTAGTGGTTCATAATTTCTTTCGTTGAATTTTTAAATTCATAAACTTGATTTTAAAGTGCTATTAATAAGTTTTCAACTCCAAAAGATTTTATGGTCAGTCAACGAAGTTTATTTTCATGTAAATTAAAGTAGAAAATTAAGAACACAAAACATTGTAAAAGATATTGATTAATAGGTAAAATCAAATTCGAGTAAAGAAGAATAACTCTCTTATCTGTTGTTGACCTGTGGCTTAGTTAAATCCGGGAATAGTCCTGATATTCATTTCTCCATTTGCTCGAGGGAGAGGCTTCAACAATCTTTAAGAATTGTACATTATATCTCTCAAGTCTTTATTAATAATTTCTCAGTTCTAATAAAAGCAAATGTTTATTTATTACACATCGATTCTATCAGGACCAAGTTCACAGGTTCACTGCAAAGAATCAGTAATTAACGCATTTATCTCCTCCAAAGTTCGGCCTTTTGTTTCTGGAACCAATGTTGCCAGAAATAGGATCCCAAATGAACTAACCACTGCAAATATGAAGAAAGTACCTGTAAACGGTGTAGAAGCCATTTATTGTTTTTTTTTTCCCTTGTAATCAGAAAGCGTAAGCTGGTGGACAAGAAGGAGTTTTAACTTCCTCTACCAATAAGCCTTCATCATAAGTAGCAATTATATGCCTAAAAAGGAGGGTAAAAGAGGTAGGAATAACCACCTGTTGAGCTCCAGTCAAGCAGAAACTGGAAACTGTATGAAGAAATCAAAGAACACACACTGAAGGTCACATTGCAAATGCTTCCAGCAGAACCCTTTATATTTATGGGAAAAATCTGAAACGGAATTCCATGCTCCTCAAACATTGAACGCAATGTTAATGAATTTGGTTAACGGAGTAAAATCATGCATGGAAGTAACAGTGTTATCTGACCTCTGATATGATTATCCATGGAATTGATGACCCTAACGAGTAAGAACCCAAGAACACCTGGTTGCAAGGTAGGATCTTTACGCATCACATTGATTGTTTTACAGAGCAAGGGAGGATGCTTTCAAATTATTTCTTTACCATTACGCCAGTAAGTGCCAACTTTGGAGTGAAATCCTTCAACCAGTGAATGTCCTGTCCAGAGCAGTCAAAGCCTCAAGAAAATCAATTCAAATCAAAACCTACTAAAACCTTGTTATAATTCATACACTTTAAATGCACAACCTGCAAGAAGTATGACAATCCTGTAAGAACGCTGCCAAAAGTTAGTCCAGCCCATGAAACCTGCACATTAGCTTTTTCTTTCACTTTAGCATCTCTAATTTAGTCTTTTGAGTGTTCACTTACAAATTTGACGTATTTTTATGCCATCAAACCATCAAAAGCAGTCTTCTGCCTGATTTGTCCACTAACATCATTGTCATCAAGGTCACCACAATCTGCAAAAAAAGGTATGTTATCAGAAATGCAATTTAAATACAAGATTAAGGTCATGGCTAGGTCCAACAGCTAGATGGAACCGGCAGTTATGTGTTCAAAATAAACAACTCAAAGATTCAAAACCTCGAATACGGCAACTGTCCCAAATCCCACTGTAGTTGAGATGCCTGCAGAAATATACAAAGTTAGCAGCTTGAGGATGATTTCTATTCCATTTTCTAACATCAACAACGTTATGGACTCCTGACTTACCAGCTGAAACAAATATAGAACCTGTATATAGAGTATATGCACTCAATCCAGATATCTGCTCAAAAATCATTAGCCCAATGCCAATCTGTAGCAAATATAAAGTATATCGATGGATAGCCAATTGGTTAAAAATATTTGATTAGTTGACAGTTTTAGTTTATCCTTACAGTTAGTGAGCGAGCATACTTCCTCTGAAATAGATCTAAGATGCCATCATTGGAGATGTAATTAAATGCATCAATAGACTCCTGAGATGGACAAATTGTTCCCAATAAGAACCATGAAGAAAAAGGGAGAATTACTCTTCAGTTCTACAACTTTTTCCAACTTCTACTAATCATTTAGTTTGTAAAAATAAAAAATGATTGAGAACTGATAGCATATTTGTCACAAAAAGTACGAAGGGAAACGAAATTGTTTTCAAAATAGGCAACAGCTTCAGAATATGTAACTTTGATTTCCTTTGCTTCCTCAGAAATATCAGCTTTCTTTCCCCTAAGGCGTTGAAGAGTTGCTTTAAACTCATCTACTCGGCCAATCTTTGCCTGCAGACAGAGATATCATGGTTTAGAATTCACGTCTTCAAGATACTCTACAGTGAACTTCTCAATAATATGGATTAAGAGGAATTTTGTATTGGACTCACCAACCATCTAGGAGACTCAGGAATGAAGAAAGCAACAATTAGTTGGGCTACACCTGGAATAGCCCCTGGGACCACAAGCATGCAACAAGTTGGCAATGTTAAGTTATGTAGGCTACTTACTACAGTGTGGAAGGTAAAAGAAGCTACCTATAATGGCCAACGTGCGCCAGTTGATAATGGAACCAATGACAAATGTTAATGCGATGCCGAAAATTACTGTTAACTATGAAGAAACAAAAACAGTTCATGAATAGCCAAAAAAAGAGGAAGCCGTAGCATTAGTAGACAAAATTCTTTCATCTTTGAGCTCACTTGAGTCAGAGAAAATGCTCCCCCTCTGATGTACTTGGGTGCTATTTCCGCAACATATATTGGTGACTGTATTTGGTAAAGGAAACATAAAAGATGATCACTTTAGTGATTAATTAGCCGGAAATGTCCAGAACAGGGTCATATAGCAGTTACCAAGTAGCTATTAATAGATTCGCCAAGGCCCAGTAACAGTCTTCCAAGGTCAAGTTGCCAAGCACCCTTCCAACATATGCACAGAAACATAAAATTAACAACCCAAACAGTAAGCGGAATACAACAGCGAAGGACGTATGCAAGACTAAGCTAGTGCATCCATTGGCTGGCTCCAAAAAATTCTTAACAAATCACGTTTCATATTATTATCAACTTAAAATCAACAATGTCCTTTACATCGAATTTAGGTTAAGCAGACTATGAGAAAGGAACCTTTGGAAACATTAAAAACGTAGAATTTTAAAACCTTTGCAAATGCTATCACCAACCATCCTGTGATGTAAAAGACATCGATGACCAACATTGTCTGCTCAAAAAGGAGAAATCCAAAAATTAGGAGATGAGAATAGAAGAAATGCTAAAAACCCAGAAAGTAACAGCCAAATAAGGATAATCTTACACGTTTGCGACCAATAAGATCTGTTATCCACCCACTTACTGATGCACCTGCTAATCCCCCAACACTCCATATCGACACAAACACAGCAAACTGCAGCGTTTTAGATGGGGGTCAGTACTCAATGATAAGAAGAAAAAGAGGGAGAGAATACTAGTAAATCTGTCCAGTTAATTCCATGACATGGTTGCATAGTCTGAAGTAAGAGTGTCCATATATGCCATGTCATGCTGAACTTGAAGGAGAGTGCCTTGGATGGATTTTTAGGACGAAACTTAGATAATAGTATTGTAGCATGTTGATCTTGTTGCAAATAAAAGAAAAAAAAAATTGTTAAGAACAGTATTGGTAGATTATAAAAGATCATGGTTAACAACGGACGGGTAGATTATAGAAGATCATGTTTAAAAACGGACACAGAAAAAAAATTCTTTTATCGGCAAAAAGATCAGCATGCTACAATACTATTATGTAAGTTTCCTCCTAACAATCCATCCAAGGAAATTGCGCAAAAATTTCTATAGATTAGAAATCAGCTAATGACATTCCTAGTTGCTTTCTCATTGATATTCGAAAAGGATAAGATATTCATCAACATTCCATTTACCTCTGCCACGGAAAGGCCCAAATCTTTCCTGATGCCGAACTCCACGGGAGCAGAATACCCTATCTGCAGAGAGATTGAGAAAAGATGCATGTTTTCAACTATCATTAACATCTTCCCTTGTAAAGCATCAAAGAACGCAACTCTGGAGGTGAATCAACCTCTTAAAAGAGCTTCAAAGATAGACATTTGCATTCCCTCCAACCACAACTACCTCAATGAAGATAAAAACTAACAAGATGAACCAGAAAATTGTGTTTTTTAACTCACAGTGACTCCTGTAGAGAAAGTGCCACAAGCCACGGCGAAGATACTAAATACAAGAGTAGTTGAATAATGGGAAGTGTCTCCTGATGACAAACCATCATTGCTACAAATGCCAATGTTGGTATCAGTGTTGGGTCGGTTTATAAGCAAGGACTCAATCAGTTGCTCTTCTTCAATGACTCCTTTCCCCATGTCTTGGTTACCGGAAGCCATGAGCATGAGTGAAGACTAAAGTACAGAAAAATAATGAGTGGCAGAGTAGTGTCTCAGGACTTGTCTATATAAGGCCAAAAACTCAAATGTCTTTATTCATATAAAATATCTTGGTTTGTTTCTTTATAATTATAAGCTGGAATGACTGAGCATCAGCTGTCTCTACAAATTCCAAACACTTCCAAAAAATAAAAGCAAATATTATATGATAAGTCATCTCACCCAGGTTAAAAGTAACGTTGAACAACAGACATGGAGTTAAATTTACCCTAAATTAAATGATAGATTACACAAAATAAAGCTGGCTTATGTGCCCCACATGAGAAAGAAATATCCTACCTGCTGGTCGGAGGCCATTGATCTACGCTTCTTGTCTTTCTTCAACTTGAGCGAACTAAAACGGCTTCACAGTCACAGGTTCAGGCTTGTCACGAGAAAACCAATACTAAATTTTGATTTAAAAAATATATTTAATTTTGTCTCAAAAATTTTTTTTACCAAATTTAATTTGAATTTCGTTAAAAATAAAACTATAATTTATTTATTTAATTTTAATTATTTCTGATTACTTTAGTTCTTTTTTAGTTACAATTTTTTAGATTATCTTTATTTATAAAATTGTTCTGTACTACAATTAATGCTATTTATCTACGTTGAAGTAACTATAAGTAATTAAATAATTTTATAACAGGATAGAGACGAACATGAGTTCAGTAGGCTCAAGGCTGAGAACGCTTCATAAGCATTTAAGAGACGAACATGAGAATGCGTCATAATCATTTAAGTAGGGTAGCAGAGGAGAGGAGAGCGAGCTGAAAAAAGAAAATGAAAGAAGTGCAGATGCGAGAGAAGGGCAGTTGAGAGAAAAAAATGGAAAAGAAAACAGATTGAAAGCGAATGGAAAAAGCGGAAGCAAGAATAGACGGGGGAGTCACGTGGTAACAGAAAGAGAGAAGGAGATGGCGACTTGGAGAGTTGTGGATAGAGCGAGAGCGAGTTCTCCAATTCCTCGACTTTTTTTTCAGATCCTGAATCATCCCAAGTCTTGTCAGTGTTGAATTATAAAACCTCTAACAACCGCATCCAGCCTACTGTGTATGATTCGGGAGGGCTATGGTACCGATGTATCGATATGATTATTATAATTATAATAATTGATTTAGAGAAAGAGTATTAATTAATTTGTTGAAAATATTTATAAAAAATAATTATAATATTTTAATTAATTAACGAATGAATTATATTTTAATTAATTATATTATAATTAATAATAATAACATAATTAATTATGTTATAATTAATTATAGTTTAATTAATTAATTATAATATTTTAATTAAAAATATTGTAAATTAAAATATTGTAATTAATTAATTAAAATATTTTAATTAATGAATAATTATATCCAACCTACTGTGTATGATTCAGGACGACTATGGTAACAGTAACGGAGATCGATATTATTATTATAATTATAATAATCGATAAAGAGGAAAGGTAGTAATTAATTTGTTAAAAATATTTATAAAAAATAATTATAATATTTTAATTAATGAATAAATTATGTTTTAATTAATTAAATTAATAATATAATTAATTAATTAATAATAATAATATTTTAATTAATTATGTTGTAATATAATTAATTAATTACAATATTTATGATTCGGAACGGTTATGATAACAGTAGCGGGTATCGATATTATTATAATTATAATAATTGATTAAGAGGAAAGGGTAGTAATTAATTTGTTAAAAATATTTATAAAAAATAATTATAATATTTTAATTAATGAATGAATTATAATTTAATTAATTATATTAATAATGTAATTAATAATAACATTTTAATTAATTAATTAGTTACGATATTTTAATTAATGAATAAATTATATTTTAATTAATTATATTGTAATTGATTATATTTTAATTAATTAATTGTATTTAATTAATTAGTATTAAAAATATTTTTTTTAAAAAAAAGTCACTACTAAAAAATGTGTTTCATTCCTCTACTAAATAGAGACTACAAAAGATTCTTCAAAAGTAGGATATCAAATTATTGCCCCTATAATGATAATCAATAACCAACCACTCATTTTTCATTCCTTACTCATTAACTCCTTCCCAAACTCATCAGCCAAACACCCTCTCAATTTCAAGGTTGGATCTTTAAAAAGTTCATCATAATAAAATTTTTGATTTATAAATTAAGAAATCTTTTATTTGTCACGTAGATAAGGCAAGTACCCCTCTGTTTTTACAAGTCCTGCTCACGTTTGGGTTACTAAAAGAAGTATATAGTACAATATTTTGAATCTCATATCGTACCGGTCAGTATTAGGCAGTACGTATTGTACCAGTTAAAGAACGGTACGAAATCAGGATAGTCGATAGCGAATATAAATACTGATCGGTACCGGCCTGTTTCTTTTGGTACCAGCAGGTATTATTAATATCGGCCAAATACTGGTCAGTACTGAAAAGTTTGAAAAATATAGAGACTAGGTTGCAAAATTTTCAAAATTTTTTAAAAATTTATCTCCCACCCATCACCCCTTTTCTTTTTTGAAAGTTTTTTTAATTTGTTATTTAGTTAATCTTTTATTGTGATTTTTTAATTTTAATTTTTAAAATAAAATAAATTTTTTATTACTAATAATAATTATACATTAAATAAAAA
>JANIIA010000003.1:44077701-44107144 GCA_027478495.1 Erythroxylum alaternifolium | reverse complement strand
ATGTTCAGTAGAAACACTACATCTAACACATTTCCAGCACACTTCATCAACAATTTCTTCCTAATTCATCTCTTTAGCTTAGTTTATCACTTCTAACTTATATCTACATCATTTCTTTTTCAATTATACGCCATTTTAGGACTCATTCAAACTCTAAATCATCTCTACATCAATTTATGAATCATTAATTATCATACACATCAAGGCAAGACATGAATATACCCAGATTTTTCCTCATTCATGACCAACACATTTAACTATACTAGCATGATCATTATTATCAAATTACACATCAAAATGCTTTATTTAACACTACCTACAAAGATTAAAGCCCAACTTACTTGATTAACCCAAAGCTTCTTCAATAACCATGAAACCCTAGCTCATCATCACCCTTTTCAGGTGGAATAAATTGGGTCTTTTAATAACAAGATGGAGAAGACAATAAATCTTGAAGAAGTAAAATAAAAAAGTTGGACAAAAGTCAACATGATGAAGGTGAGAGTGAGGAGTTGTGAGTTAAAAAAAAGAGAGCACATGAATAAGATGAAGAAAAAGAAGAAGATGGAGAAATGAAGCATATCTCATAAAAGACAACTGAAAGACCATAATGTGGGTCTTTCACTTAATGGATTTCGTATATTAAAACACGTGGTGTCACTTTTTCCATGGTCCTTCCTTAGCCCTTTTAATAACTAGTCCATTTTAATCCAATTGACCGCCAATTTTCAATGATATATGTCATTAAATTCCAATGTCATTCATAAAAATTTCTATTACCATCTGACACTTATTTCTACCACTATTCATCAATTGTTTCGCCACTTGGCATTTTTCCTAGTCCAAAATTTCTCAAAAATCCAGAAAATTCTCAAATTTCACCAAAAATTCTAAATCACTAATAAAACACACCAACTCAATTTTCAGAACAAAATATTCACTATCCACATCATAATCACATTAAATCAATCATTTATACCCTAAAATGTCAATTGAGTGCATGAACAAATTTTTGTACTGTGTGAAATAATCAATGTCACATACATGATGCTATTTTATGCATGAACATGAAATATAATTTTTTGTCTAATCTCTTAGTGTTATTTCTTAATTACAAAAATATACGGTTCTAACCCTTAATATGGAAACGGGATGTTACACGTCTAGCAACTACCTTTCGTTTCTTGTAGCGCATTTTATAGCGTGTTTTAACTTTTGGTTGGTGTTGAAGGCTCTGCTTTCTTTATAATGAGGTTTTCTTTTTCTTTAATCAATTTCCCTTGGGTATTTCTTCAAAGAAAAGTTCCTTCTGATTGATAGGGTTCTCTTCAGGTTCTACAATAATAAGGGCCTTCCCTTTCCTGATTTCTTCTCTTTTTCTTTTTAAAGAAGCTTCTACTTGCTTTGGTTCATTATTAGTGCTATGTTCTTTTCCACCCACCAGCTCTTTCAGAGCTTGTATTATAATTCCCTCCGGTTTGTGGTTTTCTAACCAGGCGAACTTGTTCTTCATCAAAATCATCATCAGCAATGATCCAAAGTTCTTCAGTCAAATTTTGAATCGCAGGATTAGGTCGAAGAGTAGATGACGACTGAGGTGCAGAAATTTTAAGAATGAGAGTAGGCAGTGAAGGTAAAGATCAAGGTGAAGGTGAAGGTGAAGGAGTAAACAAAAAAGAGAAAGGTCTTGAAATTGGAGAAGGAGAGAGGAATCTTACCTCTTTGGACAACTTCCTATTACTAGAAATTCTCCTTACAAAAGAAATTCTCCTTACAAACGTAGGCTCTTCTTCACTAAAAGATTCTTTTTCTTCTGCTTTTTCTTCTTCTTCTTCTAACACTCTAAGGTTTGTGTCGTCATAAATAGGACTTTCTTTATCAGAATCATGTCGTCGTTTGATCTTTGATTCATGTTGTTCTGTGGATGAATCAGAAGTTGACTCTTCAAATGGAAATGACAAAGGCACAATCTTTTTCTTTCTTTCGTATATATGAAATGGTGACTCCTATATGCATTTCTTTAAAAATCGAGCCTTTTTGATAGAGGAGATAGTAATGGGTTCAATAGAGATGTTTCAAGGTTTTGCTGTTGGTGACAAACACGATTCAAAAACAAAAGTCTCAGACTCTTGTTCATGGTAGAGGGTTTCGCTATGGCTGAAAGTGGGTTTCTACAGTTTCTTTTGACCTTTTGATTTTGTTCATGCCATATCAAAGAAAGATGCTTGAAATTTTTCTTTAGAGATTGGAGAAGGAAAGAGTTTGATTGTAGTGATATAGAAGAAGTTGTAATGGATGTTGATGATAAGGTAAAGAAAGGAGCTATCTTGAGATATACCGAAAGGTATTTAAAAGATGGTTTCATGTAAAGATGAAAGATCGTACATGTTCCCAGAGGTATGATCTCTTTCGTATCTTCTATCATTCATACAAAAATGTGACAGTACTACACGAGTTTTTTTAAAACTTGAAATGACATCGTTTAATTACTACTATGTCAGAACAAAGTTACTTTTCCCCTTTTAAATTGATAACAACCTTCTAAATAAGCAAATTCAAAGGAGCCTTCTAATATGTGCAAACGAAAGAAGCATCAAATCTTTGAACATAGATAAATATCTAATAATCTGTACATACCAAGCTCTTTTCTTAAAAAAATATCTTCTGAGAGTGGTTTAGTAAAGATGTCAGCTACTTGATTTTTAGAATTAACATACAATAATTAAATAGTTCCTTCTAAGACATGATCTCTAAGAAAATAATGTTTAACTTCTATTTGCTTAGTTATAGAATGATGCATGGGATTTTTATACAAATTAATTACATTTGCGTTGCCACATAATATGGGAATATGACTAAAGTTTGCAGAAAAATTCTTGAAGTTGATGTTTCATCTATAAAATTTGAGCACAATAGCTAGCAATTACTATATATCCTGCTTCAGTTATTAAGAGTGTTGTGCAATTTTTTTCATTGCAAAACCAAGAAACTAAACATCTACCAAAGATTTGATTGTAGCCACTTATACTTTTCCTGTCAACCTTATCACTTGCATAATCTACATTACAATAGCCAACAATGCTATATGAATATGTTTTTGGAGTAGATACAAAAGATCCTCTTGACTACTTAAAGGTGGCTTACTTTAGGATTTGACTAAAAACGTGCACAAAGACACACACTAAGCACAATAGCTGGTCTTGAACTTGTAAGATACAAGAGTGAACAAATCATTCCTCTATATTTTGCCTCATCAGTAGCTTTGCTATCTTCATCTTTATCAAGCTTAGTTCCAGTATACATTGGAGTTCCCATCAGTTTGGAATTTTCAAAATGATATTTCTTGATAAATTCCTTTGTGTGCTTGTCTTGACTAATGAAGATTTCTTTTTCTATTTGCTTAATTTGCAACTCAAGGAAGAATGATAACTCTTCCATTATACTCATTTCAAACTCCTCCTGTATTAAAGCTAAGAATTCTTCACAAAATGATGAATTAGTAGCACCAAATACTATATCATCAACATATATTTGAACTATAAGTAAATCATTTTTCTTTTTCTTAATAAATAAGGTTTTATCTACCTTTCCTCTTTTAAAGTTATTCTCAAGTAGGAAGTTATTTAACCTGTCATACGAAGCTTTTGTTAATTTTATCACATAATCTGGATGCTCTGTATTCTCCAATATTGGAGCTTGCTTAATAAACAATTCTTCATTAATATAGCCATTTAACGTCTATTTGGAATAATTTAAAGTTTCTATAGCATGTAAAAATAAGAAAAATTTTGACTGATTTGTCATGTGCGTGATATCACCATGCACGCCCATGACTCATATGAAGAAAAATTCTGACTGATTTGTTATGGGCGTGATATCACCATGCAAGCCTATGAATCATATACACGCCCGTGACACCATAAAGTACACCTGTGAAATACTGCCAGCTCACCTAAAAACCTAGTTTTGAGTATAAAAACATCACGTTGCTATCAAAACAGATATGAAAGGTTTGTGAATCATTTTTAAGAGGTCTCAGCTGAGAAGAGAAGAGGGCAACAGAAGCTCTCATCTTTAAAGAGATCCATAGAGGGCTATATATCCTGACACCAATTTGGAGGTGAAATCAATGTTGAGGAACCCGGTTAAGCATTTATCTTATTGTTCTTTCTCTCTTAGGGATTGATTGTGTTGTCCTATACTTATGGAATTGGGTTTTCATGTATGAATGATCTTTATTCTCGTTATCGTTAGATTGTTTGTGTATGAACCCATTGTTAGAATTTTGATATAACCCGTAATTGCTATGTTGAGATTCATTTGTGGCAACTAATGGTTATTAATCATTAGGGATAACATAACCTAGGTTAAATGACCTGAGGTTGTGTGGTTGTTGCCATGATTAATTTATTTTCCTAACTCGTAAAGCAGTTGTCCAATTAAATCTAGAGAGCTTGTTCTAGGTTGTTCGATAGCTAGATTTAACGAACGAAAGCCTCTTAATTAAACATAACCTAAAGGAAAATCGGGTTTAACAGAGCTTTTTGTTAACGCACGATTAATGGCTGCTAGGAGAGGTATGAGAACAAAAATTCAATGAAATATGTTTAATTGCATGTAGATTAAGATTAAACCAATGACTGAGTTCGTAATAAATTCATCAGTTTCATCATTTTTAAATGTTTTCTTTAATTTGTTTTCATTAGTTTAGTTTCATTTTATTTTTCTTATTTTAAACCAAACCAAACCAAACCAAACCCTCCCCTCGACCCCATAACCTAAACACTGATTTTTTTCGTAACAAAATCCAATTGAACACTCTCTGTCGAATCAAACTAGACTCACCACTACTATATTTATAGGTCTAGTTATTTTGAGTAGTGTTATGACATGCTACGTCAATTTTATTGTCATTTTCGGGGAGTGTAGTGTTTTAATTTTTGTTCTTGATTTTAATTAGTATTTTGTATATATTTGTTTATAATTAGTTTCTTTTTAGTTATTTCTTGATCTTTTCACTTTTTGTTTCGTGTTTGATTATTTAAATATAAAAACTAAAAAATACATGAAAGGAAGTAGTTTCTTTTATAACTCACATTCCCAATCCTATAGCTCATATTGGAATGATCATACTAACTTTAGTTATAGATAGGATAACTAGCAAAATTATTTCCACGATAGTTTGCAAGACGCATAGCAATTCCCATATAGACCTAGGTCCATCTTTAGAAGAATTACTTAATGTTATGGCTTCTAACAATATTCAATTCCAATAAAATAATTTACGGATTAGCAGAAAACTCTATAATTCTAGCAGGATGGAAGGCAATTTTGGCAAGATACAAGGTCTAGCATTTAAGATTTGGAGAGTCAAAAAACTCAGGTACATCTCTAAAAGAATTAATTAATGTTTGTGGTGCTAATACTTTGCAATTTCAGCAAGAAGAGATGCAGTTCCAACAGGAGACAAATTCTAGAATCTAGAACTTGGCAAGCCAGATGGATCAGCTGGTGGAAGCTATCAACTGTCTAGCATCACAAAGCACAGAAATGCAACTATCTTAACCTGAGGAGTACCTAAGGGATGTTAGTACAAGACCTTATAGAGTGAAGAGGAGCTTGAGAATCTTGAGAGAACTACGCAAGGAATTGTTTATGAAGGAGGAGCTCGAAGGAGAAAAAGACTTATCATTTAGCTCAAAGGTAAATACTGAGTTCTTAATTATTGTTGAAACTAAACCTTCACCTTTACCTAACAGATTGGAGAAAGTAAATAAGGAAGAGAAGGATGAAGAGATATTTCAAGAGTGTTAAAACTCAGTAGAGATTGGAAATTTAAAGATAGGGAAGCCAACGTATATGAATGATCATTAACTAAGGCCCTGTCCTTAAGAACCTCGTATGGAGGAAGCGCATGTGACACCTGAAGATCACAATTTTGTCACATGATGAGGAGAAAATGAGTCGAGCTAATGACAATAAATAAAGGCGTTACTTAGGAGGCAACCCAAAGGAAGTTAATTTCTTTTCCTTTACATTTCTGCAATTGTTTCTTATATGCTTGTGTGTTTTTAAGTTTGTTTGTTTCTTACATGCTTTTAAGTTTTCAATCAAACAGAGAGAGAATCAAACAAATACACAAACATTTTCTTATTTTCTATTGCTTCTAGGACTATATAGTTATAATTAGAGAGTAAATTGATTAGAAGAATCCATAGCAACTTAACATGTACTTTTACTCTTATGATTAGTCAATTTACTTTATCTTTAGAAGAGCAGTGGCTAGCGGTAGACACAAGCTAGTGAGATTTTGAGCCTTAATAGAATGAGACATCTATCACAGTCTGATTGTCTTTTGTTTGTATGTGACCTTCATAACATGTACATCCTGACTTTGCTTTGGTTTTCTATTCAACCAAAGCAAAGTTAGGATGTACATCTCTCTAAAATCTTTCAACCTTTCAATTTTCTTTCACATTCTACCCAATTATGTCGCGTATTAAACAATTAGCCCGACGGGAGGTATATGGACGACAGTAAGTTGTAAGACGTGGACGAAGAAACTGAACAGCAGACTTTGATGGGCCCTTCCAATCTACATAGAGGAGGAAGGTATTCATTTCTGATCCCTTCATGCAAGACAAATTGTAGTTCCTAAGTACTTTGATTTTGACACACTCGATAAACTAAACTTGCGTGAACAAGTAGAAAACCTAGCTAAGAGGATCTAGTGGACCTAATTCATACGATTTCAATTTGTTGTTTATCAGGAGCTTACATTGGAATTTTTCACTTCCCTAACCTACGACCTTAGGAATCTAAAAGAATGGTGGTTTAGGTTGGGAGGACGAGCCTATAAATTAAATGTAGAAATCATGTATGAGATATGTGGATTCCCTGAATCTTCCATCATCGATCATCATGAAGACTTTTATCTTTCTTAATACTAGAATGAGCTTATTGGAATTGAGCAATTTCATGCCAAGAATGCTCATAACAATATTATAAGGTACCACAAACACTTGATGCTGCACAAATTTATATGTCAACTAGTTTTTGATAAAACTGAAACCAATAAGTATTCCACAAAGGAACTTTTTATGTTGTGGTGCATAGACCACAATATTCCAATCTGCACTTCCACACATGTGCTGAATGTTATTGTTGCTGCTCCGTGCAAGAGGAGCAACAATCTAGGATGGGGTATGTAGTGTCTACCATTGTAGAATATTTTGGCATAGAACGGAGGGGATTAACTGTTCATCTCCCAAAATTCTTAAACCATCATCACTTATGGCTGGTTGAAATCCTTTAAGTCCCATAATATAGAACTTAGGGATATTAGACAGAAGACACATGTCTGAATCAGTGCAAGTCAGGTAAGTTCGAGCTCAGTGCCACCTCAACAGGAAGAGGAATCAAGTGAAGAATTCAAGGAAGAGGAAGAAAAACTTGGCTGGAAGGAGGTTTTGGATGCAATCTCCAAAACTAACAAGACACTCTTAAAAAACACTAGAATGGTGAAGGAGATGGTTCAGACATAAAGATGTCAGAGCTGGGATATCCGTCAGATCTGCAGATATTTCGAGGCTCAGGGTGTTCAATTGTCGACTTTGACACCATCACCACCTCAATCTCCATAGGATTTATGTCTAACCCATTTATTTTTCTTTTTCAAATTAGCCTTCAGTTCTAATTTTTATGTTTACTTTTGTCTACTTTGATCTTTGTTTTTCTTTTATGTACTTAGTTGCTCTCTTCTCACATTGAGGACAATCTGTTATTCAAGTATAGGGAGGGTTATGTGTTTTGCTTTTAAATGTGATTTTGCATATTGTATGATAGTTATTAGGTTGCATTTCGTGAACTGTATGAATGTATCAATGGTTTAGATGAAGTGAAATTTATTTAATTTTGAACATAGTCTATTAGGTTGTAAATAACCATTATCTCTCCAAATTAATGAAATAGGAGTCTTTGGATAAATATACAACTTAATTAGGATTTAGTGTAAATTTAGCACCCTATAGGTTATCACGTAGCTTAATTAGTATTTTCATAGAAATGAGTAGCTTAAACAATAGGGTAGGCTATTAAAAATAAATCACTATTTTGATGGCCTTTGGATTATGAATAAAGCTAGTAGCCAGTTGAAAACATGATATAAATGAGTAACCGGATCGTCACGCATTACAAATGTGTGCCTTCGCATCAAAAAGCTATAATGAAGTTTCAACCAAGCTGTTTAATAAAAACATGATTTAGTTGAGTAACCGGATCGACATTCATTACCAACGTTTGGCTCCGTGTAAAACGACTAAGTTTATGTTTAAAAGATGAAAAAAAAGTGTTTCCTTAATAAAACCTACCGAGCTTGTAACAAGCTTGACTTTTCATGAAAATATACTTAGGAACAGTTACAAAGTTTGAAGGACAAAAGAATTATTAATGTGTGTGTACAATTGAGAAGGGTAAATAAATTAGCATTTAGATCTCGATTAAATTGTATATTTAGTTCAAAGCCACTAGACATAGATTTTGCATGTTAATGATTAGATATAACTTGTACGATTGTGTTTAAGATTAAATTTATTTCATGAAGTCGAAGGCATTGTCTCATTATTGCATTGTGTGTTGTGTGTTTGTTGTTTTGTTTGCTTAAGGATAAGCAAACGCTTAAGTGTGGGGATGTTGATAGTTGTGATTTGCATAATATTTTAGGGTTTAATTTGCTAGGTATTTAGTGTTAATTTGAGTGTTCAGTGTGTATTTAGGCTTTAATTGTGGTAGATTATGTGTTTAAGTGTTTTTATGGGTTAGTATGAGTCTTTGAGCTTAAATGTTATATTTTTTAAGTACCTTGATGTGTTTGTTAGTGTTTCAGGGTAAATAGCTAAGAACGGAGAAGTTTTGAAGAGTTTCGGGCCAAAACCATGGCTTACGATCATGGCACAATAGGCCACGATCATGACAGAACGAGGCGAGCTGATAGGACCCAGGCCACGATCATGCACTTTGGGCCACGATCGTGAAAAAGAGGGTTAGGCGCTGGCCACGACACTAAAACTCAAATTTTGCATGACTTTTCAGATCGTTTTAACCCCGAATCAACCCTAGGGCTTCTAAAGTATAAATATAACATTAAGAGATAGATGAAGCAGCCTTTGGGAAGAGCCTTGATCAGCCACCAAAAATGAAACCCTAAAAGAGAACCTTGAGAGATTGAGAAAGAGACAAAGGAAGAGAGAAGAGGAAGACGATGCAAACACGACTTGCTTCCCGGATTAAGAAGCTTTCCAAAGTCGCAGGTTAGCATCATCCCGTCAAGTTTTATTCCTATGTATTTCAGTTTTATTCAATTATAGAATTAGGATATATAGTTGATTATAGACTTGCATTGTGGTTGATGTTTTATACTCACCTTTGGATTTTTATTGTTGATTTAATGAAATCTGATTGTTTTATGTGTTTATTACATTAATTGTGATTTATTCTTCACTTCATATCTCGATAATAAATTGAAAGGGTGAATCGAGAGAAAATGATTAATTTGGGCTACCGAGAGTTAGGTAAATTAATAGATTCAGAATTAAATCAAGTTGGTAAATCTTATGTAGAGAGATCACATTTAGGCTTCTAATTGTTTATTAGAGAACTTAAGAACTAATTAGGTTTTGGATAGGTTGGTAATTAAGAGATTACAACTTCCCATAATCTGATTAGGGTTTATGCTTTAGGATTCAATTATAACTTGAGAGAGAATAATTGACCCTAGGATCATCTAGAACCGTTAATTCGATAAATCGTAATAGGTAAGGTTGACATTAAGGATAGATAATTTTCCCTTTCTCTCTTTCGGTAAACTCATTACGTGAAATTTGAGGGAGTGCGATCATTGTTCAACAATTTGATAAATTTTCATTATTTGTTATTTAAAATTGTTAATCGTCATCGTGATTGTTTTTAATTAAGTGTTAATTGTCAATTATTGTTTTGTTAGTTGATTTGATTATTTGATTTGGTTAGTCTTCGTGTCAAAATTTATTTTTGTTAAACATTTGTTTAATGGTCTCCGACCTTAGATTTTAGGACTAGATTAACCCTCCTTGTGGGAATGATACCTTAGGTACTACGTGAATGACATGTGCGCTTGCAGAAATTTCGAGATTATAATTATTAAAAATTTTTCATAGCGTAACACCGCGATCAAATTTTTGTCATTTTTGCCATGCGTCAAGTTCCTGTTGTTTTAACTATAGCTATTGTTGTTTTTAACAAAGAAGTTCTTGTACAACTTGATATTGTTATTTTCATTATATCATATTCCTTCCTCATCAAAGACACCTTTACCATTACTAAGTCATGCATCAAGATTATTCGTTCCATTAACAAAGTTAGCTAAATCCTTTTTTAGAGATATGATTTTTCCAGCAAATTTTTCTTTTCCAAGTTTTAATACAGCAACCTTTTTTTCAAATTGTTTTACTTTTTCAAAATTATTCTCAAGCAATGCATTTTCTTTTTCAGATACCTTTTTCTTATAATAATTTTTAAGAGATATATTCTTAGACAATAAGTTCTTATTCACTGATTCTTATGATTTAATTTTATTTTTCAAATATGCATCATTATTTTTAGACTTCTCAACCTCTTTGAAATATTGTACGGTTAATTTCTTATGCTAAGCATACAGTTCGTGATATGCATCTCGTAATTCATCAAATTCAATATCAGAGTCAGAATAATATACCTTATCTTCTCTTAAATCAGCCGTAAGACAAACATTGCTTACTTCTTAAAACTCTTCTTCATCAAAATTTTCAAAATCTTCATCAAACCAAGCTGCAAACATAGCTTGCTTTTTGGGACTTTTATTTTTAGTTTTGTCATTTTGAAGAAGAAGGAACATTCTGATCTGATGCGTTCAGGTTTCTTACAGTGATAACATATAATTTGAGTATTCTATGTATTGCTACTATTGTTACTAACTTTGATAGGAACCTATTATTTTCAGTTTTCTTATCTCCTTCTCTTTTCTTTATCAACTTCCTTTTGTAAAAGAGAGCATATTTTCTTACCATAAAATTGAATTCATTATCTCTATTTATCTGCAACTCAGTATCACATTCATCACTGTTGGATAGAGCTAATTCATCGGTAGCTTTCAAAGCCATTCCTCTTTTATAGGAGGATCCTTCATCTTGTCTAAGCTCTGTCTTATGGATCATCAAGTTTCCTCTTAGCTAATTAAATGAAATAGTATCTAGATCCTTTGCAGTTTCTAGAGCTATTAATTTAGGTCTCCATTCTTTTGGTGGTAACCTTAGGATCTTTGTTACAAGCTCATCATTGGGATATATCTTTCGTAAAGAATTCAGCTATGGTTTCTCCCTATTTCATGCTAGTAGTTTCATATTGATGCATTGACTTATCTTACGTTTCTTTACCTCATTTTTTCCTTCAAAGGTAAACTAAATTTTGTCCTACATTTTCTTTGTTGTAGAACAGTAGGATATCTTTTCATATTCTTCTAGAGAGAGAGCACATATTAAATGATGTCTTGCTTTAGCATTCAGTTGTGCTTTTCTTCTATCAACATTAGTCGATAATGTAGCAGGAGATGTAACTCCCATTTTGATAGCTTGTCAATCTTCAATATCCATAGATTAGAGATAAATTGTCATTCTTTCCTTCCAATAGAAATAGTTGTTTCTATTAAAATAAGAGGGCTTTGTGACAGATTGTCCTTCAAAACTTCTTAAGTTGTTTGCCATGATCTATCATGTGTTACAAAACATAATAAATGTGAAACCTCGCTCTGATACCAAATGATAAAGCAAATACATGCAATAGGAGGTGAATTTTGTCTGACTTAAAAAAATTTTCAAGTTACTATCAATTCATATAAACTATAGGAGCCTATTAAAATTTAAAATGAAAGGAGCCTCTTGTAAATCGAAAACAACAGTAACTAAAATACAAAAATTTAGAAGTTAGAGAAAGAATGACACAGCCAATTTATATAGGTTTAACTTATAACCAAGCCTACATCCAGTCCCCAAGTGTCCAACTTGAGTGTTTCACTAATAAATCTCTAAGTAGTAATTTAACGAGTCTCTCTAAGTTTACAAGTACATATTTTTCAAGGTTCTTCAACCTTCCAACTAATAGTATTCAACAAGCCTCTACAAACTCTCAACAAATGAAAGTAAGGTTTGCTCAATATGAACTTCGATGAATATTGATCTCTCTCTCAATAGAGTGTTTTCACTTTCTAAGGCTCAGAGAGTATAAGTGTAACTTTTCAAGAGCAAGTATTGATGCTACTGATATACTTCTAAAATCTGATATGTTATCAAATGCAGTAGCTCTCTCTTAAATAAAAATTCCCTTCAATGACCTGTTGCTTCAATTTTATCCTCGACTAACTGATTGAATCATATTTAATTCTGTTAAAATATATTTCTTACTATCATTGATAGAATCTTCAAGTATCCGATTATTTGAATAATCCTTTAACCGTGTCTTTGAAGCTGACTATCGAATTGGTTGAATAGCAGGATCCTTTGTCCATACAAAGATGATAGGAACTTATCCATTCCAGATTTGTCAGAACTGTTTCTTACTATTAGAGTGAGTTTGTTAGATTGATCACTGTAAAATGGGATATATCGTTATTTGAACAGATAACTAGGTTACATAACCTTTTTTATATCGTTATCTTTCAGGATAAAGAAGATAATCCAATAAATTAGAATTTTAAAACATAACTAAATGTTATTGATTGTTATCATCAAAATCATTAATTTAAAAAGCCTTGAGCTAACAAAGATGATAATGACGGGAAAAAAATAAAAGATGTCCCAAAATGTTAAGAGATATCAATGATAAAGAAAGAGAAAAGGCTCCAAAATGTTATTGAAGTGATAGTAAGGCTTAAAGGAACTACTAGAAACTTGTAATTGTCCTTTCTATGCTTTGAAAACCATCAGGTGCATGTCATCTACATATATCTTTATCTAGTGATACCTGACCCTCAGGTCTAATTTGGAGAACTATATTACTCACTTTAACTCATTAATCAACTCCTCAACTAATACAATGAAAAACTTGTCTTCAATGGTGTACTAATTAAGAGAATCTTAATCTATACAAAAACTTCATAATCCGTCTTTCTTTTTAGTCAAGAGAACTGGTCCAAAGAATGGACTCACTCTTTGCCTTATTATTCCTTGATTCAACATTTCTTCCACAATTTTTCTTTTTTTTGGAATACTTGTATGTACATAAAGCTTAAGGTTAATACCTTGTATTCCTTTCTTAAGAGGATTCTTATAGTTATGGAAACTATTCGAAAGTATCCTTTTTGGTTGATCAAATACATTTTCATGCTCTTAAATTTTAGGGATGTGAGAGGAGAAGAGAAGGATTTGCACAAAAAAGGGCTTTATTGCTTTGGTTTGTAATATGCTTACAATATTCTTCTTCTTACTTCAGTGGCTTACATTTTAGACCTATTTATAGCCTTAAACGTTGGTGGTGACTTCTAAAATATTCTAGAAATTTTGTTTATTATTTATTTTAATTCCTAGTTTCTATCATTTTGGGCTTGAAATGTATATAAGATATTTCTTTATAATTAATTGCACACATTTTCTTAGACTTTTTAGATTAATTTTGTACACACTTTTCTAGACTTTCTATATCAATTTTCTTCATAACTTTTTAGACTTTTTAGATTAATTTTCAATACTCCCCTAATATAGAAAAGTCTAGTACCCTGAGCATATCTCTCAATTTAATTAACTTTTATGTTGAGACTGACTTAGTAAAGATTTAAGCTAATTAGTTATCAGTCTCTCCTAGATCTACGAGCTTTATGATGAAGTGGTTCCTTATCTCAATGTGTTTTGTTCACTTATGAAATACTGAATTTTTTATCATCGTAACGATTGACATATTGTCATAATAAATCATTGTTGGATCCTCCATATCTCATTGTAGGCTTTCCAAAACTTTTCTAAACCAAACAGCTTCACATGCAACACTTATTACAACCATGTATTTTGCTTAAGCGAAATATAATGCAATAGTCTTTTATTTCTTTTATGCCTATAATATTTCTTTAGTGCTAAGTAAAAATATTTATTTTTCTTGCTTTTTTCTATCATATATGCTTCAAGCCCAAATCGCTATTTGTATAGCTTATCAAATTATTATTTCTTTGTGTCTCATACAAGATGCCAAATTTTTATATACCTTTGAAATATCTCAATATCCTCTTGGTTGCCATAAAATATGCTTTGCTAGGATTACTGTTGAATTTGGACACAATGCTTATTGCATATATAATATATGGTCTCATGTTTGTCAAGTGGATTAATGAACCAATAAGGCTTTCTCTTGTCTATCATTTTTGTACAACTTCTCATTCATTACCATAGGTATTGCAAGTGGTTTAAAGTCTTCCATGCCAATTTTCTTCAGTAGGTCATTCACATTTTTTTTGTGAGATAAAGATTCGTTTAGGCTCATGTTTGACTTGCAAGTCAAGGACGTGTCTCATGAGTCCAGGATTGGTCATTTCATACTTCTACAAAATGGCCTCTTGAACTTTTCCATCATCTTTATATTGTTGCTAGTGTACATCAAGTCACCTACATATAAGCATATTATTAGGAAATCATTGCCTTGCATTTTCATATATAATGATGGCTTATATGGATTTTTGGTGAAGCCATTGCTTATGAGGTATTTGTCAATATTGTTACGCAATGCTTGGGGTGTTTGTCTAAGTCTTAAAATGCCCTTTTCAATTGATACACTTTAGCTTCTTTCTTTTGAATTACCTTCTGGTTGCTCCATGTAGACTTCTTCTTTAATTCTCCATTCAAGAAAGTTGATTTCACATCCAATTGATATACTTGAAACTTTAGTTAGGTAGTTAAGTCTAACACTACTCTTACTATTTTTATGAGAACAAATAGAGCAAATGTCCCATTGAAGTCAATACTTGGCTGTTGTGAGTAGCCTTTGGTGATAAATCGAGCTTTGTGTTTTTGAATGGATCCACCTTCATTGTATTTGATTTTGTAGATCCATTTTATCCCATGACTTTTTTTTTCCTTTGGCTTTTTCATAAGTTCTCATATACTATTTTTCTCAATCATTTTGATTTCCTCATCTATAGTTTTTCTCCAAACTTAGTTTTTAGCACCTTCTTCATTTTTTAAAGTTCTCCAATGAAGAATGGAACATTTACATATCTTGGATTTGGTTTTCAATACTTTATTGATCTTTGGAGTTGGGGAACTTCTTCCTCAACTTAATTTTCTTCTTCTTGATGTTGCCAATCATATTATGTTAATGATGGTGATGTTGTGCCTGAGCTTGGATCACTTGTTCAATGCAGCTTAATGACTTCTTTATAAAGCTTGAATCATTTTATGGCTTCAATTATCCATTACTAACTTGCCCTTTCGTCAAAGATAATGTCTCTTGAAATGATTAGTTGTTTTGTTTCTGACTTATATAATTGATAACCTTTTGATTGCTCGTTATAGCCAATGAAGATGTAGTTTTCTCCTTTTTCATTTAGCTTTTCTATATTCTCTTTTAGAATATGTCAATATGCTATAAATATAAAGACTTGAAGATAGTTAACATTTGGCTTTCTTTTAAACCATGCTTTATAATGAGTCATATCTAGGATTGCCTTAGTGGAAGAATGATTTAGAATATATATTGTAGTATTCACTGCTTTTTCCTATAGATTTTTTGATAGATTCTTACCTTGTGACATCGATCGAGTCATCTTAATAATGGTTCTATTCTTCCTTTTGATGACACCATTTTGTTGTGGTGTACATTGAAAAGTTAGTTCCTTTTTTATGTCTTGTTCCTTACAAAAATTGGTGAATTTATTATCATTAAATTCTTCCCCACGATCAATTCTCAAGATTTAAGAGAACGCCTAAATTGTTTTTTTATTAAAGCCTTAAACTCCTTGAAGCAAGAGAATGCATCATATTTCTGTTGGATGAAATACATCCACATCATTCAGGTGCAATCATTAACAAAAAGAAGAAAATATCTTTTTCCTCTAACACTAGTGGTTCTTAATGGACCCCAAATGTTAGTGTGCACCAACTAAAGAGGAGTTTTAGCTCTCTAAGTAGTTTTTGTTAATAACATCCTCTGCATTTTGCCATAAATACAAAATTCATTAACTTTGTTTTCAAAAGAAATAGAAGGAAGCCTATGAATCATATTATTTTGCTTTAGGAGTTTAAGGCCATTGAAATTCATATGATCGTATATCAAATGCCTCAATATGGATTCTTCCATATTCTTACATCTCAATGCATATTTTTGACTAAATGACATCTTTAGAGGAAAATTGTTGTTAGGGCCCATTTTATAGAAGATATGACTTGGCCTTTCTTCTTGTCAATAATGATGCATCTATTGTTATTAAAGATGAATTTATAAGTTTTACAAATCAATTGGCCTATACTTAATAAATTTGAGCAAGGCTTGGTATATAGAAAAATTATAATTATATTTTTGGTTACCATTTTGGGATCTGACAGCAACATTGTCGTTTCCTTTAATAGTGTGTACATTTCCATCACTAAGTATAACTTAAGACTTCAAACTTTCATCTAGTTACACAAAGCAACTTTTGTTCTTTGCCATATGGTTTGAACAACCACTATTAATGTACCAAACATCCCTTGATTTGAAGATTACGTAGAGTATATTGTATGATCAAAATATTCATTATTTTTTGAGAAATTTGCTTCTTCCTTTTGTTGGTACTAATAATCTTTTTTATAATAAAAGTGACTTTTGCACCTTTTGCATTCGTACCTACAATCTTTTGTATCATTATTGTTTTTCTTGCACATTTTGTAATAAGAGCTTGATGTATCATTGTTCCATTGCTTTCCTCTCCTCTACCATGCTCATCTTCTTTGAGAATTTTTATCGTGTCTATTTTTCTTATCTCCATCATTTTAGATATATATATATATATATTTGGAATGTTTCCTCTAGTGGCTGCTCGAATATTTTAGTTAAGCTTCACGAGCTTCTAGAGAGTCTATTAATTTCACTAGAGCAAGTTTTGATAAATCTTTTTATTCTTTTATGGCAGCCATAATAGGATCATATTTTGTAAAAAGACTTCTTAATATTTTTTATTATTTTCTTATCACCTATCATATCACCGTAACTTCCAATTTGGTTGAAGATATTAGAGTCGATAGAAGAAAGTTTGTATTGATTCATCTTCAAAATCTTTCCATAAAGATTGGAGTTTGATGAATATTACATTGTTCATGTCTTTAAACTCATTTTTTAGTGTTTCTCATGCCTCTTTTCAATTACTTGCTTGCATAATCCTTAAAAAAAAATCTCGTTGCTAACTCCTTGTTAGATGAATAACAAGGCCTTGGCTTGCTTATTTTTTCTATACCCCTTTTGTTATGCTTTCGTCCACAAGTCTTATAAAATGAAGAGATTCTTCATTTAGATGCTCCAATAATTATATGATTCCATATTAAAAATGGGAATTAAGGTTTAGGTTTACTTAAAGTTTAATCAATATTTTTTGCAACAAAGAAAGTCAATAAAAAGGACCAAGACTATTCTGATACCACTGTTAGATTTTAGGGACGTGAGAAGGAAAGAGAAGAATTTGCACAAAAAGTAGCCTTTTGCTTTGGCTTACAATATGCTTAAAATGTTCTTCTTCTTACTTCAGTGGCTTACATTTAAGGCCTATTTATAATCTTAAGAAGTTGGTGGTGACTTATAATTTCTTTTTGATGGTTATAGAAGATATCATTTAAAGTGGAAAACCATTACACTTACGAGATCATATCATTTCCTCTAATTTCAATTACCAATGCATCAATACTAAACTCATTTCTATTCCTTTGTCACTTGAAATCCATGAAATTTTGATTACATAGAAGTTGTATTCCTTCTCCAACCACAATAGGAATTGTTTTAATCTCCTCCAATGGTTCCCCTATTCTGCTTAACAACCCATTTTCAATATAATTGTACGTATTACCTCATAGATTAGCATATGTATGGTTCTCTCCTTGACTTGTCCTTTCACTTTCATTTATTGATATTTTGCCTCACTCGCTCCTACATCGCTTATAAGGATACAGTGGGTTGTTTCTTATCCTTCTCTTCCATGTACAACTTTTCTTCCTCGTATTTCTCTTCCACCATGTACATTTGTAAACCTATTCCTTTTGCACTTGTATCTTGGCACATATTTTTTCTCATACTAAAAGCGCTAGCTTTTAGCTTATCTATCATCTAACCCTGTTAGAAGTTGTCCTCTTCCTCCTTGCTTCACTGCTATTTTTTTGGTTTTCTACTAGTATTAGCCTTAGCAAGATTATCTGAGAATTTCTTGAGATTGTATTCTTAGGCACCATCGAATAAGAATTTCTCTTATTACATTTTTCCTATCCATGACATTGCAAAGTCGCTATCTCATGCTTTTTTTTTTTCCATAAATCATATGTACGTTGTAAAGTTTTAGGATTCCAAATTTTGGCAGGGTATTGGATTTAAAATCTTAATCCTTAAAAAAAGAAGGTTATAAGATATAACTTCTGCATCACCAACTTGTGTAAAAGCAAGTCGAATTCACCATGATATTTTATAATAGCACCTTTTTGCTCGAGCTTCTTCAGTTCACTAATGTCACTCATTCACACCTTGAGTTATACGACAACTTATCTTCTTCTTAGTATTGATGAGCTTCATCTCCACTTTCTCTCATAACAGCTTTGGAGATGGATCACTATAGATATTCTCACAACTCTGTCCTGGCATAGCAGCATGCTGCTGTATGTTTTTTTAGAATTTTCGCGACTATTACTTGTGTTTATTGTGACTAATTTAATTTGCTGTTTTGGTAACTTATTATTAGTACCTTAATTCGAATATTATCTGACCTAATATTTAACCAAAAAGAATGCTTAAATAACAAATAGTAAGCCTTAGGAGCTCTGATCGTCCCTCGTCTTTAACATAATGCAGAGAGTAATTTATCTTCCCATAATATCGGTTACCAAAATCTAGTAAAATAGAAAAACTGGTTTTCCTTTACAATGTATTGGTGTATGAGGTATGAAACAATTAATAGAATCACTAATCAATACAATCTATGATTTTGTTGTCTGAATTGGATCCATGAGACATGGAAGTAGGGTATGACTTGTAGTAGTTTGTATGACATTGGCAGGGGCTGATGAAACCAGGCTATTTGTTTCTAAAAGGTTCACAACCTGCTCCATTCTTGGTCTGGCTTGAACTATTGGATGAGCACAAATGACTGCTATGTGAACATACTGCTCAACAACTTCATGTGGCCCCAGTTCAGGTATGTCTTCTTCAATGATATCCAGTGCTCTACCTTCATTCACAAGCAACCATGCCCAATCTGTCAGCAGAGAAGCTTTACCTTCATGTTCTTCATATGCTCTTTTTCTACTCAAAAGCTCAAGAAGCACTACTCCAAAACTATAAACATCACTTCTCTCGCTTAATTGGCCAAACAGTGCGTACTCCGGAGCAACATAACCTAGTGTTCCAGCTGCCCTTGTGCTCAAATGTGTCATTTCGTGAGAATTGAACCTTGCAAGGCCAAAATCTGCTAACTTTGGCTCTAATGTCCTGTCCAAGAGTATGTTACTGGCTTTAACATCCCTGTGGATGATTGGTGGATGCACCCCATTGTGTAAATATGCCAGCCCACGAGCAGTTCCGAGGGCTATCTTTTGGCGAACAGGCCAACTCAGTTTCTTCGTTCCAGAACCAAAAAGATGATCATAAACGCTTCCATTGTGCATCAGATCACAGACAATGATCCTCTGGTGACCTTCCATACCTACAGTAGAGGTACAGTAGCCTCTCAAAGCAACAAGATTGACATGTTTCACACTTGCAATGACCTCTACTTCATGGGCAAAACTTGCATCACCAGAAGCGGAAACATTCTTGAATCTCTTGAAGGCAACTTCAGTGCCATCTGGTAGAACTCCCTTGTAAATATTTCCAAAATTTCCTTTCCCAATAATATTGTGTCTTGAGAAATTCCTTGTAGCCTTTCTGATTTCGTCGATTTTAAACTTCACTAAATTGCTACCTCTGGCATTACATGTTAATCCCAGGTCCATGCTGGTCTCGTCTATGAAAGAAGCATCCCTTTTCTTCTCAAACTTCTTGCTTCGTATCACTAGCAATCCAACTGCCAAAAGAGCCCCTACGATCCCAACTATGCATCCTAACACAGTTCCAGAAATCATAGACCTACGATGCTCACTAGTACTGGAGGTGAATCGCATTGGATAATCAAGCCTGAACAAGCACTTTGTAGTTCCTGGGTCGGTCGGTCCAAACTTATTAACAAAAGCTGCTGCATACATAACCAGATAAGAAGAGCAACCAGAGACGTCCTCACTTTCAGGACCAAGAAGATCTAATTTTGTAAGATTCATCAAGTAATTCATACAGGATTCACAAACGACACCGTTGTCCCAAGAATTCTCACAGATGCTTCTCATTCGCAGCAGCAATGACTTGGAAAACCGGTTCTCAAATGTTTCGGATGAGGTAATGTTCAAACAAGTATCCCAAATCAATTCAGAACGGTACCCACAAAGGGTTTCAACATCAACACCATCGACAAGCTCATGGATCAAGTTCCTGTATGACTCCCAGCATACCTGAAGAGTATCTGAAGGGGGTAGAAAGGAACCATTAACCCGAAGATACTCCGACCGCAGAATTCGAATGCCTTCAGCAGCATATCGACAATTAAAAGGCATGTACAAAGAAGCAGGTTTTAGATGTACTTGATAAAGTTCACGAAGGACATTGAAATTCAGAGGACAAGAAGTTTCCATGTTAGCGGCGGGAGAGTGGAACATGGAAGCCATCAAGACTATTACCAACTGAGAATGAGTGGAAAAGGAGACGGACATGTCGACAGCAATGTTTCATAGAACCTAGAGACCATAATACCAGGCCCAAAGTTTTCATGGAGAGAACTAGATCAATTACCTCATTAACCTATACGGTACAGCTTCCTTGTATCGTTGGCCGGTTTTGGTGGCTAGCGTCTTGGACTGTCTCCATCGGCCGGCCACTAGGAAATTACAATCTTTACAATCTAGCAAGAAACAACACTTCCTTTCTCTTTTCTTTTTCTTTAACTTGTTATTTAGTTCAGGAAAATCCCCCACCAATTTGCACGTTAATCAAGGATTAAGTAGTGAGATTTACGTCCAATATAGCTATTCTATTAAAAAATTTGTCTCTGCCCTTCCAACTTCTAATGAGATTCGAACATGAAAAGTAGAGTAGAGGGTATGGCACATCATTCAACCATAAAGTTAAATTCCTTAGTTAAAAAATATTTCTGTTGGAGAAAATGTGTGACCTTATAGGAAATTTTCAAACCTAATCCATTATGGCGTTTTCCGTATTGCGGTTTAGGTGTTCATGGGACGATTGGTGATAGATCAGCTTTTACAAGATTATATATGTAGCTGCTGACACTCACTTTTGACGTACAAAACAAAGAGCAAAAGCTTTTGGACAAGAAGCCAAAGCAGGAAGATTTGCACGAAAGGAGTGTGATGAAAGAACAAAGTTGCCTTTTTGGGTATATGCCAGCTCAACTAGATTGCCTAGAGAAAGCAGAAGATCAAAAATACTTCATGTTTTACAAATACAGGTTCCTATTTTTCTTTAGAACATGAGGAGGAAAAACATTTCCGTCAAGCTAGTGTAATAGTAATTTTCTTTTAAACCCAAAACTGCAGATCAACCCGAGTTTAAGCTCTATTAGGTTCAAAAGGTGGTTTAAATTTTTTAAAATTAAAAAAGAGAGTACTGATGTGATAACAGCTAAAATCATTGGTCAGGCCAATTAACAAACAACAAACTAAACAAGATGAATATTCCAAGCATAGTAGGTATCTAACTATGATTTTCATGAAAAGGAGGTTGAATATATCTTCATATCAGATAATCAATTAAGCACCATATATCAATTGCTTAAAATATTATTAGTAAACGTTTGGAAGGAGTTTACAAATTAAACCCAAAAAAAAGGTTGTATTGATGCAATAAATGATTACACTTGGATAAACTAGGAGAAAGTGAAAGGCAAGCTAAGCACGCTGGTCAGGCCACCTAACAAACAATAAATTAAACCTGCCACACTAAACATTACCAAACAAAAGTAAAAATTAAAAAAAAAGGCAAATGATACATACTCCACGCAGAGTTGATGTGTGTTTGAGGTTAAATATATCTTCACGCCGATGCTCTTTTAAGGACCATGTTTCAATTGCTTGAAATATTATATAGGAATTCCTTCCAAGTCTTGCTTGACTTTGAACATTTCATCTCCGCCTTTGTCATTCAAATAATGGTCATAATCCAAGTGAAGGAAAAAAAAGGCTAGCACAGAATACATTTCCTTTGTACATATTAGGCAAAGCTAACTAGCTTTATAAAGTAAATGATCTATTTAATATATCATATTGCGGTTAAGTTAAAAGACATCAAACAACTAACATTTTATATTATTGTTTCACATCAGGAATAATCGGTAAGCAATTTTTCTTACAGCACATATATGACAATTATTCCTTAGTCTTATTCTCTTAGACAAACCAATTTCACTATAATATTTTTGGTTTGAATTATTTTAATTAATCAATGCTACATTTCACAATAACCAACAAAATTTCATAAGAAACAAAATTATTGTTTCTCAATTGGATCCCAATAATTGAAAATTTTGAAAATTATGAATTATAAAAAGTAATTTAATCGTACTTGATTCAAATTCTTATAAAAATCTTTTTTGTGATGTGTCAATCAGTAACTATCCAAGCATCTAGTCTCTAACGATATTCCCAAAGCAAAAATAAGGTACTCAACATTTGAGAGGAATAAGTTGGAGTTTTAACCCTCTTATGCTTATTTCCTATTTATAGAAAAAAAGTATTATGTTTATTTCCGATTAAAATTAAAATTTTTAACTATAACTAAAATCAAATTATAATTATCATAACAATTTAATTTTAATATAATATAATATCTCATATTTGATCCTTGAAGTTTTTCAAGCTTCACAATGAAGTTTAATATATTTTAAACTGATTTTTCTCTTTCTAACTATAATGATATATGACCCATTAGGTTTCTAGTATGTTAGTGATGATTATAAATTACAATTTTAATTCATAATTAGAATTAAATAAATTAAAATAGATTTTTAATTTATTTTTAATTCTGTAAATAAATAATTTATAATTATAAATCAAGAATAATAGAATATTCTCTTTAATTATTTAGAGTAATGAATCTTTTATTGACTTATGTAACTATTAGAGTGATGAATCTTTTATTGACTTATGTAACTATCTTCATATGATCCATACTATATGTAAGTATTATGGACCAAGCCATGTAAATAGAATACGTCATAAGTAGCATCAAAATACAATAATTCACATATGTAATAGTTTGATATTCTCACATTTAAAGGTAAATTATATAGCCATCATAATGAGGAAATTCATAGACAAATAAGTAATACTCCATTTGAGATCCTCATAATTAGGTCAATTTATTGAACTTATTCTCTAATATGCACTCACAAATTTTTTTAAGTATCTCTATACTTTAATTTATGAGATCAATTACTTTCTTTATAAAAAATAAATATAACGTATGCTAGTCTTGATGAAACTATAGCGAGGAACAATTTGAGAATAATGTATAAATGTAAATTGAATATCATAATTATGATCTTCTCATAATTCAATTGCATAGTAATTATTCTATATATTTTATTTTTAGTATTAAAACATCAAATGTAATTAACAAAATACATAAAGATAAAAAGTTCCATTATTAATTAAAATAATAATGTCATACATAAAATTAAACTAATCGATTGACTGCAAGGACATAAACTAACAATCTTCCAATTTTACTAAAGCTAATTACTTATATATTAATACCATAACCATCCATATGTCGATCATGTCTCTTTTGAGACAATGAATTAGTGAGAGGATCTGCAAGATTCTTTTTAGTAAGAACTCACTCCAATGTTATATCTTTCCTCTCCGCTATCTCTTTGAATAAGTGAAGCTTTCTTAGGTATACGTTTAGATCATTGATGAGACTTTGGTTTCTTTACCTATGTAATGGCACCATTTTTGTCACAATATGATATTATTGGCTCTACAATTCTAAAAACCACTCTAAGTTTAGTGATGAACTTTTTAATCCAAACTACTTCCTTTATCACCTCTGACACTAAACTATACTTTTTCTCGGCTGTAGAATTTACAATAGTAAGTTGTTTGGAACTCTTCCAACTTATCACACTATCATTTAAAGTGAAGATGTACCCTGATTATAACCTACTATCATATAGATTAGACTAAAAACTAGCATCTGAATACCATTGAACTCTTAGTTTAGTTCCTCTATAGATTAAAAAATCATCTTTAGTCATCCTCAAGTACGTTAGGATATTTTCATATAATTGTCCAATGTTATCACCAGGATTAACTTGAAACCGTTTGTTATGGTTAAAGCATAAGAGGCATGTAGATTAGTATAGAACATTGCATACATAATTGATCCAACTATCGAAAAATATGGAGCATAATCCATTTTATCCCTCTCTTCTTATGTCTTAGTAAACATACCTTATGAGAGAGAAAACCCTATACGACATAGGTAAGAATCCACTATTGGAATACTTCATGTTAAACCTCTTTAGCACTTTTTCTATGTATGTGAATTGGGATAAGTCAATCAACCTTTGTGATCTATCTCTATAGATCTTTATTCCAAAATATATGGTGCTTCTCTCATATCTTTTATAGAGAAGTTCATGGATAACCAAATATTTACAAAATAAAGCATTGGTATGTCATTTCTAAGCAGCAATATGTCATCCATATATATCACTAGGAAAATGATTGCAACCTTACAAACCTTTTTATAGAAACATTGTTCATCCACATTTTTTATAAAATCAAACTCCTTGATTATCTATACTTGCTTAAATCCATAATAGGCTTTTGTAACTTGCATACTTGATTAAGAAATTTTTGGGATTCAAAACCCTCTAATTACGTCACATACACATCCTCAAGCAAATTCATATTGAGAAATATTGTTTCGACATCCATCTGTCATATTTCATAATCCTCATATACACCTAATGAGACCTAATGGGCTTAATCATAGCTATTAGTAAAAAGGTTTCATCAAAATCAACTCCTTGTTTTCGTTTTTAACCTTTAGCCATTAGCCTTCCTTTGTACATATGTACATTACCATCCATATCAATTTTTCTCTTAAAAAATCCACTTTCGATCCTCTAAGGACAATACAATTAAGAGCATCCACCAAAGTCCATACTTAGTGTACATGGATTCTATTTCAGATCTTATAGCTTGATGCAATTTTAAAGAATCAATTATGGACATTGCTTCTTGAAAGTAATAGGCTCATTATCCATGAGTGATATATTGTTTTTTTCTTTTCTAATATATAGATCTAATCTAGTAGGGGGATGATATATCCTACTAGTGTGTTATCGACTACGTGTATTTTAAACCTTTAGTTACACATCAATTTAAAGTTCTTATTTTATCTAGACATGAAATTTTAGTTCTTGAACTTCTTTAAGTTTTATTTTTCTCTTACTACTTTTGTTAAGAATAAATTCTCTTTCTAAAATTGTAACACGGTTTGAGATCAACGCCTTTTGTTTAAAAGGATGGTAAAATTAATATCTAATACCCTTTTTCAGATACCCCATAAATTTGTATTTATTTAATTTATCTTGAAGCTTATTAGATGTTACATGCTTAACATAAGCATCACATCCCTAAATCTTTAGATCTAATAAATTTGGTCTACTACTAACCCATATCTCATATTGTGTCATATCAACCAATTTGGATAGAATTATATTTAAAAGGTAAGCATCAGTTTCAAGGATATATTCCTAAGAGGAGACAGGAAGGACTATATAACTCATCATAGAATGTACCATATCTAATAGAGTATAGTTCTCCTCTTAAACACTTTATTATGTTATAGAGTTCTAAAAGGAATCCATTATGAGAGAATCTCATTCTCCTTTAGGCAACCAAGAAACGCATGGTCTAAATATTCACCACCTTTATTTGATATAAGTGTCTTAATACTTTTACCTGTTTGTTTCTCAACCTCAAGTCTAAATTCTTTAAACTTTTCAAATGATTCAGAATTTTGTTTAATTAAATACATATAACAATATCTCAAATTATCATTTATGAATGTAATAAAATATGAGTAGCCACCTTTAGTGCTAGTAGACACAAGTCCATATACATCTGAATGTATAAGATCTAGTAACTCAATAATATGCTCTCCTTTTCTATTATAGGGTAGGTAGGTCATCTTTCCCAATAAATAAGATTCACAAGTTTCATATAATTCATATTCAAAAGGATCTAAATATTCTCCTTTATATAACTATGTGATTATAGTTTCGCTGATATAACCTAACCTACAATGCAATAGATAAAATAAATTTAGTCACTTAACTTTCTTTTCTTGTTATTTATGTTAAGGATCATACTTTCAAGATCTAATTCATACAAATCATTCATAAATAATCAAGATCCATAATAAATATCATGTTTATAAAAGGAACAACTCTTATTCTTAATAATAAAGATAAATATGTTTAAATTTAAATAAGAAATGGAAATGATGTTTCTAGTAATAATTAGAACATAACAAAAATTATCTAGTTCTAGTTCAAGGTCAGAAGACAAAGTTAAACTATAAGTTTTTATAGCTAATGTAGCAACTCTTACTCCATTACCAACTCGTAGGTCCACTTCTGCTTTCCTCAGTAATTTGTTTAACGATAATATTTGTATGTTATTACAAATATGAGAACTACATCCAGTATCTAGTACCCAAGAATATGAAACAGAAGTAGAAAGATTGATCTTAATTATAAACATAGATAAAGAGAAGTTTACTTAAACTTCTTATCTTTTAGTGTAGCAAGATAAGCTTTACAATTCCTCTTCCATTGTCCATCAACTTCACAATGGAAACATATGCCCTTATCATTGTTCTTCTTTTTGACGACACCTATTAACTTTGCTACTTTAGAAAAAGCCTTCTACTTCTTGTTATTATTCTTCTTAAAGCCTTTTTTCTTGTTCTTAGAAGAATCCACAATAAGAATAAAATTAGGTTCCTTCTTAAGGCATCTTTCTATAGCCTTGAGCATATTTAATAGTTTAGGCAATGACACATCCTTTTAGTTCATATGGAAGTTCATAAAAAAGTATGAAAAGGCTTAAACTAAGAGACTATGGCTACATATCAATGCCCAATTCATGGTCCATAGAAAAACTAATTGGCTTAGTTTTTCAATATAGCTAATCATCTTCAATACGTGTAACTCCACTGAAGATATTTTTAACATCTTACATTAAAAGAATGTTTTAGAGAACTAATAACTCTCAACCCTATTTTGAACACCAAACAACTCCTTAACATGTAAAATAATAGTAGGAGCATCTATGTTCTCATGATGCCCCTAAAGCTCCGGAGACATACTAGCCAACATCATACATGTAGCCTGTTTAATGTTATCAATATAATGATAATATCTCCCCTAAACTTCATTAATTGTATTTGAACTATACTTTGGTGGAACAGTAGTGTTAAGAACATATATTTTCTTTTCTTCCTAAGAACAATTCTTAAGTTATGAAGCTAGTATGAGAAATTAGGTCCAATTAGTTTGTTAGCATCTATAATGCTTTTTAGCAACAGATTGGTGCTCATCTTTTCTGACAACCAAAAGGTATAAACGAGCAAGTATTAGCTTACTTCATAAAAAATAAAATAAGGATTTTAAAAAATATTTGATTACTCTCATTATTTTATTTAAAATAATAGCCCTCATTATTAAGTCGAGAAATTATCAAAAAATTTCTAGTGGGCTAGGATCTCATGCAAACCTAGTTGATCTTAAGTTTGCTCAATAAACTAACTAAATTTAAATTAACTAGATAACAAATTTATCAATCACATCTTATATAACTCCTAGATTTGTCGGGTGACAACTTTTTGTCAAAAATATATCTCATATGTTATTCCTAGCCTTGCCTTTAAATTTATATAATCTTTAATTTGTTCATCCAAACTATGCAGATTAGTTAAGTAGGACTCATTAATTTAAGTAAAAAATATTCGGGTTAAATAAGCCTTGAGTTTGCTCAACAAGCCTTATAATGAACAAAATTTTGGTTTTATTCTTAATAATAGAGGCAATTATCACATTCTTAATATGTACTTAATATTTATTTGAGGGATTTAAATTTTCAAAAATTTAAGTCTTATAAAAAATATAATCTCATTATACTAATTATTTATAATGTAATAAAATTGTGTAAAAATGCTTTAAAACCTTTGCTTGGTTATAATTATTGATTTGATAACTAATTTATTTTAATAATTCATTTAATAATTCAACTCTTTGAAAAATTAAACTAATGTCAAAATACTCCTAATAAAATTAGCCCTTTGAAAACAATTAGAAAACATCTTTCCACCCTCCACACTTAATCAACATTTGATAGATTAAATTAAAACAATTTAATATCAATTTAATTAAAATAAATAAAATTTGAATGCAAACTCTCTGGTGCATACATTGTATATGCCATAACTTTTTTTGTGATCACATGGTATTATTGTCACCTGCAACCAAATTCAAAAAGAAACCAACTTCCGTCAATACAAATTAATGTAGTAGTGGAAAGTGGGCATCGTTCTTACAAAACATTTTAACGACAAAGATTGTACGAGTTCAAAACCAAAATCAAGTGATGAAAAAGGGAGTTTTTTAATTCACAGCAATTTAAGAAAAAGATGATAAAATCAAAAATTAATAAAAGTAATTGGATCTGAAAATTAAATAGACAAACCTTGGTTTCAGGTCACCGATGTTATCACACTAATATGGGTCCTTCATATAAAACTCAGTTCATCAATAAACATCCATTAGGTGATGTTTTCTCTTAAGTGTAAATGATTAGAAACATATATTCTAAGCATCCTTATCACTCAATAACCTAGATACGATCGTAAGTTCAATTAAACTAATAAACAACACATGTATGACATGCATTCAATCAAGATGAGTTTCTTCTTAGAATTTCCCACTCTAACATAAAGAAGGTAATCATAATTGCCACTTATGATTAACAAAACTGAACGTCATATTTTATTAATCTAGCTATTAAATGAATCAATTCCTAGTTGCACACCTAGAAATCAATCAATT